>JAVIAB010000047.1:25891112-26351112 GCA_032433765.1 Megaustenia siamemsis
CTTCGCTGGTGCTACGGAGTTCATACATCGAGCGGAAACTATCTTTAGTGCTTTTGCTAGTGTGTGCCGGAAGTGTTTCTTACTGGGAAGACACTGAGTAGATCTAAGCACTATGGTGTTGTTCTTTATTGCAATCAGATGGTCTGTCGACAAGACTAGAACACAAAGAAAACACAGAGTTTTTTGGGGGGTTTTTCGTGGCAAGGCGCTGTGCCAAGGAATACGGGTTCGATCCTGTTTCGGTCCATATATTGCTCATTGTTTATTTTTCTGTTGTTTATTATTTGTAATTTTTCCGAGTGCTGTAAACATACCTCTTCCTCCGAATTGATTCGAAAACACAGAGCTTGAGAGCTTTTTTTGGCTTTCCGTGGCAAGGCGCTGTGCCAAGGAGTACGGGTTCGTTCCTGCTTCGAACCATATATTGTTCCTTGGTTTTTTTTCCTGTTGTTGTTTATTTGTCATTTTTTCCCGAGTGCTGTAAACATACATCTTCCTCTAAATTGATTCGAAAACACAGAGCCCTGGTTCAGGATGACCACTGTTGCTATTTATGATTTTTTTTCCCCTTCATTCTGTTCTGTCATTTTCTTAATTCTATTTGCGTGCTGCGAAGTTGTTCACCTTTGACCCCAATAATAGTTTGTAGACTGCAAGTTTTTGACGTTGGAGGATGTCCCATATTTAGACGCCTGGAAATTCTCTTTAGCGTCATCAAACTGTAATGTTGGCTCTTTAGACTTCTCTGGACCTTCTCTTTAGCGTCATCAAACTGTAATGTTGGCTCTTTAGACTTGTCTGGTGCTTCTCTTTAGCGTCATCAAACTATAATGTTGGCTCTTTAGACTTGTCTGGACCTTCTCTTTAGCGTCATCAAACTGTAATGTTGGCTCTTTAGACTTGTCTGGTGCTTATCTTTAGCGTCATGAAACTGTAATGTTGGCTCTTTAGAGTTGTCTGGGCCTTCTCTTTAGCGTCATCAAACTGTAATGTTGGCTCTTTAGACTTGTCTGGACCTTCTCTTTAGCGTCATCAAACTGTAATGTTGGCTCTTTAGAGTTGTCTGGGCCTTCTCTTTAGCGTCATGAAACTGTAATGTTGGCTCTTTAGAGTTGTCTGGGCCTTCTCTTTAGCGTCATCAAACTGTAATGTAGGATCTTTAGACTTGTCTGGACCTTCTCTTTAGTGTCATGAAACTGTAATGTTGGCTCTTTAGACTTGTCTGGACCGTCACTTTAGCGTCATGAAACTGTAATGCTGGATCTTTAGACTTGTCTTGACCTTCTCTTTAGCGTCATGAAACTGTAATGCTGGATCTATAGGGCAATGCAATATTTCTTATAATATCCTAATGTAAAAATAGCGATCAAAACTTTACCACAGATAATTGAAGCATAAATACGAAATTGTTGAGATGCCATATCAAGACAATACACCAATGATTAAATACAATCGAATTATATGGGAATTAATTCCCCTTTGCAAAACATCCGTTAAAGTTGAAGTCAAGTTGGAAAATGCATGTTTAGAGCCCGTATTTTCTGTGTCAATAAAGTGTACTAGGCCTGAAGCAATCTGGTGATACGTCGAGTAAACAGTTATTTAGGGTCGTAATAAATGTTTTTGTTGAAGATTCAGATAGCGGATTCATTTGTTATGATTCATTTATGAGGAAATCTACATTTAATTTTAACTCTTTTTTTTTGTTTTAGTTTTAAATCAAATGTATATAATATCAAAATATCTTACGCAACAAATCTATGTCAATAAAAATGAGAAAGAGAGTTCATCGGTGCTATATAGAACCAATTCTGACCTATGGAAGCGAATCATGTACAGTAGACAAACAAATAAAAAGACGATTAGAGGCCACAGAGATGGGATTTCTCAGAAGAATGTTGAAAGTTCCCTGGACAGCTAATAAGACCAATGAGGAAGTTCTCAAAGAGGCCAACACAAAAAGGGAGCTCTTAAAAATCATCAGAAAGAAGCTATCAACATTTTTCGGGGACATCATGAGAAGAGGAAAGTTGGAATACTTGGTTACAACTGGCAAAATAAAAGGAAAGAGAGATCGCGGACGACAAAGAGAGAAAATACTGGATAGCTTGGTGTCATGGCATGGAAAACAGTCAACAACAGAACTGATACGATGCACTGTAGATAGAAGATTGTGGAGGGACATGATCACCTACGCCAACCCGTATGGCACATGATGATGATATAATATCAGTGTTAAAAATGACCAGTTTAGTCGAGTGTACCTCATTGATTTTTCGTTGATATTGTGTCTAATATAATCAATAAAAACCACTTGAAATAATAAATAAGCTTAGAAAGCTATTTTAATATTATAAATTTTTGTGCACATTTTAATTATAACATGAATTATAAATACCGAGTTTCTTTGGGATGAGAATTTGGTGAAATTATTTGATGGATGAAACAAGAATGTAAAATTGTGGCGCTGAAGTTAGGCCGAAATAAGCAAGTATCTCAGCTCGTGGAACGTAACAGCCAACAAGCAAAGTTACACATTCATCGCGCTAATAAAACATAACCACTAGTTTAATGATGACTATGGCGATCATGTGGCAGATGCGCGATGTATCTGCATTTGTGTTTTTGTTTTTTCTTATATAAGGCATCATAAACAAATATGAATTATTATTATGTTTATCGAGAGCCGCAATAGCTCAGTGGTTAGTGAACTGGACTACAAAGGACAAGAGGTAGGGTTCGAACCGACGGCTTCCGGGTTCACCCAGCCTGAAATGGGTACCGGATTTTTTCTGGGAAAGTAAAGCAGCACGGGCGTAATATCGACCACATTACCCCAAAAATCATGTGCTGAAGGTCTGTAAAATATAGGGTCACTAACACCATATTTCCCTATACGCCACTTGGCGTGACGGGGGTACTTTACTTTTTTTTTTTTTTTATAGTGATCGTGTGACAGATGCGCGATGTATCTTTCTGCATTTTTTTTTCTTATATAAGGTATCACAAACAAATATGAATTATTATTATAATTATCGATATTCAAAATTATGTGTGGAATACTCAAAAAATCAAACTTATATGTGGAAATTATGCCTTAGAAAAATGATAATTGGAATAATAATTCTATTAGCATTTAAGAATATTAACGCATGATTTGGCATAGTATTTGAGGATATTAACATATGATTTGATATAGCATTTGAGGATATTACTATATTATTTGAGATAGCATTTGGGGATATTAACATATGATTTGAGATATCATTTGAGGATATTACTATATGATTTGGCATAGTATTTGAGGATATTAACATATTATTTGAGATAGTATTTGAGGATATTAACATATGATTTGGCATAGTATTTGAGGATATTAACATATGATTTGAGATAGCATTTGAAGATATTACTATATAATTTGAGATATCGTTTGAGGATATTACTATATGATTTGAGATAGCATTTGAGGATATTACTATATGATTTGAGATAGCATTTGAGGATATTAACATGTGATTTGAGATAGCATTTGAGGATATTGCTATATGATTTGAGATAGCTTTTAGGCGAGCCAGTGGTAGTAAAACACTGTGGGTCTCACAATGCACAAGTTTGTGCCCGTGGATGGATTTTGTCCTAAGTTCTTTTAGTGAGTTACATTTTTTTTTAAATTCTTCAATCCTCATCATTGACGTATTTAGTGGAATGTTGTGATGTCCTATTAACATAACGCTAGGTTATATACAACATTCTAAGATGCAGCAGAGCATGCAGGACCATTGGTCAAAGGAAATAGTTACTGACCAACACAGAAATTATTAGTTTAAATAAAACAGAGCACGCAATATTAATCTCAGATCTATGTTTTCAATCTCAGATTAGGATTCTGTTGTTGTTGTTGTTGTTATTGTTGTTGTTGTTATTGTTGTTGTTGTTGTTGTTGTTGTTATGCATCCAGCGACCTTTGAGCAGCTGCCCTTCGGCTAAATGCCATGTAGTAGTATCTGCAGGTATTTCTAAGTTCTGTAAAGGTTCCGTACAGTGTTCATTTAGAGGGTGTTTGAGGAAATAGTGTTGTTCTGATGCCAGTGAGCTTTGGACATTGAAACAGGTGGTGTTCTACAGTTTCTTGTGGGTGATTACAGAGTGGACATACTGGGGTGTGGTTTTGTTGTATTCTATTAATGTGGTTATTCAGCATAACATGTCCTGTTCTCAGTCTGAAGATGGTGGTTTGGTCTCTTCTTGTTAGGTTGTTGATGTTGTCTTGTGGATTTGGTAGATTAGGATTCTAGGTTCTGAACTAATCAATGAGACACATACAACAGCAATGAAATATCAGATGCTTAATGGCAGCGGATGGTAGATGGAATTAGAGATTGAGAACTAATACTACAGTTTAGCGATCAGCCGGAGAGTAGAGCAAAGAAATATCAAATTTAATGGTTTAGCCACGCGACTAAACGGGGAGCCGCAATAGCTCAGTGGTTAGTGAACTGGACTACAAAGGACAAAAAGTAGGGTTAGATCCCAACCGACGGCTTCCGGTTGACCCAGCCTTTAATGGGTTACTGGATTTTTTTTCTGGGAAAGTAAAGCGGTACGGGCGTAATACCGACCACATTACCCCAAAAATCATGCGCTGAAGGTCTGTAAAATTTATGGTCACTAACACCATATTCCCTATACGCCACTTGGCGTAACGGGAATACTTTACTTTTTTTTTTACGTCACTAAACGGAAGCAGCTTGTCTTATTTTGGTGCCACGGGTTGAATGCGACTGCAGGCTGTGGTATCCAAGCTCTGGTAACTAAGGAGGGACAAGGCGGGTGGGGATACCTGTCCCAAGACGCAACATCTGGGGGCGTCAAATTGACCATTGTTACCTTAATTATATAAACTTTTTTCATTCTCTTCATACACTTAAAAACACAGTGCAACGTTTTAACGAGTGTTCAATCAGAGTGGATTTGGCAGACTCTAATTGTCATGTTCTGTCTGTGGGGGCGATCAACACACTTAACCTGACAGCTGACTTCATGTGAGAGTCTGGAATCTTACTTTGATTGAGTCCTGGTCGCAGAGAGAGAGAGAGAGAGAGAGAGAGAGAGAGAGAGAGAGAGAGAGAGAGAAAGATAGAAAGAGAGACAGAGATACACTAAAAATATGGGTTGTGATTGCTTTCTTGAATTATCAAATATGACTGGAGAGGTTGAAACATGTCCTGCCTAGAAGTACTGCAATACTAGGTCTTCTGTATCAGTAGATGTCGTCACTACGAGAACACAATGACCATTGCATAATTGTTTTGATCCTGGCTGTTTCCAGAACGACCGACATCTAGGTCAAGGCGAGGTCATGGTCAGTCGATGGACCGCCGATCCTGCTATTGCGACTGCTTGAGTTCCCTTACATAAATAGATGTCAACAGAGGCTACAAAACGTGTCAACAGACGCTACAAAATGTGTCAACAGACGCTACAAAACGTGTCAACAGGGCGTCCTTAAAAAAAAAAAGATGAGCAAGCGAAGTAAAAAAATCACCCAGGAATACAACAGCAGAAAAAGCGAAACAAATGAAAAAAAGACTGCAGACTCTCTTTCTCCTCGGCGCAAAAAGTTAACGTGAAAATAAAGGCGAAGAAGAAAAATGTATTCTTTAAATTTGTAAACAATGGATCATCATCATCATCATGTGCCATACCGGTTGGCGTAGGTGATCATGTCCCTCCACAATCTTCTATCTACAGTGCATCGTATCAGTTCTGTTGTTGACTGTTTTCCATGCCAAGACATCAAGCTATCCAGTATTTTCTCTCTTTGTCGCCCGCGATCTCTCTTTCCTTTTATTTTGCCAGTTTTAACCAAGTATTCCAACTTTCCTCTTCTCATGATGCGCCCGAAAAATGTTGATTGCTTCTTTCTGATGTTTTTTAAGAGCTCCCTTTTTGTGTTGGCCTCTTTGATAACTTCCTCATTGGTCTTTTTAGCTGTCCAGGGAATTTTCAACATTCTTCTGAGAAATCCCATCTCTGTGGCCTCCAATCGTCTTTTCATTTGTTTGTCCACTGTCCAAGTTTCGCTTCCATACGTCAGAATTGGTTCTATATAGCACCGATGAACTCTCTTTCTCATTTTTATTGACATAGATTTATTGCATAAGATATTTTTAACCTTCTGAAATGCTATTTTGGCCTGAGCTATTCTGCTTTTTATTTCTGTGGTGCATCTCCCATCTGATGTTATTATTAGTGTGTGTTGCACTTGTTTCAAATTTGTCTCGTTTATTTTTATGCTGCATGATGGTGGTGATTGTTTCTTCGATATAACCATTACTTCTGTTTTCTTACTATTCAGACTGAGACCTTTCTTGTCGCTTTCTTTCACTATTATGTCTATCATTTCTTGTAGTTCATTCTCTGTCTCTGCTATTAAGACTGTGCCATTCGCATATCGCAAATTATTTATGTTGTGACCGTTGACTTCAATTCCTTTTTTGTCTACTATTGATCTCATAATATATTCGCTGTAAAGTGAAAACAAATCCGGCGACAGAACACAGCCTTGCTTGACTCTTTGCTTTATATATTGAAATTATCCTGTTTGGTTGTTAATTCGTATAGCTGCTGTTTGTTGCCAGTACACGTTTTTTTTTATGATTCGCAGATCCTTGCCATCAATGTTTAATTTCTCCAGCATTTTGATTATTTCCATATGCTTTACTTTGTCAAATGAAATAATGGATAGATGACATGAAAGACAGAACGGCGAAAAGATTTTAGAAAACAGAGATACTGGCTAACACAGAGGAGAGAAATGAAGGAAGATATTAAATAGTTCTATATATTGGCGTTCCATAGGCTCTCACCAGAGCCTAGAGATAAGGCAGGCATAGCCTAGCATTATGTGTTTTAATCACGAATCAAAAAGCATTCGTTAATGTGACCTTGGTGGCACTTAGGTAAATCATCGAATTCTAGGGGGAGATAATCCTGCCTAGAACAGCGAAGTAATTCCTGGGGTCACGAATTTTTGTTGGTGTTTTATATGAGTAATTGTGTGTGGTTATGTTGGCGATGACTGCCCAGTCTCTAAAGGCCATTATGACGACCTATCGATCTTGCTATACATTTGTCATTTTATTTGGGCAACATTTCAACCTCAGTTCCAGTTTTGATAAAATGATCCAGCAGTCTTTGAATGATCAATTGGATACCTGCACAGTTGCGATAGCTCAGGTGTTAGTGAACTGGACTACAAAGGACAAGAGGTAGGGTTCGATCCTTACCGACGACTACCGAATCACCCAGCCTTTAATGGGTACTGGATTTTTTTCTGGGAAAGTAAAGCGGCACGGGTGTAATACCGACCACATTACCCCAAAAATCAGGTGCCGAAGGTCTGTAAAATTTATGGTTACTAACATCATATTCCCTATACGCCACTTGGCGTGACAGGGGTACTTTACTTTTTTTTTTTTTTAACAGCTGTTTGCATTAGTCTTAAAGTGGTATTTTAACTCTAATCCTAAACTTTATGCCCCATTTATGGTGAAGATGGCCCAAATTTACTACATTCCACTCATTCGTAAAACTGACCTTCTAAGGGAGTGGCTCCAGCCTGTATCACCACACAAATATGATAACTATCAATCATAATTAGTTGAATATTAATCCTATTTTAGAAGAATAATGTTAATTAGAAGAAAAGCGATTTAAAGACTGAGAACGACTTTCTTATTGTGGGTGCATCTCTTGACGTCATCATTAATAAGTTCAAAGAAAGCGTTCGTCACATGAAGACTGGTGACATCTCCATACAGGTTGTCCAGGTGTGGTACCGGTGATGACCACAGGTATTCTCTGTTCATCACATGGTATGCATGGTTGTAGCAAATATGCAACCGTTTTTTTTTGTTGTTGTTATTTTGCATGTGCCACAGTCACATTCATATAGGATGATATACATAGGATGTTAAAAATGTGGTAATTCAATCTGTTGTGACTTGTTTGGAGTCTACAAACTGTTACTTGGTCTTTCCTATTCAACTGGTAGCAGGTTTCATTTTTCTGTTACTTCTGATGTTCCATTTTCCGTGGATTTCTTGAAGAAATTTGACATTTCCTGGTTTGAAAATGAAAGTTCATTTTGTGACCAGAATTGTTCATGAAATTTATTATAATAAACTTGAACATACCATTAAAGAATAATAATTATATAAGTAAATGAGAATTGCAACTGAAATAGTGGTGTTAAAGAACTGTGACAGGTTATTGCCATATTGACACACCTTCTTGCAAGCAGGTCTCGTGACAAGTCCTTTGTGAGAAGCAAACGATGGACATTTCTTACACATCGTTAAACAGTGACACTAACACGGCGCTGTCCCACATCGTGGCTGAAGTGTGTTTCCTGTTAGACAAGCTGGTCATGCTAAGGTTGTTTCTTTATCGTTGGAGATATGACTTTCCCAGGGAGACACTCCTTCCTCGCGAGACTCGTGCAAATCAATGAGAAACCACCGGTGCTTTTGTTTGGGGTCACAATAGTCTGTAACGAAATTAGAGCCAGGACCGTAGCAACTAACGAACTCACTTGGTGATAAGTGGCCGTGGGTTCAATACTCACTATTCAGTCGATTTGGCTGGAGAAATGAGCGAGTTCAGTGCGCTGTGAGTTGTGATAGGTTTACCAGTGGGAAGGAGTAAGGTTGCAGCTACTCACCAACCTTCCCACCTCCAGAAGCTATGGCTTAGTCAGGTGAGATATCATACTTCACTCTCATGTGACGTTGTGTGTTACTGGACATATCCATAAACTATCCATAACAGTTTGATGACACTATGTTACTGGATATTCATAAACCTTTCATAACAGTTCGACGACACTATGTTACTGCACATCCATAAACTATTCATAACAGTTCGACTACATTATGTTACTGGACATCCATAAACTATTCATAACAGTTCAACGACACTATATTACTGGACATATCCATAAACTATTCATAACAGTTCAACGACTCTATGTTACTGGACATATCCATAAACTATTTATAACAGTTCAACGACATTATGTTACTGGATATCTATACACTACTCATAACAGTTCGACGACACTATGTTACTGGACATATCCATAAACTATTCATAACAGTTCAACGACACTATATTGCTGGACATATCCATAAACTATTTATAACAGTTCAACGACATTATGTTACTGGATATCTATACACTACTAATAACAGTTCGACGACACTATGTTACTGGATATCTATAAACTACTCATAACAGTTCCACATTATATGTTAATAGACATTATTTACCATTAACTCTCAGTTGAAGAGTTCGGATTCATTCCAGAGGCCGATCCGCTTCGAGGTCCACCTATACAGGAGACGACGACGCTCGGAACGGCGGAGGGACTTATTGACTATTTGATTGATTGCTTGGTTGATTTGTTGACTTGTTGAGGTACAAACGTTCACGTCGGTGCATACAACCGCTTGACCACGCAACCACCGTGTACGTATCAGATATATTATGCTCACCTGGACATACTTAAAATGTTCTACTGTTCTGCTCTTCTCGTGATCTATTACTATGATGAACTTCGCGTTGATGTTTGACTGAATTTGGATTGCAGAGTCTGATACCTTATCTCTTACGCCGCGACACTCCCACATTGTTCTTCGTCACAGCGTCAAACCACGACAAAGTGATAGTTGTAATTCACTGCACACGAATTCTCTCGTGAAAGTAACAGTACGTTTATTTACCCGTAACATGTCCAATGAAACAATATATGTACAAGCCAGCGGGTTACAATCCTGGGCTGTTCACACATAGAATGAACTGAAGGCAACTCTCTACTTCAGTCGTGCCTCAGTTCGTCTCTCACACTCAATCGGTCCAAAACTGGCTCCCTCTAGTCTGGAATTTAATATATTCCCCATTATTCTAGCACACTGAATTGTCTCGTCCATAAACTCGAGTCCTACTTCTACACAAATCTAACTCTGTTACTACTTGGGCTCCACGAGCCACTGGCTTGTGCCTATCTACTGGGGTCTGCAGTACCGTGTCTGTGGCACCGTTCTCATGCAGTCCCCATGTGTCAGTCGTACGTGTCCAGCTCTCGGTCTTCGTACATGGGCTTATATCCTTCGTCTCTAGACCAATCTAATTACTCTACGTCATCTCATGCTCTGTCCCCCCAACCAATCAAAACTCCCTTACGTCATCTCCTCATCTCCAAGTTTACGTTCTCATCAGTCACGAGAAATTCCGCCATTCTGTCTGAACTAATCTCTTCACATTTTCCCGTGAAGTCTCCACGTACTTTAATCACTCACTCACCTCAACCATCCCCTACCCTATTTTCACATTCTCCCATTCACTGTTACACATTCAGTCTAAAGTTGGTACCGGAGTTTTTTTCTTTAAAAAAATGTTAATGCCATAAAACTGATCACATTATTACTGATCACATTATTACTGATCACATTAATACTGATCACATTATTACTGATCACATTAATACTGATCATATTATTACTGATCACATTATTACTGATCACATTAATACTGATCACATTATTACTGATCACATTATTACTGATCACATTATTACAAAAAAAAAAGTAAAGTAAAGCAAGTTAAATGTCACCTCCCTTGCCATGCGAGGCGTATGGGTATTATAGTGATATTGAGGCTGAAAGCGCGCCTCACAGCAGCAGAGCTGGGAGTTGTCAGCGACCCACGGCTGATGGCTTTCGCCAGGATCGATGAACCAGAACTATCTAGATCCTGCCCCACCTCTCCGTGGTGCCTCCAGTAATGGACTAATCTGTCTAGTCTGGTTAAGCAAGTAGGGATCGAAAAGGGAAGACAACACGGTGCTGAAAAATATCATGCCGTAGTCGGATGTGTTGGGCCCAAAGGCGTAAATATCACAGTTATACTGTAAATCACAACACAACGCAGACAATGCCACTTAACGTCATTGTAAGGGCGGATGACGAAGAGGTGTACTCCTTTAGTCATCGGGCGAACGCAAACAAGCAAGCATAGCTTTAGTGATCATACTTCTTCATGAACACGGCATATTTATAGGTGGTGTCTTGGTTATCACGCCAGATCTCCTTTACTTCCTTTAAAAGTCTATGGTACCCATTTTTAGGGGCGTGGAGAACCCTGGAGTCTCTTTGTCGGTCCGAAAAAAAATCCGCCTCTTCTGGGGATCGAACCCGTACCCTTCTGTTCAGGGCGAGCAAGGTAACTACTCAGCCACCGAAGCTCCTGTAAGGATGTGTCGATGGTAAATGGTGTGACAAAATATGGGTCAGCACAGTAATCCCCGTTAGCCACGATTGAGACTCAGTTGTTTGCGTTCGCTCGATGACTAAAGGAATACACCTTCTCATCATCCGCCCTTAAGAGGACGTTAAGTGGGCGTATCTGCGTTGTGTTGTGGTTTGCAGTATAACTGTGATATTTTCGCCTTTCGGCCCAACATATCCGACTTCAGCACGACAATTTTAGTACTGGGTTGTCTTCCCTCTTCGATCCCTACTCGCTTGGCCAGACTAAACAGGTTAGTCTGTTACTGGAGGCACCACGGAGAGGTGGAGCAGGGTCCGGATGGTTCTGGTTCACCGATCCGGGCTCGAGCCATCAGCTGTGGGTCGCTGACAACTTCCAGCTCTGTTGCTGAGGAGACGACTTTGCCACCTTGAGACTCAGTAATATTTATGTTATTCACTTTTGTATTCACCTTTAATTACAGTAACATATTTTGTGATACTTACAAACATGAAGAATTCATCACAGTCAAGTGGTTTACTAGTGTGCTTATGGCAGTTTGCTTTTACAGACAGTTGCAAGCAATAAACTTGTCGCAAATCAAGTGAAAAAATAAATTGTAGTCCCATAACTTATTGAAGAGGCGTATGGTAATGAATAGAATTCTCATGGCTGCGCGGTTTGTTGCGATAAAACTAATAATCCGTGATAGAAGGTTTTTAGAGTTCTCGTTTTTTTTTTATTTATTAACTTTGGCTTTAAGTTCGCTTGTGCCTGTATAGTACTCGTTTTTTTGTTGTTGCTTTTTTAATTTAACGACACTTGGAGTTTAATTTACCTACAGGACATATCCTATTGGGTGAACAGTTCGTGCGGTAACAGTACACCTGGGAACATTGGAGCTGAAGGCGGTCAGTGACTCATAATTGATCAAGTTTATAATCCACCTTCCAGTTGTAACTTTAGATACAGACTAACATTCTGGCCAAATGAGTAGGGATTAGTAGGATAGGCATTCCCGGTACAGAAAGGTTCCATGCTGGAGTCGGATTTGTAGGGCCGACTAATATTACAGCATGCTATGAACGATGACACAACGCATCTACTTCCGCCTTTATGGTTGGACGAGGAAAGGAAGTAATCGTTGGATGGACGCAACGTAAGCATTACAAGTAGAGGAATATGATCTAATGTAGAAGGGAGATGATCTAACGTCGATAGAAGATGATCTAACGTAGAAGGGAGATGATCTAATGTCGATGGGAGATGATCTAACGTCGATAGAAGATGATCTAACGTAGATAGAAGATGATCTAAAGTCGATAGAAGATGATCTAACGTCGATAGAAGATGATCTAACGTAGAAGGAATATGATCTAATGTAGAAGGGAGATGATCTAACGTCGATAGAAGATGATCTAACGTCGATAGAAGATGATCTAATGTAGAAGGGAGATGATCTAACGTAGAAGTGAGATGATCTAACGTCGATAGAAGATGATCTAACGTCGATAGATGATCTAACGTCGATGGGAGATGATCTAATGTCGATGGGAGATGATCTAACGTCGATAGAAGATGATCTAACGTAGAAGGGAGATGATCTAACGTCGCTAGAAGATGATCTAACGTCGATAGAAGATGATCTAACGTAGAAGGGAGATGATCTAACGTCGATGGGAGATGATCTAATGTCGATGGGAGATGATCTAACGTCGATAGAAGATGATCTAACGTAGAAGGGAGATGATCTAACGTCGATGGGAGATGATCTAATGTCGATGGGAGATGATCTAATGTCGATGGGAGATGATCTAATGTCGATGGGAGATGATCTAACGTCGATGGGAGATTATCTAACGTCGATGGGAGATGATCTAACGTCGATGTGAGATGATCTAACGTCGATGGGAGATGGTCTAATGTCGATGGGAGATGATCTAACGTCGATGGGAGATGATCTAACGTCGATGGGAGATGATCTAATGTCGATGGGAGATGGTCTAACGTCGATGGGAGATGGTCTAACGTCGATGGGAGATTATCTAACGTCGATGGGAGATGATCTAACGTCGATGGGAGATAATCCAACGTCGATGGTAGATGAACTAACGTCGATGGGAGATGGTCTAATATCGATGGGAGATGATCTAACGTCGATGGGAGATGGTCTAATGTCGATGGGAGCTGATGTAACGTCGATGGTAGATGATAAAATGTCGATGGGAGATGATCTAACGTCGATGGTAGAGGATCTAATGTCGAATGGGAGATGATCTAACGCCGATGGGAGATGATCAAAAGTCGATGGTAGATGATCATCTCCTATCGCCAGATGTGAAAGCTGGCGAACGAAAAAAAATATTCGTCCTAGGAAAGTTAGTCGTGACCAACAAACACCTGCCCACATTCAAGACTGTAGAGTTAATGAAATTTAGTGAAAGAAGCACAGATAATTGAAGCCTGTGAAATGTGGATATATAGAATAATAGATAGAATTGGATGGAAGGAAAAGAAAACAAATGATGAAGTCTTAAAACAACTAAAAATGAAAGAGAACTACTAAGCACAATTCAAACAAAGCTAATGCGATTTTTGGGCCATGTTAAAAGACACAACAGCCTACTAAAAGTAATATCGGAGGGAAAAATACAAGGTGAATACAAGGGGCAGAGACAGACCAAGACTAACATGGAAGAGTAACATCAAAAGATGGACAAATCAACCTATGACAACCTGCACCATCGAAGCAAGAGACAGAACAGAATGGCGCTCCATGGTAGCCAACCTTCGATGTGGAGATGGCACCTGATGATGATGAGAGAAAGAAACTGCTCTACTTACAAGATAGGCAATCTTCACCAATACAATTCTTTTATTTTTTTCTGTCTTTTTCTCTTTCTCACTGTTACCGAAAAGGTGTCGTGCTTATATCATTTGTCGTTCTTGACCTGCTCGAATTGTCTGAATTAGTGACCAATACAATCTTCTTCTTTTCTCTTTCTCACTGGTACCTAAAAGATGTCGTGGTTTATATCATTTGTCGTTCTTGACCTGCTAGAACTGTCTGAATTAGTGATTTTCCTTTGTTGTTACATGTCTCTGTCACTGCATCTATCCATCTTCTTCTGGGTCTTCCTCTTGGTCTTTTTCCATGCATCCTCGAGAAGAACGCCCTTGATGGTGATTGGTGAGGATTCATTCTGACCAGGTGGCCAAACCATTTAAGTTGTTGTTCTATATATTCTTGGCAGGATTTTGTTCATACCATTTTTCTTATGGTTTCATTTGGTATTCTATCTCTTCTTGGGTTGTTTGTTACTTTTCTCAAGCATCGCATCTCACATGTATTGATCTTTCTTAATTGTGATTTAGAAAGGGTGCATGTTTGACTTTCATAGCACAAAGTTGGTATGAAGATGCTATTTATCATTTGTTGTTTAGCCGCCATAGAAAAGTTTAGATGTCTTAACAATGGTGAAAGCTGGTATGTAACAGCATTTGCTTTTTGTATTCTCATGTCAATTTCTCTGTCTAGTTTTCCATCTTCTGTAAACATTGTGCCCAAAAACTTGAATTCTTCTACTTGTTTTATTTCTTTATCTTTGATCTTAATGTTTAATGGGTGTCTTAATTTGCTTATTCTCATAGCCTCTGTTTTTGCTGTGTTAATTTTCATACTGTACTTAGTGCAACTTTTATCTGGAGATGTTATATGTTGTTGTAGCAGGTTTTCGTCTTCAGATATTTAGGCATTGGTCATCTGCGAATAGTAGCTCGTTGATGTTGGAATTTTCAACCTCTAAATTATTATTTGATTTTTCCTTATTGTTGGTTGTTTCCTGATTTATTTTGTCCATATATACCAATACAATAACCTCCGTTAATTACCAAGTGCTTCTTTCAGCATAATGAACAGTATCTTCAAAATGCTTGGCTCTCTTCTATGACCGGAATCGTATCTTGAGCTAGGGAGCGTTCACAAGTCCCCACCGTTTCTGCTGTGCTCATCTTGCCATGCAGGCTGTCATGTCTATCCACAATCTACAGAGTTGCTTTTCTGACGAGGTTTTAGATGGTTCAGCTGCTTCGAAGCGTCACAGCTGGGAGGTAATGGTCTGTGGCTGCGGTGGATCAATATGTATTTCATCAAGTTATGTTTGTTTTGTATTCATATGATTATATCATGTTGTTTTTATATTGACTAGGTCATGTTGTTTTTATATTGACTAGATCATGCTGTTTTTATATTGACTAGATCATGTTGTTTTTATATTGACTAGATCATGTTGTTTTTATATTGACTAGATCATGTTGTTTTTATATTGACTAGATCATGCTGTTTTTATATTAACTAGATCATATCGTTTTTATATTGATTAGATTATATCGTTTTTATATTGACTAAATCATGATGTTTTTATATTGACTAAATCATGTTGTTTTTATATTGACTAAATCATGTTCTTTTTATATTGACTTAGAACGTATCGTTTTTTATATTGACTAAATGTATCAATATTTCTCCTCCTCTATCTCTATATCTCTTTCTATCAATATTTCTCTTTCTCTATCTCTATACCTCTATCTATCAATATTTCATCTTTTCTGCTTCTCTACCTCTATCAATATTTCTCCTCCTCTATCTCTATATCTCTTTCTATCAATATTTCTCCTCCTCTATCACTATACCTCTATCTATCAATATTTCATCTTTTCTGCTTCTCTACCTCTATCAATATTTCTCCTCCTTTATCTCTATACCTCTATCTATCAATATTTCTCCTTCTCTATGTCTTTACCTCTATCACTATTTCTCCTTCTCTATCTCTATACCTCTATCAATATTTCTTCTCCTTTATCTCTATACCTCTATCAATATCTCTCCTCCTCTATCTGTATACCTCTATCAATATCTCTCCTCCTCTATCTCTATACCTTTATCTATCAATATTTCTCCTCCTCTATCTCTATACCTTATCAATATTTCTCCTCCTCTATCTCTATACCTCTATCAATATTTCTCCTCCTCTATCTCTATACCTCTATCAATATTTCTCCTCCTCTATCTCTATACCTCTATCTATCAATATTTCTCCTCCTTTATCTCTATACCTCTATCTATCGATATTTCTCCTCCTCTATCTGTATACCTCTATCAATATTTCTCCTTCTCTATCTCTATACCTCTATCACTATTTCTCCTGCTCTATCTCTGTACCTCTATCTATCAATATTTCTCCTCCTCTATCTCTATACCTCTATCAATATTTCTCCTCCTCTATCTCTTTACCTCTATCAATATTTCTCCTTCTCTATCTCTATACCTCTATCAATATTTCTCCTCCTTTATCTCAATACCTCTGTCTATCAATATTTCTCCTCCTCTATCTCTATACCTCTTTCAATATTTCTCCTCCTCTATCTCTATACCTCTGTCTATCAATATTTCTCCTCCTCTATCTCTATACCTCTTTCAATAGTTCTCCTCCTCTATCTCTATACCTCTGTCTATCAATATTTCTCCTCCTCTATCTCTATACCTCTATCAATATTTCTCCTGCTCTATCTCTATACCTCTGTCAATATTTTTTCTCCCTTATCTCTATACCTCTATCTATCAATATTTCTCCTCCTCTATCTCCAAACCTGTATCAATATTTCTCCGCCTCTATCTCTATACCTGTATCAATATTTCTCCTCCTCTATCTATATACCTGTATCAATATTGCTCCTCCTCTATCTCTATACCTGTATCAATATTTCTCCTCCTCTATCTCTATACCTCTATCAATATTTCTCCTCATCTATCTCTATACCTGTATCAATATTTCTCCTCCTCTATCTCTATACCTCTATCAATATTTCTCCTCCTCTATCTCTATACCTGTATCAATATTTCTCCTCCTCTATCTATATACCTGTATCAATATTTCTCCTCCTCTATCTCTATACCTGTATCAATATTTCTCCTCCTCTATCTCTATACCTGTATCAATATTTCTCCTCCTCTATCTCTATCCTGTATCAATATTTCTCCTCCTCTATCTCCATACCTGTATCAATATTTCTCCTCCTCTATCTCTATACCTGTATCAATATTTCTCCTCCTCTATCTATATACCTCTATCAATATTTCGCCTCTTCTATCACTATACCTGTATCAATATTTCTCCTCCTCTATCTCTAAACCTCTATCAATATTTCTCCTCCTCTATCTCTATACCTGTATCAATATTTCTCCTCCTCTATCTCTATACCTCTTTCAATATTTCTCCTCCTCTATCTCTATACCTCTATCAATATTTCTCCTTCTCTATCTCTATACCTCTTTCAATATTTCTCCTCCTCTATTTCTATGCCACTATCAATATTTCTCCTCTATCTCTATACCTCTATCAATATTTTTCCTCCTCTATCTCTATACCTCTATCAATATTTCTCCTCTATCTCTATACCTCTATCAATATTTCCCCTCCTCTATCTCTATTCCTCTATCTATATTTCTCCTCCTCTATCTCTATACCACTATCAATATTTCTCCTCCTCTATCTCTATACCACTATCGATAGTTTTTCCTCCTCTATCTCTATACCACTATCAATATTTCTCCTCCTCTATCTCTATACCACTATCGATAGTTTTTCCTCCTCTATCTCTATACCACTATCAATATTTCTCATCTTCTATCACTATACCTCTATCTATCAATATTTCTCCTCTTCTATCACTATACCTCTATCTATCAATATTTCTCCTCCTCTATCTCTATTTCTCCTCCTCTATCTCTATACCACTATCAATATTTCTCCTCTTCTATCACTATACCTCTATCTATCAATATTTCTCCTCTTCTATCACTATACCTCTATCTATCAATATTTCTCCTCTTCTATCACTATACCTCTATCTATCAATATTTTTCCTCCTCTATCTCTATACATCTGTCAATATTTCTCCTCCTCTATCACTATACCACTATCAATATTTCTCCTCCTCTATCTCTATACCACTATCAATATTTCTCCTCCTCTATCTCTATACCACTATCAATATTTCTCCTCCTCTATCTCTATACCACTATCAATATTTCTCCTCCTCTATCTCTATACCACTATCAATATTTCTCCTCCTCTATCTCTATACATCTGTCAATATTTCTCCTCCTCTATCTCTATACATCTGTCAATATTTCTCCTTCTCTACCTTGTTCTTTTTCTCTCGCTATTTTTATCACTTTTCTTTTAATATTTATTCTTCTCTCATTCATTTAATCTTTCTTTATTTCAATCCTTGATCCCATCTCGCCTCACCCTCTCTATTTAATCTATTTCTCCCTCTTTAACACCCTCTCCCCACCGGTTCCTGTTGAGTGATCATGTGACTAAACCTCGAAATCAAGGCACTGGCTCATGAAAAGCAGAGAACCACTGCATCCTATGCAAACACCCAATCTCGGTTATCCAGCAATTATTTGAAGCTTCTTGAAATCGCGTGAGAATCGACCCTTGACTTTAACATAGCTTAGTAGTATATAGCTTAATAGCAATGGCCTTAATACTGGCAATTTTGGGGGGTTTAATTTCCATTCTATCTCTCTCTATTTCTCTCTTTTTCTCTCTCTTTCTCTTAGAGCTCTCGCAGAACTGAAATTATTAATAAGCAAGTCTGTTTTTCAGGTGTGTCCGGTTCAATCCTTCTTCTTCTTCTCCTCCACCTCCTCCTCCACCATGTTCCCTTTTCTTCTGCTCATTCTTTTTGCTTTTCTCTTAATCTTAAACTTTTTTCTTCTTAAACATCTTCTTCTTCTCGTTCTCTTCTTCGTCTCCTTTTACTTTCTCATCTGTGCACCCTCCTTCTTCGCCTCTCACTCTTCTTTTTCTCCACCTCCACCACATTATTCTTCCTCCTCGCCTTCTTCTTCTTCTCCTCCTTCTCCCCCCTCCTCCCTTTTCCATTTTCTTCTGCTCATTCTTCTTGTGTTTATTCTGTTATTGCCCGTTCTTATTTTCTTCAACTTCTTTTCTTCAACTTCTTTTCTTCTTCACCTTTTTTCTTTTCATCTGTTCCTCCTCCTCCTCCTCCTCCTTCTACTTATCCTCCACCTACTTCTTTTCTTTCTTGTTTTTTTTCCTTTTTATCTGGATCTATCGCTCCTTCTTCTTGATATTCTTTTTTTCTTTTCTTACTTTTTATTCTAATCATTCTTCCCCTCTCTTTCCGCCTTCTCCTTCTTTGGTTTCTTCCCTCTTCTTCCTCTTCCGCCCCTCCTTCTTTATCCTCTTCATCGCCGGTCTTAAAAGGGCGTTATATGGGCGTAAATCCATAAAAGGTGTAAAGCAAAAAAAAAAAAAGGGGGGGGGTAAAGGTTCCTTCCACGTTTTGATGATTGATGAAAATAGTGATAGCGACAACAATTTTTCATGACGGCAGCACTTTTTTTTTTTGGGGGGGGGGGGGGGGTGATGTGGTCGGTGCCACGTCAGGCCGCCTTTACTTCCCATAACTAGCCCTGGTATACATTTTTAGAGGCTGGGTGAACGTCGGCGCTTCGTCGGTCTGAAATGAAAATACACCACTTCTGGGAATTAAACTCGGACCCTTCTTGTCAAGAAGCGAGTGCAATAACCCCTCAACCACCGAGGCTCCCATAGAGGGCGTACCAGGGATATATTTGGCGAACTTAATGACAAGAACTTGAGTCATGCTGATCATACAGTCTTGGTAGCTAAAAGCGAAGAAGAGCTACAATTAATCTCACCTGAGTAAAAAAGTAAAATACCTCTGTCACGCCAAGTGGCGTATAGGGAATATGGTGTTAGTGACCATACATTTTACAGACCTTCGGCACATGATTTTTGGGGTAATATGGTCGATATTACGCCCGTGCCGCTTTACTTTCCCAGAAAAAAAATCGACACCCATTTAATGCTGGGTGAACCGGAAATCGTCGATTGTGATCGAACCATCCCTCTTGTCTTTTGTAGTCCAGTTCACTAACCACTGAGCTATCTCTTCTTAGAGTTCACCGCAAAGTGGGCGTGCATGCGTTGTGTCGCTAATTTACGACAATGCCGCGATATTTGCGCTTTTAGGCCCGACACATCCGTCTCTGGATGGATAGATTTGTTTAACTATTTTTATCCCTGGCAGTGACCATATTTTTGTCCTACTATTTTAGACTGGGTGTCATAACCCCTGTGGTCCCGCCCTCAATATCAAGAAGCCAATGGGCCGTAACACTTGCTCCACGGGAGCTTCGTGGTTATCAGGTGGCCTTCTCTTGCTAAGTTTTTGAGCTTCCTATATATTTTTCCAAGTGCCAAGAATTCTGTAACCTGTTCAGTGCTCACAGGACCTCCTGTTTTTCGTCGACATAACATTGGATCTCACTATCCAGAGACCGTTAGACGGTAAGCCATGAAGAAACCACGGATTCAATTCTGAAAAAAAAATATCCCACCACCAGTGGTGGGAACTGAATCCGAGACGTTCATGTCCAAGCCGCGATAGCTCAGTGGTTAGTGAACTGGACTACAAAAGACAAGGGGTAGGGTTCGATCCCAACCGACGGCTTCCGGGTTCACTCAACCTTAAATGGGTACCGAATTTTTTTGAGGGAAAATAAAGCAAAAGTAAATGGCACGGGCGTAATACCGACCATATTATCACAAAAAGCATGTGCCGAAGGTCTGTAAAATGTATGGTCACTAACACCATATTCCCAATACGCCATTTGGCGTGACGGGGGTACTTTACTTTTTACTTTGACAATCATGTCAAGAGGCTAACGTGTTACCTCGAGACCATGCAGCCACGCCTCGTGCTCTACTACAAATTTTTAATGATATTGCAAATAATAAATAGCAATAATAATAATAATAATAGCTGGCGACTTAAGCTAACATAAGCAGAAGTACTGATCATCTCAAATAAAAGGTATGCTCCAAAGTGCTCGATTAAAATATGTTTTGTTTATTTGTTTCTTTCTTTCTGTCGTTCACCACTACTAAGGAAATTGATAGCCCTCTTCATCATCCGTCCTTAGAAGGATTTTAAGTGGATACAAATGCAACGACTCCTGTCATGACAACAGATGATGATGATAAATATGTGCTGATGTGTTGTATTGCCGTTTACGTGGAGCTACGACAGTTTGCATATTTCTACCCGAAACATCCAACTTCAGGAAGGGTTTGTGAATACGGGTTTTCCTTCCATCATCCATCGCTACTCTCTTAGACTTGCTAGTTTGTTCCCGTGTCAACCACAAGCGGAAACGGGAGGGGGCGAGTGTAGAATCTTTATCAGATTTGGTTCCACCGATCCTGACACAAGCAGTCACATATAAGTGGCTAACCGCGTTAAAACCAGCTGCTGTTGAGTGTCTCAGGCTCAGTCCAGACAGTGTTCCTTAGCGTTTGGCTTTTCGTGGCAAGACGCTGTGCCACTGAGTACGAGTTCGATCCTGCTTCGGTCCATATATATATATATATATATACTGTATATATATATATATATATATATATATATATATATATATATATATATATATATATATATATATATATATATTGCTCTTTGTTTTTTTTTTCTTTTGTTGATTATTTGTCATTTTTTTCCGAGTGCTGTAAACCTATCTCTTCCTCTGAAGTGTTTCGCTGATTTTCGCCTCGGAAGTTTCACTCCAAAATAATATTCATTTATTATTATTTGTCTTCAGTCCAGACACCTGGGTGTCATAAACCCCCTAGCCCCGCCCTCTTTAGAATGTCAGGAAGTTATCGGGCCGTAACAATTGCTCCACATGAGCTTCGTGGATAAGGTTGCCTCCTCTTGCTAAGTTTTTAAACTTCCTATTACTTTCGTAAAGCAGCTACAAGAACAAATAAAAGACAGGATTACGAGAACAAAGATGCATACAACGTGCTTAGCCAAATGGCACACAAAATCAATCTCTAAACAGACCGTATAGATAAATGAATACCTTTTTCATAGAAAATATAGAAAGAAAACTTTTGCCGACTTTATGAACAGTTGGAAGCAGGTTTTAGCGTTCAAGGCGCCCATCCAGTGAGGAAAAATTAAAAAATAGAAAAAAATGGTATGTAAGAAGCTTTACGTGATAAGTGGACGACACAGACTAAACGACGTTTCGGTCCAATAGGCCTTCAGCAGGAACAAACAAAAACACACACACACACACAACTAATAACGAAACAACCAAAACAAAAATATTCGAAATGTGTTAAAGAAAACACAAATGTGACTATCCTGTGTGTAAACAGAGGTCAAAACGAAAAGGAAATAGCAAACAAGTGTGGCTGTCGTGAACGTACAGAAACGTTCTCTGTGTCGTCCACTTATCACGTAAAGCTTCTTGCATACCATTTTTTGTCTATTTTTTAATTTTTCCTCATATTCAGCTTTACTGCAGCTTCGCATTTTTATGCCTTAACCCATCCAGTGACTGAGATGAGAGCGATCAGTGACTCATAGCTGCTTGCATCTTGCATACGCCAGGATCGGCGAACAAAACACATCTGACAAGATCCTGTTCCACCTTTCAGCGGTGCTTCTGAAAACAGACTATCCAGACTGGCCAAGCGAGTAGGGATCAAAAAGGGAATGCAATAAGGTACTAAAACATACTGCGTTGAAGTCGGATGTTTTGGGTCGAAAGGTGCAAAGCAGTCACAAAACAGCACATCTACACCCACTTAACTTCCTTTCAAAGGCTGAAAACGAAGATGAATCATCATTCCTTTAGTAGCCATCAGGTGACGCCACAAAGAGAAAGAAGGCAAAGAAGCAGATTGGTGTTGATATACAACCACCACCTAGGGCTACCTACTATTGTTCCGACCACATCACCAATAGGGCTGCCTGGTTATGGTCACGACCACATCACCGATAGGGCTACCTGGTATGGTCACGACCACATCACCCGTAGGGCTGCCTATTATGGTCCCGACCACATCACTCATAGGGCTGCCTTGTAATACCCCGACTATATCATCTAAAGGGCTGCCTAGTATGACCTAGTATCAAACATCACTCACAGGGTTGGCTATTATGGTCCCGACCAAATCACCCATAGGGTTGGCTATTTAAGTCCCGACCACATCACGCATAGGGTTGCCTATTATGGTCCCGACCACATCACCCACAGGGTTGGCTATTATTGTCCTGACCACATCACCCATAGGGTTGGCTATTATGCCCCCGACCACACCACCCATAGGGCTGCCTATTATGGTCCCGACAACACCACCCAGAGGGTTGGCTATTATGGTCCCGACCTCATCACCCATAGGGCTGCCTATTATGGTCCTGACCACATCACCCATAGGGCTGCCTATTATGGTCCGGACCACATCACCTATAGGGCTGCCTATTATTTTCCGACCACACCACCCATAGGGTTGGCTATTATGGTCCCGACCACACCAACCATAGGGTTCGCTATTTTGGTCCGGACCACATCACCTATATGGCTGCCTATTATATTCCGACCACACCACCCATAGGGTTGGCTTTTATGGCCCCGACCACATCACCCATAGGACTACCTAGTATAACCCCGACTATATCACGTAATGGGCTACCTGGTTCGGTCCCGACTACATCACCTAAAGGGCTGCCTAGTATGGTCCTGACCACATCACCCATAGGACTGCCTAGTATGGTTCCGCATCACCTATAAAATTGGACCACGTGGGTACAAACACTATATTCTTCATATTGTGACAGTGAATGTAACACATGAAGTTCGAAGACAAAAGAGAAAACGTAATTCAAGAAGTCTAGGACAGTGTGACTACTCGAAGACTCATTCTTCATTACGTCACAATTTTATTTACACAGCTCATTACAAGCTGTCAGTACAAGATGTCATTGTGGTTATATAGTATGGAATCCTTGGGCATAATTTATTATTCTGACAGATGTCATTGTGGTTATATAGTATGTAATCCTTAGACATAATTTATTATTCTGACAGATGTCATTGTGGTTATATAGTATGTAATCCTTAGACATAATTTATTATTCTGACAGATGTCATTGTGGTTATATAGTATGTAATCCTATAGCACAAAGAAATTAAGTGGAAAATACAAACTGATCAATGCCTTTATTAAAGATAAGAAAGGAAATCTGATTAGTAATATAAGGGAACAAATGGAGAGATGGAAAGAGCATTTTGAAGAACTTTTGAACAGACCCGGCTCTAATAATCCTCCAGATATACTACCAGCAGAAGAGTTAGACGTTAACTGTGGAAAACCAAGTAAAGAAGAAATAATGAAAGCCATCAAACTATTAAAAAATGGTAAAGAAACAGGACTAGATAAAATTCCTTCGGAAGCCATCAAAGCAGATATTAACACCTCTACCAAGATGTTACATAATCTAATATATAAAATTTGGGAGAGGGAAGAAATACCTAAAGACTGGAAAGATGGTTATATGATCAAACTACCAAAGAAAGGAAGTTTACAGGCGTGCACAAATTATAGGGGAATTATGCAACTATCAGTGCCAGGAAAAATATTAAGCAGAATCATTCTGGAGAGACTAAAATAGGCCATAGAGAAACATTTAAGAGATGAACAAGCAGGTTTTACGAAGAACAGATCATGTGCTGATCAAATAACTACTCTACATATAATAGTTGAACAAAGTTTAGAACTAAAATCCTCACTTTATATTGGATTCGTAGATTACGAAAAGGCATTTGATAGTTTAGACAGAAGAATGCTTTGGAAGTTGCTGAGTCATTACGGAATCCCCATAAAGTTTATTAACCTTATAAAAACAATGTATGAAGGAATGTTATAGTGTGGTGCATGAAGGACAGTTTACAGAAGCATTTGAAATAAGAACATGAGTAAGGCAGGGGATGCCTTCTGTCTCCATTTCTCTTTCGACTGGCCATAGATTGGATTATGAAAATAACTCAAAACAACAGAAATGGAATCCAGTGGTCACTGACCAAACAACTTGATGATTTAGACTTTGCTGATGACATATCTCTCCTATCACACAGCCATCAACAGATGCAGGATAAAATGAGCATACTTGATGAGAGATCACAACAGCTAGGACTGAAGATTAATAGAGATAAAACCAACATTATGAGAATTAATACAGTTGGCAATAACCAAATAAAACTAAGAGAAATACCTTCACTAGACTTACAATCTTACATATATCTGGGCAGTAATATAGATAAAGAGGGAGGAACAGAAAATGATACCAAAATAAGGATATCAAAAGCAAGAAGAGCTATCATTGCACTGGGAAACATATGGACATCCAAAGAAATTAGGTTAAATACAAAAATAAAAATTTTCAACTCAAATGTTAAGGCGGTCCTATTATATGGCTGTGAAACACGGAGAATAACAAAATTGACAATCACGAAGATACAGACTTTTATTAATGGATGCTTACGCAGAATTAAAAGGATGGAAATGGCAGGACAAAATCACTAACATAGAATTATGGAAATATACCAGTCAAATACCAGTGGATAAAGAGATACAGCGAAGACGATGGTGCTGGACAGGACACACACTACGGAAGCCAACTTAAGGTATTACATAACAGGCCCTTTATTAGAATCCCCAGGGGAAAAGACAAAGAGGAAGACCAAGGAATTCTTTGAGAAGACAGGTAGAAGCAGAGATGAAGATGATGGGGAAGACACGGAATGATCTTAAAAGAATGGCAAAAAACAGAATGACTTGGAAAGTGTTTGTTGAAGACCTATGCTCCACTGGGAGATAAAAAAAAAGGTAGAAGAGAGAGAGAGAGAAGAGTATGTAATCCTTGGACAGAATTTATGATTGAGATATATGTCATTGTGGTTATATAGTCTGTAATCCTTGGACAGACTTTATGATTCTAATTAATGTCATTATAGAAGAAAGTGTTGACGGAGCATTACCTTGAGGTAGATGTCAATATTTTTATGTTGGAGAAACCTGAGAAAGACCAACAACGCTATAACATGATCTCGTTATATGGGGCAGGAAGAAACACCGGGGCAGGTGCCCTGGGGCAATGTGTGAACAAATCTGGCATGGACAAACCTAAGGTAGTTGATTACAAAAAAAAAAAAAAAACTCTTTCAAATTCCGTTTTGCACCCTTCACTTCTTCCTTCATGTCGAATGCCTGATTTCGTCTCTCGGTTTTTTTTTCTCCCCCCTTTCGTTCCGCTCGGCTTTGTTGTTGCTTGTTGCTGTGTTCACGCGCCCGAATATTTGGTCTCTTACCCGCCTCGTGTATCATCAAACTTCGCGAGAAGAGTGACACCCAAATGAAATGCACTGCCACTCATAGAAGAAAGAAAACAGCGGGGTTTAGAAAGAAGCCCTTCAGGACATTCGATATTCCTGCATTGTTGAAGGCAAATTATATCCAGCGGACAACGATATTAGTTATTTTTATTGAGCATTTTCCTGATCCACCGCTGTTTGCCATAGCTTCTGCATCCATATCACTGTCAAGTGTTTGCAACTATCTCCACTTCTCTATACTTTGCACCACTGCGTGTTTTAGACGTTAATTCTTATATTTTTTTTCTACACAAAATGCTATCGTTACCTGCGGCAGTGTGTTTAGGCAAAGGTCACTTTACCCCGAGCAATGGGCGTTAGGTTATTAATTTATCTTTTTTAAATGGAGAGGTTTTTTTTGGTCTGCTCCGAAAAGAGGTGCTGGTGGCATATTAATTCGAACTTTGAAGTGGAAAATAGCTAGGTACGCCATTTTATCTGTATAAAATATTTTGTCTCTTCTTGCTAACATTTATTTTTTTTTTTATTGCCCGTACGTTGTAACAAAATTAAAAATATTCTGCCTTTTTTTGGACTGAAAGTCGCAAACCTGTTATTAACCGCAGCCATCTTTAGAGAAAGCCTGCGCGAAACACTACTTCCCAGAGGTCACCGATAGAGGAATACGTCACGACAGTAGGTTTGTGCGCAGAGCTTCTCTAAAGATGGCTGTGTCTTAAAGCATATTGTATTTATTTATATTTGAAGTTATTTCAAGTATTAATAAAAAGGTAAAGGGTCGATCATTAGGTCTTAAAACAACTAACAATGAAAATCGAACTACTAAATACAATTCAAACAAGACAAATGAGAATGTTGGGGCATGCTAAAAGACGCATCAGCCTACTAAAAAAGTAAACTTGGACGGGAAAATAGAAGGTAAAAGAGGCAGAAGCAGACCAAGGGCTAACATGAACGAATAACATCAAAAGATGGGCAAGTCAGCCTATGACAATCTGTACTATCAAAGCAAGAGACAGAACGGAATGACGGTCCATGGTAGCCAACTTTCGATGCGAGACGGTACTCAATGATGAAAGCTAATAGCTACATCTGAAATGATGCGGTATTGTTTGAAGAGTGAAACCTGATCTCCTACACGAAATGTGGGGTAGTTAGTTTTCTTGAGACTAAACATTTCATTTGTTTAGCTTTTCGTGGCAAGGCGCTGTGCCACTGAGTACTGGTTCGATCCTGCTTCGGTACATATGCTGTTCTTTGTTGTTGTTTTTTTTTTTTCTGTTGTTGATTATTTGTCATTTTTTTTCGAGTGCTGTAAACATACCTCTTCTTCTGAATTGATTCGCACATTTCATTGCACAACGTTGGGATGAATATTGAGGTCGCAGAGTGCCCGTTTTGCTATGAGTGTGATTTCCTTGAGATGAAGTGTGTTAGACGAATGACAGGAAACATCATGAGAGACAAGATCAGAAATGAAGAACTGAGAAAAAAGCTAGGAATAACCCCCGCCAAAGAATATATAAAGAAACAACAGATAAAATTGTTTGGCCTCGTAACAAGGCAGAAAGATCAACACAACGAGCCTTCAATAAATGTTGCGAGAGCACCAGACCCAAGAGCCGACTACGAAAAAGATGGATTGAGGGAATATTAAAAGCACTAGGAAACATAACAGCATCAGAGGCAAACCGAATAGCAAACGACCACAAATTATATCTCCCCTTGACGCTGAAAAGCAAATGAGGAAGGAAAGCAGAAGAAGAAATGTCCTTGTTGGACACCAGTGGTTATAATTGTCCGGTGATTTTACAAGTTCTTATTAAAATAAAAACAATTAATATGAATAATCATCATCATGTGCCATACCGGTTGGCGTAGGCAATCATGTCCCTCCACAATCTTCTATCTACATTGCATCGTATCAGTTCTGTTGTTGACTGTTTTCCATGCCATGACACCAAGCTATCCAGTATTTTCTCTCTTTGTCGTCCGCGATCTCTCGTTCCTTTTATTTTGCCAGTTGTAACCAAGTATTCCAACTTTCCTCTTCTCATGATGTGCCCGAAAAATGTTGATTGCTTGTTTCTGATGTTTAACATGAATAGATTAAACAAATTTGTGCCCTCTAAAATAAAAGTAGAGAACCATTGCCACAGATGACCTAACCGAGCTGCATGATGGGTAATTCAATAAGCGGTTTGGGGATCACTGCTGCCTTCTGCTTCTGTTATCAAGTCCGCACTCATTTCCGGCACGCAAGCTTCCACACGCAAACTGACCAGCAGGAAGTGCGCATGCGCCCAACAAGGGCATGCTTGGCTAAAGTCGGCTGCAGTTATCGTGGATGATGCGGTGTCTGTTTTTGCTGACGGGGAATCCAATTAGTCGGGAAATGTAATAACTATCGTCATTCAATAGCAGCGGTTCCCAAATGATCACAATTCGGGGTATCTTCCACTTGTTTCCTTCCTCATTTGCTTTTCAGTGTCGAGGGGAGATACAATTTGTGGTCTTTTGCTATTTTGTTCGTCTCTGTTGCTGTTATGTTTCCTAGTCTTTCTTATATTCCGTCAATTCATCTCTTTCATGGTCGGCCATTGAGTTTGGTGTTCTCGCAACGTTTCTTGAAGGCTCGTTATGTTGTGTTTTGATCCTTCTGCCTTGTCACGTCGCCAAACAATTTTATCTGTTGTTTCTTTATATATTCTATTAGCGAGAAATATTTCTAGCTTTTATATCAGTTTTTTTATTTCAGATCTTGTCTCTCAAGCTGTTTCCTGTCATTCGTCTAACACATTTCATCTCAGTAGAGGTTATTTTTTTTTTTATTGTTCTTGCACCTAGGGTCCAGGACTGACATTGGTAGCACAACGTTGGAATGAAGATTGTATTGTATAGTGCCCGTTTTGCTTCTAGAGTTATTTCCTTGTTGGACAAAAGTGGTTATAGCTGTCAACTGATTTGACAAGCTTTGTTGCATATTGAGTCTATTTCTGCTGTTTTTTAAATTATTGTTTGTAACTAGACTTCATAGGAATTTACATTCCTCTGCTTGTTTTAGTTGTCTGCCTGCTATAGTTATGTTGATGTTCTGTTTCTCATTTACGATATTCATGACTTCTGTTTTGTTGATGTTGATTTTCATGTTTTATTTTGTGCCTGTGTTGTTGAGTCTATTTAAGTGTTCTTGTAGGTCTTCTATTGTTTCATGTATTAGTGCCTGATCGTCTGCAAATAAAAGCTCGTTGATCTCCTCTGTCTCTGATGTGTTTGCTAGCTTGCATATAAAGTCCATGTATGTAATAAACAGTAGGGGGGATAGTACGCACCCCTGTCTTACACCCGATCTAACTTCGAAGTGGTCTGTGTAGCCTGCTGCTGTTCTGACCCTGCAGCTGCTGTTGATGTAGAGACTTTTAATTAGGTTGGTTAGATGTTGGCTTACTCCGTATGTTGTTAGTATCTCCCACAGTTGTTCTCTGTTTACTCGGTCGAATGCTTTTTCCTGATCAATTATAGCTATGTACAAATTGTGATTGTGTTTTTTAGTATTTTCTGCAAGCTGTTTTAATGTGAATAGTGTCACTACATCCTCTGTTTTTTTCAGAACCCCATTTGAGAATCGGTTAATTGTAGTGCTATTATTGGTCTCAGCCTTTTTTCAACGATCTTGACGTATAACTTCCCCACATGGCTGAGAAGAGATATACCTCCATATTGATTGCAGTCTCTCTTGCTACCTTTTTTTTTATCCATATTGGTACGATGATTGCCTGTTGCCAGTCTTCTGGAGCTTGTTGTTGGTGCCATGCTGCATTAAATATTCTGTGCAGTCATGTCACTCCTGTTTCTCCTGCTGCTGCTATTATTTCTATTGGTATGTTATCTACCTCCGGTGCTTTAATTTCTTGGTGCATATTTGAATGCTTCTTCGATTTCCTCTTTCATGATGTTGGGTTCAATGTTTGTGCACTCTTGCGTTATTTTTGTGCTATTGATAGTTGGTGTCATGTTTAATAGGTCTTCAAAATATTCTTTCCATCTCTGTAGCATATAATTGTTATTTGATATTGGCTGTCCGTCTTTGTCACTTGTGAGCTCACTAGGATCATAGTTTTCTATTTTAGCTTTTGCTGCTTTTGTTTGTTTGTTCTTAGTTTGAAGACCATTAGTCTAAACGGTGGTTTGTTTGAGTCTTCCCTCATATTTATGACTTTCTTTTAATGTTATGTTATTGCATTAGCACCACGTATATCGCATTGTGCCTCATTGTTTTCAAGTCTTTTCTTGCTATTCTGATTTGTCAAATTTTTATAATGTAGATCTTAATTACGCCCCCTGGGTACTTGGTCATTGGCCGAGGAAGAGAAAGCCGTGGACCTTGTTCATACAAAATATGTGGAACCCCTACACTTCACTGGTTGCTGAGTGGTTTGTGCACTCGCTTCATGTTCAGAAAAGCCCGGGTTCGATTTTCAGAATTGGCGAATTTTATTCAGAAAGACACAGTTAAAAAAAGGTACTATAGATCTTTGTAGGAAATGAGGGGAGGTCAGAGATGAACCACATCACTCAAAAATGTGCAGTAAAGTAAAGTAAAGTAAAGTAAAGTAAAGTAAAGTAAAGTAAAGTAAAGTAAAGTAAAGTAAAGTAAAGTAAAGTAAAGTAAAGTAAAGTAAAGTAAAGTAAAGTAAAGTAAAGTAAAGAGCCCCCGTCACGCCAAGTGGCGTATAGGGAATATGGTGTTAGTGACCATCAATTTTACAGACCTTCAGCACATGATTTTTGGGGTAATGTGGTCGGTATTACGCCCGTGCCGCTTTACTTTCCCAGAAAAAAAAATCCGGTACCCATTAAAGGCTGGGTGAACCGATAGCCGTTGGTTGGAATCGAACCCTACCTCTTGTCCTTTGTAGTCCAGTTCACTAACCACTGAGCTATCGCGGCTCCCCAAACATGTGCAGTAGTCAGTAGTTATGGTAAAACATGGCCACTATCGCCATATTCCTCATACTTCACCTAGCAAATGTGGATGGAACCTTTATCTTCTTTATTTACTACACCCCAATCTTCAAAGGCGGATATTCTGTGAGACACCATTACATCCTTTGTCTGATGTTTTTAGATGAAATGGTTGACAGCACCACGCGCAACTCCCGTTACGAAACTCTCCACGTGTCTGATTGGCTGCGACGGTATTTGTCTTTCTCCAATCACAACTTCAGTAATTAAAGCACTTTCTGCTATTTATTCTATTCGATTATGTTCCATTCATGGAATCAGTTTCATTGCAGTCAGGAACTCCCCATATCCGCTCCACCACTTGTCACAGTATTTCTAAAAATTCATCGGTTAATTCCGTTACAAGTTCGCTCCGTATATGTCCTATTCGACTGTACAGGCGACGATTTCGAACCTCCTTAGTCGCCTCTTATGACATGTGTGGCATGTATCAATGGCTCTATATGTCCTCCATCACCGTGGAGGAACCGGTAGCCGCACGGTCTTATTGTTTCTTACAGCTTCTTGCTATATCCCTCGTGACGCGTACGTAAATTTGTGTTTCTATTCTCTCGCTACATTTTTTGGAAATGTGGTCAATATTACGCCAGTACCGTCTTTCTTTTTTTTTTTTAAATCCAGTACTCATCCAAAATTAGGTAAAATACAAAAATAAAAAAAAATTAAAAATTTTCAATTCCAATGTTAAGTCGGTCCTATTATATAGCTGTGAAACATGGAGAATAACACAAATGACAATCATGAAGATACATACTTTCATTAATGGATGCTTACGCAGAATAAAAGGATGGAAATGACAGGACAAAATCACTAACATAAAATTGTGGAAATGTACCAGTCAAATACCAGTCGATAAAGAGATACAGCGAAGACAATGGCGCTGGATAGGACTCATACTGCGGAAGCGAACTGAGAGTATTACACAGCGGGCCCTTCTTTGGAAACCCCAGGGGAAAAGACAAAGATGAAGACCAATAAATATTTGAAGAAGACAGGTAGAAGCAGAGAGGAAGATGATGGGGAAGACAGTAGTATACAAGGGTCCAACTAAGTCGCATTGTGGCGCTAAATTAACAAAGATATATAGTGTGGCGCGCGGCGCGCATAAAGCGTGTGGCGCAGGGGGAGTTAACCGTGACATTTCGTGTCGAGGTATTGACCTCTAGTCCCGGTGACCCGGAAGTGACATGTTTATGTCTGGTGTGTGCTGACTTTGGAGCGCTTGGTGTACTTGAGCGATAGTGATAGGTTAGTAGATTATACAACATCAATGAAAAACGATCAATATAAGACAGAAGACAAAGATATATTTTATTCTTTTATTATCTCAATAGGTGTATAACATACATTGATATTATATAACATTACAAAAATATTCAGTACATTGAGTCAATATATAGTACATGGATAACATTTATTTATAGATAGGTAGTTGGATGTCGGCTTAGCTATGTGGCGTCGATGAATCATAAGGGGTGAAACTGTTAGAGATTCCTGGTTAGGCTAAGCTGGTAGTGTAAAGAGTTAAATATCTAGAGGCGTAGTCGAGACGTTATCATCAGCTACCTTTCTTTTTATATAGAAATAGGAAAGAGCATTTCTTGTTTGACTGTAGGAAAATATAGAATTATTTAAGACTTTGAAACCTACATTTTTTCCACCCTTGGCCTTTTGCGTGGCGAGAACCTCTAAAAACATATCTTTATCTAATTTGTTGTGTTGCTTGCTTAGCCCTTTACAACTGATTTTATCGTAATCCCCACTACAATGGTACGTCTTACTACATAAGCTAACAAGAGCTGTCCCTTCGTACTCTAGTTTAAAAAGGCCGGGCGTTCGTTTGGTGTATGCTTTAACACCCTTACAGTTTATACAGTCTGTTTTGCTAATATGTTCATCGCAGCGATAGGTGTATGGAGGTCGCCTAGTGTGTAATAAGGGCTGTATAGGGGTCGTTTAGTGTGCCGTGATGGGTCAATGGAGGTCGGCTAGTATGTCGTGATGGGTGTACGGAGGTCGTCTAGTGTGTCATATTGGGTGTATAGAGGGCGTTTAGTGTGTCATATTGGGTGTATAGAGGGCGTTTAGTGTGTCATGATGGTTGTATAGGGGTCGTCTAGTGTGTCATATTGGGTGTATAGAGGGCGTTTAGTGTGTCATATTGGGTGTATAGAGGGCGTTTAGTGTGTCATGATGGTTGTATAGGGGTCGTCTAGTGTGTCATGATGGTTGTATAGGGGTCGTCTAGTGTGCCGTGATGGGTGTACGGAGGTCGTCTAGTGTGTCATATTTGGTGTATAGAGGGCGTTTAGTGTGTCATGATGGTTGTATAGGGATCGTCTAGTGTGTCATGATGGTTGTATAGGGGTCGTCTAGTGTGCCGTGATGGGTCAATGGAGGTCGGCTAGTATGTCGTGATGGGTGTACGGAGGTCGTCTAGTGTGTCATATTGGGTGTATAGAGGGCGTTTAGTGTGTCATGATGGTTGTATAGGGGTCGTCTAGTGTGTCATGATGGGTGTATAGGGGTCGTCTAGTGTGCCGTGATGGGTGTACGGAGGTCGTCTAGTGTGTCATATTGGGTGTATAGAGGGCGTTTAGTGTGTCATGATGGTTGTATAGGGGTCGTCTAGTGTGTCATGATGGTTGTATAGGGGTCGTCTAGTGTGCCATGATGGGTGCGTGGAGGTCGGCTAGTATGTCGTGATGGGTCAATGGAGGTCGTCTAGTGGGGTATGATGGTTGTATGGAGGTCGTCTAGTGTGTCATATTGGGTGTATAGAGGGCGTTTAGTGTGTCATGATGGTTGTATAGGGGTCGTCTAGTGTGTCATATTGGGTGTATAGAGGGCGTCTAGTGTGTCATGATGGGTGTATGTAGGTCGTTTAGTGTGTCATATTGGGTGTATAGAGGGCGTTTAGTGTGTCGTGAGGGGTGTATGGAGGTCGTCTACTGTGTCGTGAGGGGTGTATGGAGGTCATCTAGTGTGGTATGTGGGGTGTATGGCGGTTGTCTGGTATATCATACTTTAATCAACCAATAAGAAAAATGAAGGAACATTACATTCAACATTACTTATCTTAACTACTTTACATCAATACAGTTGAATAACGTGTTATCGTTAAGTCTTACCATACTTTAAGAGAAAACATTCAAACTTACAGCGTAAAATATAGTCTCAATCATCTACACCGAATATAACCTGTTATCGATAAGCCTTAACATACGTTAAGAGAAAACAAGCCAACTTACTGTGCAAAAATCCGCTAGTGTGAACAGTAACTTTCCTTGAATCAACCAAACTTATAACGCCGTCTAGTTTAAATATAACCTGGTAAGAAATGAATAAATTAACCAATCAGCGAGTGACTATGCCAACATCGCTTGATATCGGGATTAACCAATCAGAAAAGAGTATTAACATAGGAGGCGGGGCGAAGAAATGGCTGACAGGTGGATTAACCAATCAGAAAAGCGCGTTAGCCCAAGCGTAGGTAGTGGCTGTCGGGTCAGCAGTGGGGGAAAATTGCGGGGTGGTGGGTTACTTGAACTCGTTTTGACCCCTGAGGCAATTCCAGAAGAGTTCTATGACCTCATTTTGACCGCTGAAGGCTTTAATACCAATGTTTCCCACTTCAACGAACGACATACATCATTAAAGGTGATTACTTCAGCTCTTAGACTTTGGAGTTCCATATCTTTATCACTTCAACGAATGACAGACAACAGTAAAGATGATCATTTCAGGTAAGAAAACTTAGTTCCAAACCCTAAAATTTCGTTTCATAACCAAAAAGTTGAACTCAAAACCCTAAAAATTTAGGCCCAAAGTTGTAATTGTTAGACACGAAAGTCGTAAATGTTATATGCAAAGTCCAAAAGTTTGTCAAAAAGACAACCCAAACTCAAAATAGTTAGACACAAAACCCAACAATTTATAGGCAAAGTCCAAAAAGTTACTCCAAAAGACAACTAATGTAACTCTTAATCCCAAAATTTCGGCTCATATGCACAAAGTTGAACACGAACTCTACAAATTTAGTCCCAAAGTCGTAATTGTTAGACACGAAAGTCGTAAATGTTATATTCAAATCCAAAAGTTTGTTAAAAAGACAACCCAAACTCAAAATAGTTAGATGCAAAGCTCAAAAATGTATATGCAAAGTCCAAAAAGTTACTCCAAAAGACAACTAATGTAACACTTAACCCCAAAATTTCGGCTCATATGCACAAAGTTGAACTCAAAACCATAAAAATTTAGTCCCAAAGTGATACTAGTTAGACACGAAAGTCGTAAATGTTATATACAAAGTCTAAAAGTTTGTCAAAAAGACAACCCAAACTCAGAATAGTTAGACACAAAACCCAACAATTTATAGGCAAAGTCCAAAAAGTTACTCCAAAAGACAACTAATGTAACACTTAACCCCAAAATTTCGTCTCATAACCAAACAGTTGAACTCAAAACCCTAAAAATTTAGTCCCAAAGTGATACTAGTTCGACACAAAAGTCGTAAATGTTATATACAAAGGCCAAAACTTTGTCAAAAAGACAACCCAAACTCAGAATATTTAGACACAAAAGACCAAATAGTTACATTCAAAGTCCAAAAGTTTGTCAAAAAGACAACCCTAACTCAAAAGTTTGTCAAAAAGACAACCCAAACTCAAAATAGTTAGACATGAAAGGTCAAAAAGGTATACTCAAAGTCCAAAATGTTACTTCAAAAGACAACTAATATAACAACAAGCCCCAAAACTTCGTCTCATAACCAAAAAGTTGAACTCAAAACCCTAAAAAGTGTCCACTTATCAACCAAAGTCTTTAATACAGCTGAGAAAACCCTAATAAATAATTACAATTTACTAAAAATGTTGCCCTTGATGATAGTTGCGACTGTGTCTAAATCATTATTGAAAATATTCATAGAACTCTAGTAAAAACCAAGCACACTAAAACACCACATTGAAAGAATGAACTTAAAGTTCACGCCCCTGTCACAACTCTGCTAAGAAAAGTACTGCGAAGCATGAAAGTTATGTCCCCTGCTATAACTCTACTAAACGAAAGTATTACCAAACACGTAGGTTACACTCCTACCATAACCCACTAAGAAAAACAAGATTTTGCTTAAAATACCACATTTATGATTGTTACGCCCCTTGTCCCTTTATGAGGGGACGCCCATGAAACTGTTAGAAATAGTAAATTTAACAGCTAGACATACCCCAAACTTTATATTAAGCATCCCCGTAGCAAGAATTTACATAAAAATCACTTTTGAAATTACTACCCCTGTACCCATTTTTGGCGGTTACGCCCATGAAACTGTTAAAAATAGTCAATTTAACATCTAGACATACCACAAACTTTATATTAAGCATCCCCGTATCAAGAATTTACTAAAAAAACCACTTTTATGAGTGTTGCCCCCTTACCCATTTTTGGCGGTTACGCCCATGAAACTGTTAAAAATAGTAAATTTAACATCTAGACATACCCCAAACTTTATATTAATCATCCCCATATCAAGAATTTACATAAAAATCACTTTTGAAATTACTACCCCTGTACCCATTTTTGGCGGTTACGCCCATGAAATCGATAAAAAAGTTGAAATTTAACACCTAGACATACCACAAACTTTATATTAAGCATCCCCATATTCAAAATTTACATAAAAACAACTTTTGAAATTACTACCCCTGTACCCATTTTTGGCGGTTACGCCCATGAAATCAATAACAAATTGAAATTTAACACCTAGACATACTCCAAACTTCATTTTAGTCATCCCCGTATCAAGAATTTACATAAAAACAACTTTTGAAATTACTACCCCTGTACCTATTTTTGGCGGTTACGCCCATGAAACCTTTAAAAATGGTCAATTTAACATCTAGACATACCACAAACTTTATATTAAGCATCCCCGTATCAAGAATTTGCATAAAAATCACTTTTGAAATTACTACCCTCGTACCCATTTTTGGCGGTTACGCCCATGAAATCAATAACAAATTGAAATTTAACACCTAGACATACCCCAAACTTCATTTTAGTCATCCCCGTATCAAGAATTTACATAAAAACAACTTTTGAAATTACCACCCCGGTACCCATTTTTGGCGGTTACGCCCATGAAATCGATAAAAAATTGAAATTTAACCTATTGGTATACCTCAAACATAATATTTGACACGCCCATGTATCAAATTTGCCTAAAAAATCAACCAAAAATTAGTAGTATATATCTAGTGATAGGACCGTTGGCCGGGTAGACTCTCATATAAGAAAAAAATGTGCTTCCATCTGCAGGTAGACTATTTATATAAGAAAAAACAACCCGGCTGCAGCGATTTGGCTGCAGATGGAAGTACTTTCCACGGTCCTATCACTAGATATATACTACTAATTTTTTAATGAGTCGGTGGGGATCGAACCAAACCTCTTGTCCTGGGTGTTCATTTCACTAACCAGAAGCTATCGCGACTCCCATCTGACAAGGCTCTCAATATTTGTTTCTTGTGGCCAACATTTGGCAGGCAGTTTGTTGACGATTTTGGGCCCGTCTAAATATTCTTTCACCGTTTGGGGAAAAAAAGTTTGCAATTTCCTACCTGGAGTTCACGTAGAAAAACGTGCTACATCTTACCCGGGAGTCACGTAGGGAAAAGTGGTAAATTTATAACTGGGAGTCACGTAGGGAAAAGTGGTAAATTTATAACTGGGAGTCACGTAGGGAAAAGTGGTAAATTTATAACTGGGAGTCACGTAGGGAAAAGTGGTAAATTTATAACTGGGAGTCACGTAGGGAAAAGTGGTAAATTTATAACTGGGAGTCACGTAGGGAAAAGTGGTAAATTTATAACTGGGAGTCACGTAGGGAAAAGTGGTAAATTTATAACTGGGAGTCACGTAGGGAAAAGTGGTAAATTTATAACTGGGAGTCACGTAGGGAAAAGTGCTGAATTTATAACTGGGAGTCGCGGAGGGAAAAGTGGTAAATTTATAACTGGGAGTCACGGAGGGAAAAGTGCTAAATTTATAACTGGGAGTAACATAGGAAAAAAAATTATTAATTTCTACTCGGGAATCACGTAGGTAAAAGTTCTAAAATTCTTCTCCGGAATCACGTAGGTAAAAGTTCTAAAATTCTTCTCCGGAATCACGTAGGTAAAAGTTCTAAAATTCTTCTCCGGAATCACGTAGGTAAAAGTTCTAAAATTCTTCTCGGGAATCACGTAGGTAAAAGTTCTAAAATTCTTCTCGGGAATCACGTAGGTAAAAGTTCTAAAATTCTTCTCCGGAATCACGTAGGTAAAAGTTCTAAAATTCTTCTCGGGAATCACGTAGGTAAAAGTTCTAAAATTCTTCTCGGGAATCACGTAGGTAAAAGTTCTAAAATTCTTCTCCGGAATCACGTAGGTAAAAGTTCTAAAATTCTTCTCCGGAATCACGTAGGAACAGTTCTAAATTTCTGCTCTCGTGCGGAATCACGTAAGGGAAAATGTTAAACTCAAGAACGCCATGGAGTAAGCGAAAGACGACGGGTAGAGTAACACAGAATAGGGTTGTTAGTTGCAAAAATGAGAGCAACTGAGGAGGGGATCTAAGAACACACGAAGTTGCAATAATAATGCAATAAATAATATGTTAACCAACCAACCAACCAACCAATCAAACAACCAGCCAGCCAGCCAGCAAACGAGCCAGCCAGCCAACCAACCAATCAACCAGCCAGCCAACCAATCAACCAGCCAGCCAGCCAACCAACCAACCAACCAATCAACCAGCCAGCCAACCAATCAACCAGCCAGCCAGCCAACCAACCTACCAATCAACCAGCTAGCCAACCAACTAATCAACCAGCCAGGCAGCCAACCAACCAACCAACCAACCAACCAACCAATCAACCAATCAACCAACCAACCAAACAACCAATCAACCAGCCAGCCAAATAACCAACCAACTAATCATCTAATTAACTAATCAACTAAACTAAACTAAACTAAACTAAACTAAACTACCAACTGACCAATTTACTAATTAAGTAACTAACGAACTAGCTAACTAGATAACTAACTAATTCATTAACTATATAACTGACTGATTAATGACTGACTATACACACGCATACAAACACACACACACATATATGTGTATAAATATATATGTATATATATATACATATATATATATATATATATATATATATATATATATATATATATATATATATATATACCTGCTCTTGTCTATGCGTATGTATGCACACACTCACACATAGACGTAAACAACATATTGTGTAACGTCTGTCATAGCTGCACTAGGTTACGGACCACACCTTTGAGCAGCATTGATGAGCATTCCTGCCTTATAATAACAAGACCTGCTTGCTATCGGCCAGGGCAAGCCCTCTATTCCGAGCTACCGCAAGCTCGATATGCGCATTCAATCAATTTCTTCCTCTGTGCTTCTCGTCGCAGTTAATGTGATTTCGATATAGGCGCTAAAAACTAATGTGCGGTACTAGGCTCACTATACCGGAGGTTCGATGCTGCTATATTTGTTAATGAAAGCCGCGATCCAGCTGTTTCCATTATATTATTCACTTAATTAGTATAGATCCAATACCACCAGCTGTAATTCAAAAATCGATTTCATACATGTTTGCTTGCATAAGCCCATCTGCTTGACTGTTGTTACTTTACACGTGGGGAGAGACTTGATTGGCAAGAGGAGTCTAGGAAAGGAATCGGAATGGAAATTAATGTGTACCTGATTTGTGTGTTGGCTTTTCATTTTTTTTTTAAAAATTCCTTTTTATCATTTTAAACCGTCCGCCCGCCCGCCCGTCTTTCTTTCTTTCTTTCTTTCTTTTTCTTTCTTTCTTTCTTTCTTTCTTTTTCTTTCTTTCTTTCTTTCTTTCTTTCTTTCTTTTTTTCTTTCTTTCTTTCTTCCTTTCTTTCATTCATTTATTTATTCTTTCTTTCCTCATTTGTCGAGGGGCGATATGATTCACGGTTTCTAGCTCTTCTATTGCCCTCTTCTGCTGCTATACCCACGAGTGTTTCTAGTATTCCGTCTCTCCACTTTTTTCTTGGTCGGCTTCTTGATCTGGTGTTCTCTTCTAGTTTGCTACTAACTCGTTGCATTAGCTTTATTTCTCTATATCTGCATGACATGCCCGAACCACTTTATCTATCGTCACTTTATTTGCTCAATAACTGGTTCCGTTCCTTGTCTTTTCGTAACTCTTTATGTTTAAATTTCTAGAATACAAAATGTCAAAATGAGCATACCGTGCATTGCCAAGGAGACAAAAAACTCAAGGCCAACAAACACTCATAAAAAAGGAAAAGTAAAGAGCCCCCGTCACGCCAAGTGGCGTATAGGGAATATGGTGTTAGTGACCATCAATTTTACAGACCTTCAGTACATGATTTTTAGGGTAATGTGGTCGGCATTACGCCCGTGCCGCTTTACTTTCCCAGAAAAATTCCGGTACCCATTTAAGGCTGGGTGAACCCGGAAGCCGTCGATTGGGATCGAACCCTACTTCTTGTCCTTTGTAGTCCCGTTCACTAACCACTGAGCTATCGCGGCTCCCGACCTACCCTCATAGCGATAGATTATCTTCTGGAGGTCATGTTCCGGTATATATTTTCCCTCCCATTGTAAAATCTATCGTTTGGTCAAACTCAGGATCGCTAGTCTGTTTCCAGCGCAAGCACGTAACGGGAAAGTGAAAGTAGTATCTTTTTACTATTTGGTTCACTTATTCTTACACAAACAGTCAACTTTGAGTCGCTAACAAGTTCCAGCCTATGTGATGCCGCATGCCTTTAGGTCCTCTAACGATTCAGAAGCCTTATGTTTTTCTTTTTTTCGTCGTTTTCTTCCCTTTCACCTTTGCCTTTCAAGGGTCAAGGTGGCTTTATGTTGAAATATTAAATTATGGTTAGTCCAAGGCCCCGGTATCACTGCAAACAAATTAAAATCCATAATAATGGGGGGGGGGGGGGGGGGGGGGGGGGGGAAACTGGTTGGTCTCAAGGCAAGACGCCGGCATCGAGACAGAGAGTTTGTGAGTTCATATCTCGGCTGAACCAGTTTGGGAATTTTTATTTATAATTTCTCTCTGCGGCAACCACCCCTGGTCTCAGCAGCGGGTCCAGGCTTGAAACGTCAGTTACTCATGGACGGAAAAAAATATGAGTACATCCAAAGACGGAGTTATATGCCTCAACGGCGAGGGACCCCTGTGCACACAGCTGCCTGGGTAAAATGGATTAACAAGCAAAATTCAGTTCCTAGTCTCTAGGGACTTCACCAAAGGTGAAAGCTGGCGAACGTACCAAAAAAAAAAAAATATTAAGTCGAAGAGACCAATATTGTAAGTCACAAGTTCACCGGTGTGCGTTTCTTATCACGAATCTCTCTCTCTCTCTCTTCTACCTTTCAGCTTCCTATGGAGCATAGGTCCTCAACAAACACTTTCCAAGTCGTTCTGTTTCTTGCCATTCTTCTAAGATCATTCCATGTCTTCCCCATCATCTTCATCTCTGCTTCTATCTGTCTTCTCCAAGAATGTCTTGGTCTTCCTCTTTGTCTTTTCCCCTGGGGATTCCAAAAACAGGGCTGTTGTGTAATACTCTCAGTTGGCTTCCGCAGTGTGTGTCCTATCCAGCGCCATTGTCTTCGCTGTATCTCTTTATCCACTGGTATTTGACTGGTACATTTCCATAATTCTATGTTAGTGATTTTGTCCTGCCATTTCCATCCTTTTATTCTGTGTAAGCACCCATTAATGAAAGTCTGTATATTCATGATTGTCAATTGTGTTGTTCTCCATGTTTCAAAGTCATATAATAGGACTGACTTAACATTGGAGTTGAAAATTTTTATTTTTCTTATCATGCAATACTCTGTTGAATTTGATTAATAATTGGACAAGACTTTAGTTATAGTTTCTTGACATTTACAGAAAATTGAACGTGATGGTACTGAGCATTTCACTATTTCAAGCTAGATATCTCTGTCCAGGGCAGGAAAATAATTACCCAGTTAACGACTTATAAAGTGTGGAGTTGATTTAACTTGTGGGTTGGTCTCGAGGCATGACGTCGGCTTCGAGACAGATAGGCAGTGGGTTCAAATCCCGATTTTTATTTATGATTTCTCTCTGCGGCAACCACCCCTGGTCTCAGCAGCGAGGCCCGGCTTGAAACGTCAATTACTCATTGACGAAAAAAATATGAGTACCTCCGGTGTCGGAGTTATCTGCCTGTGCGGCGAGGGACCCTTGTGCACACGGCTGCCAGGGGAAAATGGATTAACACGCAAAATTCGGTTCTAGTATCTACGGACTTCGTCAGAGCTGGCGAATGTAAAAACAAAAAAAATTAACTTTTTACTCTCAAATTCAACTTTTCTGACAAAAACTGGCGTAGGTACATCTCTCACGTTCAATACGACAAATCATTCAATTATGTTGCTTTTGCGGACGTTAATTAGTTGTTAATGTTTACTCCTACATCTCCAATACATAAGGCGCGTGATTAATTGATTTGTAGCGTAATTATATGTGTTGAGATAATTTACTTGTTTTAGTTGACGAGAATTAGGTTGTGGAGGGTTGAGTGAGAGGGTGGTGGTGGATGAGGGAGAATGTGGGAGAGTTATATTTTGGAGAGTTAAGGTAGAGAGCGTGTGGTAGTGAGGGGAGAGAAAATGGGGGAGTCATTGTATAGAGAGATAGGTGGAGAGAAAGAGTGGTAGTGAGGGGAAAGAAAGTGGGAGAATCATTTTATAGGGAGTTAGATGGAGAGAAAAAGTGGTAGTGAGGGGAGAGAAATTGAAAGAGTCAGTTTGGGGAAGAGATAAGGTAGAGTGAGTGGTAGTGAGGGGAGAGAAAGTGGGAGAGTCATTTTATAGGGTATAGCAGGAGAGAAAGAGTTGTAGTGTGGGGAGAGAAAGTGGGAGAATCATTTTATTGGGAGATAGATGGAGAGAAAGAGTGGTTGTGAGGGGAGAGAAATTGTGAGAATCATTTTATAGGGAGATAGATGGACAGAAAGAGTGGTAGTGAGGGGAGAGAAAGTGGGAGAGTGAGTTTGGGGGGAGATAAGGTAGAGTGAGTGGTACTGAGGGGAGAGAAAGTGGGAGAATCATATTAGGGGAGATAAGGTAGAGAAAAAGAGTGGTAGTGAGGGGAGAGAAAGTGGGAGAGTCATTTTGTGGGAGGATAAGGTAAAGAGAAATAGTGGTAGTGGGGGGAGAGAAAGTGGGAGAGTCATTTTATGGGAGATAAGGTGGAGAGAAAGAGTGGTAGTGAAGAGAGAAAAAGTAGGAGAGTCATTTTGTGGGGAGATAAGGTGGAGAGAAAGAGTGGCAGTGAAGGGCGAGAAAATGGGAGAGTCGGTGTGTGTGGTTATAAGGTAGATAGAGAATGGTAGTGAGGATATATAATGTAGGAGAGTCGGTTTGTGGGGAGAGATAAATCGAGGAAACAAAATGAATGAGGGCGAGAGTTGGATATAGGATGTAAGAGAAATAATAAGGATAGATTGGTAGAAAGAGTGGTGAAAGGAGCAGAGGAAAAGAAAATAACGTAGAAAGTGGAAAGGACAAGAAAATATGGAATGAAAGGATTATCATGTAAAGTGAGTGAAAGGGAAGAGAGAAGAGAGCTAGTAAAAAATGTGTATTTATATATATATATATATATATATATATATATATATATAGAGAGAGAGAGAGAGAGAGAGAGAGAGAGAGAAGTAAAGTAAAGTAAAGTACCCCGTACCCCCGTCATGCCAATTGGCGTATAGGGAATATGGTGTTAGTGACCATACATTTTACAGACCTTCGGCACATGATTTTTGGGGTAATGTGGTCGGTATTACGCCCATGCCGCTTTACTTTCCCAGAAAAAAAAATCCGGTACCCATTTAAGGCTGGGTGAACCCGGAAGCTGTCGGTTGGGATCGAACCCTACCCCTTGAACTTTGTAGTCCACTTCACTAACCACTGTGCTATGGCGACTCCCAAGAGTGTTAGTTGGAAGAGATAAATGTGAGAATGGGAGGAGAGTGGATGTGGGATAAGTGAGATTATGTGAGGAGAGATGAGAGAGGAAGGAAGACATAAGCGAAGGAAGGGGAAGAAAGTGGACGAGAAGAGATAAGTGAGGAAAATGGAAGAGAAAATAAAGTGTGGATAGTTGAATAGAAAGAGTTGGTAAAGTATGCAATATCTTCATGTAATAAATCGTCTGTAGCCCAGGTGGTTACAATAGGGATTTTATTCATGTATTGAGCGATATCGCGAGGGCGAATGCTGCGAGTGCTTACGGTATTAAAAGTATAAATCTAGAAAAAAAAAGTTTTACAAATTATTTTGATAATAAATGCAGCGTGCGAGATAAGAATGCAATTTTGAGATCTTAATATCTGTCAATCAGAAACGTCTTTTTTTGGATGGAATATTGGAAGTACTAGGAAACATAACAACAGCAGAGGCGAACAGGAGAACATGAACTACCATTTATATCTCCCCTCGACGCTGATAGGCAAATGAGGAAAGAAAGAGGAAGAAGAGCAGGAGGTAGTGGATGTGGTGGTGGTGGAGGAGGAGCAGGAGGAAGAAGAAGAAACAACTTTGACAACATCATCAGATTTGAATTGTTGTACCTCTCTCGTGTATACGGAGGTGATTACACTATTCTACACATCTGCCCCCCAAAAAATCGCTTCAAAATTTAATTCCACGGAGTATTTTAGCTATTTGCGGGTCATCATCATTGCACTCTGAAAATGTCCATATGTGCTCTACTATTTTTGTTTTGTTTTTGCAATAATTCTGACATGCTGATTTTAAATATGAAAATGAAATTCACTGATTAGCTCTTGTTTCTATAATGCATGCTTCTTTAATTATCATGGCTGATTAATTAGTCTTTTACTTAGGTTTAATTTAAACAAAAATACATTGACATGATCGTGTCAATGATATTCCCAAAAAAAAAATTATGGAACACTAAAGGAATATTTAAATTTGACATATTATAATTTATTAATGAACAATTTATACCTTTACCGCGATCATTCAGTGGCTGTTTGATTTTTATTTACCACTTTCTTGTATTCAAACAATGGGGTGTCTCTTATAACTGTCAACTAATGGGGTGTCTCTTGTCACTGTCAACTAATGGGGTGTCTCTTGTCACTGTCAAATAATGGGGTGTCTCTTGTCACTGTCAACTAATGGGGTACCTCTTGACACTGTCAACTAATGGGGTACCTCTTGTCACTGTCAACTAATGGGGTGTCTCTTGTCACTGTCAACTAATGGGGTGTCTCTTGTCACTGTCAAATAATGGGGTGTCTCTTGTCACTGTCAACTAATGGGGTACCTCTTGACACTGTCAAGGAATAGAGTGTCTCTTGTCACTGTTAAACAATGGGGTGTCTCTTATCACTGTCGAGCAATGGGGTGCCTCTTATCACTGTCAACTAATCGGATGTTTTTTGTCACTGTTAACTAATGGATTGTCTCTTGTCACTGTCAACTAATGAGGTGTTGTGTTATCACCGTCATACTAATGGGGTGTTTCTTGTCACTGTAAATTAATGGGGTGCCTCTTATCACTGTCAACTAATGGGGTGTTTCTTATCACTGTCAACTAATGGGTAGTAGTGTATTAGGGTGTTTACGAAAGCCAAAGGTTCAGGAACATGTGCATAAACATGCATTTTCTGTGACATTTTTGATCCAATTCTGTGCAATCTCGTCGGACCGCCATCTTTGACTCGTGACCCCGCCGGTCAGGAGACGGTCATGTGACCCCGAAAGCCGGTGACATAGGTAAACACCGGTCTCGTGATCGCCGAGTGGCCGCCATTTTGGGCGCGCGTGACCCTGTCGCCGTGTTATCGCACGGGGATTAGGCGACAGGTAAATTGACCCGATATCTCGGGGGTGTGTTGATGCGGATTAGGCTACAGGTAAATAAAAAAGTCTCATGAGTAAGTGGAAATTTTAAAATATTTGAAATGTTAGATGGAAGTTATTAAAAATATTTCGCAAATGAATGCGAAACTTATTTTAAAATATTAAAATGAAAGAACATTAAAACATATAGGCGAAACGATAAAAATCCACGTCGCGTATATAGTGTGGCGGGAACCTATTCGTCTCGCTGACAAGTCACGTGTTGTAAGTGTTTAATTTTCCAAAGCTATTAACGTGTCGCGGTTCTAAAACTTGGGGAAAGTGCAAGGGCGATGTGCCTAACTTTATTCTTCATGGGTTTTTTAGGCCTCGGTGTAACATATCAATTGGAATAAATAGTTTAACCTGTAATACAGAGACATTATAAACTCGTCAACATTCCGTGATGATAGTCGTCATCAATATGTGCCACCCTCAACAGCATCATCAAGCCTCCCATTGGTGTCGCACAACTTTCGGCTCGGTGAGGAGAGTATTATAACTGCTGGTAGTGTGTTGCTACCATAAGGCCAGGTGTGCAAATAACGTTGCGATGATTCTAAAGAAATGGAGAAAAGGGGGGGGGGGGGCTGTTTTGATTGGTCGTCACGGGGTGTGTTATTAGAAGTAGTATCGCTGACATGCTCACTTAACGTCGTTAGCAACATCATCATGTGTCATGTTGGCGTGTTTTGTAGTAAGGTGTGCGAATCAGCTAACAATCTAACATTAAATAGTGACGATCTCTCTCTCTCTCTCTCTCTCTCTCTCTCTCGCTCTTTCACATTCAAGGCAAATCAAGTGAAATAAAAAACAAATTCTTTCTATATTAAATTTCACAGCTTTATTAATACAACAGATATTTGAAAATATATATTACTGTCCGGTTGATGAATTTGGGCATCCATGGGCCCCCCGAACCCGAAGTATCCACGGGGTGAGCAAAGGATAAATGATACGGTCGTTTACAGCTGCTATATAAGCTCTTGTAACATCTAATAAGATGGACATTTACTTGCTCTGATCACAAGGAATGGTGTAATCTCTTGTCACTTTCAGGCAATGGTGTAGTTTCTTGTCACTGTCGAGCAATGGGGTGTCTCTTGTCACTGTCAGGCAATGGTGTAGTCTCTTGTCACTGTCGAGCAATGGGGTGTCTCTTGTCACTGTCGAGCAATGGGGTGTCTCTTGTCACTGTCAAGCAATGGTGTAGTCTCTTGTCACTGCTTCAGTGTCATCAGCATCAAGTACCGAGCCTATTGGCGTAGGTGATCATGTCTCTCCACAACTTTCGATCTTGACAGCTAATTATCATTTCTGTTGTTGACCTTCTACCAAGCCATTCTCTTAAGCTGTCTGTTATTTTTTCTCTTTGCTTCCCTCTATCTCTTCGTCCCTCAATTTTTCCAGTTGTTACAATATATTCCAGTTGTTCTTTTCTCATTACATGGCCAAAAAATGATGATTGTTTCTTCCTAATATTGGAAATAGCTCTCTTTTTGCTTTGACCTTTCTCAGAACATCTTCATTACTCTTCTTAACTGTCCATGGTATTCTCAACATTCTTCTGTAAAACCACATTTCTACAGACTCCAGTGATTTTCTTGTCTGTTGTCCTATTGTCTATGATTCGAATTCATATATTAAGGTTGGCTCTACATAACATTTAAGAACTCTTTTTCTTGTTTCTATTGGAAAGCTACTTTTGCCTGAGCCATTCTGCATTTCACCTCTATTGTACTTCTTCCGTCTGAGGTTAACAAAGTTCCCAAATATTTAAATTCATTTACCTGTTTTAATATTGTACCACTTGTCTTTATTTTGCACTGTGGTGATTTATTTTTCTTTGTTGTTACCATTACCTCTGTCTTTTTGCTATTAAGGCTGAGTCCTTTATTTTTGCTTTCCTTCACTATAATGTCCAACATTTCTTGTAACTCATTTTCACTCTTAGCGATAAGACTGTATCATCAGCATACCTTAGATTATTTATATTATGACCTCCAATTGCTATTCCAGGCATGTCCCTTATGGATCTTATAATAATATCACTATAAATATTAAACAAATCTGGTGACAGCACACAACCCTGTCTGTTTTATTAGTTGAAACATTCCCAATTGGTTTCCAGTTCATATGGTCGCTGTTTGTTGCCAGTAGATGTTCTTTATTATTCTTAGATCTTTGCTGTCTACTTTGATGCTTTCTAAAATTTTGATTATTTCTTGGTGCTTTACTTTGTCAAATGCCTTGGTGTAATCTATGAAACATAGGTATAGATCTGTTTTCACCTCTATGGCTCTTTCTACTAAAGATCTTATGATATAAATGGCATTGCTTGTTCCTTTATCTCTAACAAAACCACACTGTTCATCGCTAATTTCTGGACTGATTTTGTTTCGCACTCTTCGCATGATGATTCTTAGTAATATCTTAATCATATGACTCATAAGGCTTATTGTGCGATGATCATCGCATTCAATCGCACCCGATTTCTTTGGTAGGGCTATGAATATTGATTTGAGCATGTCGTCTGGTATATATCCGCTGTTGCAGATATCATTCAACATTTTTGTTATTATTTCTATTCCAAAATCACCCATTGCTTCAATCTCTTCTTTAGTTATATTATCTGGTCCAGGAGCTTTGCCTGCTTTCATATTGCGCAAGGCATTTTCCACTTCTTCTCTGAGTATTTCTGGTCCTTCTCCATTATCCTTAATATTTACTTCCGTTCGTTCATTATTATAAAGATCTTTAATGTATTCTGTCCATCGTTCCCTTATGTTTTCTTGATCAATCAACAGTTCTCCTTCATTTGGTCTTAGACATCCATTTTTTGATTGCGTTTTTCTTCCTGTTAATTCCTCAATTTGTTTTTATATAGCTTTAGCATCTCCTTTTTGTTGCATTTCAATCTCTTTGCGTCTCTCTTTTAGCCATGCTTCTTTTGCTTCATTGCATTTTACTACAATTTCTTTATTTAATCTCTTATATTCATCTTTATTTTCTTTATTTCTTATTCTTGTATCAATTAGCTGCAAAATGTCGTCTGTCATCCATTTCTTCCTTGAATTTGTCCTCACTGCTTCAGTGTACTAAAACTTAAAAAAAGGAACAAAAACTGTGGGGAAAAAAAACAGAAAAATGGTTTAAGTTACTGTGCTGACAAAAGATGCAATCAATATAGACATTACATAAACACAAGTGCATACCCACACCCACACCCTAAGTACATAACCGGAAGTGCAAATCTTGAGACTAGATCCAAAAAGAAGTTTTGAATGGTTTTTTTTTGGTTGTGGGGTGGGGCACGAGCTCCATCAAACAACTGAGCTGAGAGCGATCAGCAACTCACAGCTAACTGCACGCTTTATGAGCAGCAAACAACACAGCTGATCAAGACTCTGTTCCACCTCCCAGTGGTGCTCCTCTGAAACAGACCACATGGTCTGGCCAAGTGAGTATGGATCGAAGAAGGAAGACAACCCGGTGCTAAAAAATGCCGTGCTGAAGTCGGATGTGTTGAGCCGGAAGGCACCAATATCACAACCTAGGCGCGTCGTGCTGAAGTTGGGTTGTGTTGGACCGAAAGGCACATATATCACAATTGTACTGCAAATCACAACACAACGCAGAAACGATAACTTAACGTGCTTTTAAGGATGGATCATGAAGAGGTATATTCCTTTAGACATCGGGCGAAAGTAAGCAAGTACAACCTAGGGGCATACCATAACACAACGTATTTACACCACTTAACGTCCGTTTAAGGACGGATGACGAATAGGGCTATGCATTTTTAAGTAGTCATCGTGTGAAAACCATAAGTAAAAGTCATGTTTTTTTTTTCAACACTCTATTATTAGTTCAGATTACTTGGTTTATTGTCTAAAATACACGTTGGTCAATAACAAGTGTTACAAGCTGAAAGTATAGCACGAAATGTCACAGATAGGACATGTATTACCAGAGCTGATCGTGATGATTATTTTATTATTTCTGATAGAGCGATAATTTCTTGTTTAGCCAGTTCATTGCGATTATTTCTCAACGATAGGGTTTTATGATTGCGATTCTATTAATCCAAATTGGGTGATCCCGCTCAATGGTTTCTCATGGCATGGTGACTCAATATTGAAGCTTATGTAATACGGCCTTGAGAGCATGACCGGACACATGCATGCTCTGCTTGTCGATTTACGGATTCTTGAGATTCCGATTTCTCATTTGTGTTCCCTTGTGTGTCAAGTAGTTGTCTGATTGCATTCGCCCAATGACTAAAAGAAGCGTTCGACCTTTCCGCCATACTTCTTTGAAAGGGCGTTAAGTTGGCGTGGATCATAGGCATCAAGTACCGGGCCTAGTGGCGTAGGTAATCATGTCTCTCCACTACTTTCGATCTCGGCAGCTATTTATCATTTCTGTTGTTAACCTTCTGCCAAGCCATTCTCTTAAGCTGTCTGTTATTTTTTCTCTTTGCTTCCCTCTATCTCTTCGTCCCTCAATTTTTCCGGTTGTTACAATATATTGCAGTTGTTCTCTTCTCATTACACGGCCAAAAAATGATGATTGTCTCTTCCTAATATTGGAAATTAGCTCTCTTTTTGTTTTGACCTCTCTCAGAACCTCTTCATTACTCTTCTTAGCTGTCCATGGTATTCTCAACATTCTTCTGTAAAACCACATTTCTACACACTCCAGTGATTTTCTAGTCTGTTGTCCTATTGTCCATGACTCACATCCATATGTTAAGACTGGCTCTACGTAACATTTGGCGTGAATAGTTTGTCTTATTCTTTGCAGTTGAACTGTTATATTTGCACCTTTGCACACACGCTTGTTTTTTTTTACTAGCAATTCTAAAAAAAAAAAAAAAAGTGGTATGATGACAGCTTTACGTGGTAATGGACAAAACAAAAATCGACGTTTCGGCTGGTTTTATTTTACTAACGGATTGTCCTTCCCTCTCGATTCCTACTCGCTTTGCCAGCCTAGGCTGTTCAGTCTGTTTCAAGAGCACTTCGATGAGGTCGAGTAGGGTCTGAATTTGTGGGCGTGTGAGGTAGTCTTCAGCTTCGTGGTTGGTTGACCTTTCTCAGTCCAAGCACGTGATCATGTTGACCAGATTTTTCCATCTTTCGATGTAGTTCTCAGCGGACACAAACAGGCAGGCTGTCAAATTAAATCAACTGAGCAACACAAAACTTGCAGTTGAATAACAAATGGCGAAGACTCTCATTTTCCGTTGCGTAGTCTCAAGTTTACTGGAGTCTGTAGAAATGTGGTTTTACAGAAGAATGTTGAGACTACCATGGACAGCTAAGAAGAGTAATAAAAACGTTCTGAAAGAGGCCAAAGCAAAAAGAGAGCTAATTTCCAATATTAGGAAGAAAGAATCATCATTTTTTGGTCTTGTTGAGAACAACTGGGATATATTATAACAACTGGGAAAATTGAGGGACTATGAGATAGAGGGAAGCAAAGAGAAAAGATACCAGACAGCTTAAGAGAATGGCTTGGCAGAAGGTCAACAATAACATTATTAATAACTGTGATCGAAAGTTTTGGAGAGACACGATCACATACGCCAGCAGGCTTGGCACTTGATGATGATGAGTCTCAAGTATGTCTCGTCTGTTCTTTGTCTGCTGTTTCAATTTACTCGGAGAAGGTCTTCAGGCTTCCGCTGCTCGTTAAGTCCTCTCTCCTCTCTGTAGTGGCTAGCATTTTTCTTTATTTTCTCATATATACCTTGGTCTACAGCTGCTGCTACTTTCTAAGTATGATTGCTAACGTGTCACGCCTGAAGTATCTCATAGATACAGAGTCTTCTACTACACCTTGACAGCAACTCTACGTCTCCTTCTATCTCTATACTTCAGTCTTTTACGATTGCCCTGCGTGGTTTCGACACAGACTTCCAGAATCTGGTCGGAAATCTAATACGCACAAGGGAGAGAAATATACATAAAAGAGTCTTCTCTCTAGAGACTAGTCATATGCTTCCTGTCCTCGGCTGTAGGTCAAAATGACGTTACACCTGCCTGTGCCGTTTGCGGCCGATTTGAAGGGAACTCCCCGCAATTTGGGTCATGATCTTTTCTTTTTTTTACCATGGCTACGCAAGCATATCTCAATGCTTTAGTCTATCCATTAGGGTTCCCCAGAACTAATTCTGTCACAAATTGTTCTGGTTCACCTATCCTGACGCGAGTCATCAGCTATAATTCACTGACTGCTTTCAACTCTGCTGGTGCCTTAGACCCTCGTGTCAGTGAGAGCTATCCGAGTAACCTGTATCCTTTTACCGATTCCATTATAACAAAGCAGACCATGTAATTGGAAACAGCGGGAGAAAAGAAAAGAAAACAGATGATGACCTCCATAGGGACTGAGAATTACTATGACAAGAAAGGTCGAGACTTTGCGAGACCTGTATGACATCAGACATCTCAGGGTTAATGTTAGCTATGAGAATATCCAATGTTCAGTATCTTCATCTTCTTCTTTCCTTCCTCATTTGCCTTTCAGCGTCGATGGAAAATATAATTTGCGGTCTTTGTTTTTTTTTTCTTTTGCTCTTCTGTTTGCCTCTGCTGCTGTTATGTTTCCTAGTGTTTCTAATATTCCGTCAGTCCAACTTTTTCATGATCGATCATGGTGAGAATGGGGGAACTCACTCTACGAAAGTTTGTTACAAGCATTACTTGACAAGCTCTCGCCTGGAACACACAGGGAAAGTGAAAGCAGAGAAAATGCAGAAAAAAATTACGAATTAGGCTCAGAGTGGACTGAAATATACAGCAAATAACAGAAATAATTTTGTGAGCTCTTTATCTAATCGGCCCAATGAAGTATCAAAAAGGTTTCAAGAATAGACTCTAAGCATCTGTCTGTCTGTCCTTCCATCAGTCAGTCCTTTCGTCTATCTATCTATCTATCTATCTATCTATCTATCTATCTATCTATCTATCTATCTATCTATCTATCTATCTATCTATCTATCTATCTATCTATCTATCTATCTATCTATCTATCTATCTATCTATCTGTCTGTCTGTCTGTCTGTCTGTCTGTCTGTCTGTCTGTCTGTCTGTCTGTCTGTCTGTCTTGTCCGTCCGTCCGTCCGTCCGTCCGTCCGTCCGTCCGTCCGTCCACCCGCCCGCCCACCCGCCCGCCCGCCCGTCCGCCCGCCCACCCGCCCGCCCGCCCGCCCGCCCGCCCGTCCGTCCGTCCGAAACCCGCCCGTCCGTCCGTCTGTCCGTCCGTCCGAAACCCGCCCGTCCGTCTGTCTGTCCGTCCGTCCGAAACCCGCCCGTCCGTCTGTCCGTCCGTCCGAAACCCGCCCGTCCGTCCGTCCGTCCGTCCGAAACCCGCCCGTCCGTCCGTCCGAAGCCCGTCCGTCCATCCTCCATCCATTCATCCATCCATCCATCCATCCATCCATCCATCCAATCTATCTATCTGCTTGCCTGCCTAGCTAAATATATCATCTTATATATCTTATCTATCGTATATATCTATCTATCTAGGCCTGGTTTTCGATTATTTACTGGAAGGAACGTAGAAAGCAATGAGAAGAGGAGCGCCGTTAATAGGAAAAGTCAGTTTAAAAAACCCATCGGTCTTCCAAACTATTTCCCGAACGAAATTCTATAATTCTAGACTCAACCCACAGCCATAATCCTGTTATAGGCGTGTTCTATATTTGTCTTATGTACCAGCAGAGATTTCGCCATCAAATCCTTATCTCGTGAACTGAGCAAATCCACGAAACTGTCGTTTTATGGCACAATTATTTGGTATTAAATCTGTTTGTCGAAAATTAAAGACCACGACGATGTAATAAAAAACCCCAGATTAAATTCTTCTAAAGCACTAAGTAAATATGGAGACGCTTCATTGAGATCTCAAACCATATCCATTTAAGCGGTGAGGTATTCGGGCTGGCCCACATCTGAGCTTCAATTAAATATAATAATTGAAGTGCTTTTGTTTCGTTTCATTTCAATTCCCAAATAATAAAAAAATGAGTATTACATATATCTGAGTGTTACATATATCTGAGTGTTACATATATTTGAGCGTTAGATATATTTGAGCATTATATATATTCGAGCGTTACATATATTTAACTGACTAAGTACCTCCGTCATGCCAAGTGGCGTATTGGGAATATGGTGTTAGTGACCACAAATTTTACAGACTTTCGGCACATGATTTTTGGGGCAAACGTGGTCGGTATTACGCCCGTGTCGCTTTACTTTCCCAGAAAAAAAATCCCGGTACCCATTAAAGATTGGGTAAACCGGAAGCCGTCGGTTGGGATCGAACCCTACCTCTTGTCCTTTGTAGTCCAGGTCACTAACCACTGTGCTATCGCGGCTCCCAGTTACATATATTTGGGTCTTACATATTCATCTTCTTCTGTGATCATGGCTCATTCAGACTAGTACTCCGGACTCTCTTATGAAGGCAGCTGTCTGTTGCTTGCCCCGTGTAGTTTCAGTTCCAGGGAGGTGGGTGTGGCCATATCGTCCTCCTCAGGCCTGTTTACTGAGGGAAATCCTGTAGAACATGTTTTGTTGTCAAGTTATACAGGGTACAGTGTCATAGGCTGGTAGTTCTTATTTTCAGTGTGCTGAACATATGGTTTCTCATTCTGTTGTGGCCAGTGCGTTGGCGAAGTACGATGATTGATCCCTCCTTGATAGTTGGTGGTATCCGTCCCTCTCGTTATACTTTGGGTGTTCTTGTTTCCATTTTTCATGATGCTGGCCCTTGATGATGGATCTGGCTTCATCGTAGCTGACCAGAGGTTTACTTTATTCCGATGGTGTACGTTAGCAGGTCGTTCTACTTCATACAGATAGATTTTAACACAATCACGTGATAATGCCTGCATTTTCTAGCACCAATAACTGCTGATGTTTTCATTTTCAGAAACTTTGTTACTATCACTTGGTTGGATGCATTGTACATTCTGAATTATTTTATTTCTTTATTTCTTTATTTCTTTCTTTATTTATTTCTTTATTTATTTATTTGGTTATTTATTTGTTTGTTTATTTATTTTGTTATTTATTTGTTTATTTATTTATTTGTTTATTTCTTTTTGCTTTTCACCTCTGGCGAAGTCCCTAACGACTAGGAACTTAATTTTGCGTGTTAATCCGCCCCCCCCCCCTTGGAAGCCGTATGCACAGGGGTCCCTCTCCGCACATGCAGATTACTCCGTTTTCGGAGGTACTCATATTTTTTTACATCGATGAGTAATTGACCATTCAAGCCGGGCCTCGCTGCTGAGACCAGGGGTGGTTGCTGCAGAGAAAAATCACAAATATAAATCCAAACTGGTGCGGCCGAGTTTTGAACTCACACACTCTCTGTCTCGAGACTAGCGCCTTGCCTCGAGACCAACAAGTCTCCCATTCTGAAATTTATAATTTATATTAGCGTGCAACATGTGCTTTTTTCAACTGCTGAAGGTTTTTAATATTATCCTATTGAAATAAATAGAATGTGCTCAGTCCGTTTGTGATATGACTATGCTTTTAGTCACCTCTATCTGGATATCAGGAATCAGAATATAAAACTGTTAGGTCACATTAATTCAGACCAGGTAATTTTCAAAATAGGTTAATCTCAACGCTACAACGACCATCTTTGCTCTTTAAAATGACTAATAGTTTTATATATAAATAGCCAAAGCTGAAAAATAGTACCTGTCTACATTTTAGTACTTTCTGACAATGACCAAAGGTGCAGTTTAAAATATCTATCTATTGACCTTTCGAGCCGTAGCCGGCCCATAGGGCGTAGACCTAGATACTCCTTCTCTTATCTGAATTTTTGTTCTAGCAGTTTTCAATTCTTTTAAAGATATTTTATCAAATCTCGCCATTTGTCTCTGTTCTGTGCAAGCAGCTCTATCTCATTGATGGAGCCAAATCCTGCTGCGCCTGCCTCTTTCAACAATGTTCTTCTCAGTGTCTCTCTGGGTCTTCCTCTTTTCCTCTTACCTGTTGTTTCCCACATGAGGGCTTGCTTTGCTATTCGGTTATTATCTCTTCTCATTACATGTCCAACATATGACCATCGTCTTTTCTTTATTACTGAAGATATTAGTGGTTGATTGGTGATTTCTCTAATTTCCATGTTTGTTTTGAATTCGTTCCACGCTATACCAAGTATTTTCCTTAGACATTTATTTTCGAATGCGTTCAACTTTGTATCTATATCTCTTGTTGTTTTCCAGCTTTCACACGCATACGTAAGGGTTGATAGTACATTTGATTTGAATAGTCTAAGTTTTGTGTTTGTGCTGATAAGATTTGATTTCCACAACTTTTCAAGGCTTCTGAAATACATTGCTGCTTTAGCTATTCTGATTCTAATTTCTTTGCTTGTATCCCCTTTCTCGATCAATGTGACTTCCAAGATAGATAAAGTGATTGATCTCTTCCACTGGTTTGTTTTCCATGTATATTTTGTCGTCTGAAACGTAGACCTGATACAGAATGTGTAAATTAGCAGTTTAAAATATAAACGTACAAAAATACCAACACACACACTCTCTCTCTCTCTCTTTCTCTTTATCTCTCTCTCTCTCTCTCTCTATATATATATATATATATATATATATATATATATATATATATATATATATATCCTTCATACACCAACTTCGTCTATTTTTTTTACAGGAACCAATAGTCTAAGGAAGCAACTAGTTGTAACACAAAGTGCTATGAGCCTGAATAATCTAAAAGAAACACTTTACAGGCTCTGTCAGAGATGCAGAACTTTGTTTCAGTGGATTCCATCTCACTGCATTATCCATGGAAACGATGATGCATAAAGGTTGACAAAGAAAGGTGGTAAATTACACCAGCCAGATGCAAGTACAACTTGTAAGGAATGATAGTGGTTTGCATGAACATATGTAATACAGAACACAAGGGCTGCAAGAAATTATCCATACTACCAGCTTAACAGAAAAGTTGCAATATTTGGATTCCGATCAAGTCACAACAGATTACCACCTTTACAACACCCTCGTGCAAAATAAAGACAAGTGGAACAATATTAGGGTGTCCGGTTAGCGCAATCGATAGGCGGTTGGCTTACCACGGCAACAGCCGGGGACCACGGCAACAGCCGGGGTTCGTACCCTGGCGAGGACACCTAGGTTTTACTAATTCCCTAAAAATTAGTACCTCTGAAGTCGGAGTAATTCTGCCTGCATGGCGAGGGGCATCCTGTATTGGGATAAAACAGACTTTACACGCAAAATTCAGTCCCACAAAATTGAGTGGGTGGGACTTCGTCAGAGGTCAAAGCTGACGAAAGCGAACGAACGAACGAACGAACAATATTAAAACAGGTAAATGAATTTAAATATCTGGGAATAATGTTAACCTCTGATGGTAGATGTAAACAGAGATGAGATGCAGAATGGCTCAGGCAAAAGCAGGTTTCCAAAAAATGAGGAAGATACTATGCAATCCATTTTTGACAATAGAAGCAAGAAAAAGAGTTCTTAAATGTTATGAAGAACCAGTTTTAACATATGTATGTGAATCATGGACAATAGGACAACAAACAAGAAAATTACTGGAGGCTGTAGAAATGTGGTTTTACTGAAGAATGTTGAGAGTACCATGGACAGCTAAGAAGAGTAATGGAGATGTTCTGAGAGAGGTCAAAGCAAAAATAGAGCTAATTTCCAATATTAGGAAGAAACAATCATCATTTTTTGGCCATGTAATGTGAAGAGAACAGCTGTAATATATTGTAACAACCGGGAAAATTGAGGGACGAAGAGATAGAGGGAAGCAAAGAGAAAAAATACCAGACAGCTTAAGAGAATGGCTTGGCAGAAGGTCAACAACAGAAATGATAAATAACTGTCGTGATCGAAAGGTGTGGAGAGACATGATCACCTACGTCAGCAGGCTTTGTACTTGATGATAATGATGAAGAATAGGAACCTCTGATGAGTGTGACTGTTGCAAAAGCAATTTGACGCATGCTACAATCATGTCCCACATTTGATACAAATTGAAAGCTCTCTGTGGCCATTACCGGAACCATACCTGGACACGCTGTTTGGGGATGTCACCAACCTTGAGCTGACCAATGTAAATTCGAGTTTATTAATATTGACGAATAGAGGTGTACGCAGAAGAATGTCGTTAGATAAGGTTTGGAAAGTTTGCCACCAAATCTGCTACCCCTGCCTACAGGATATAAAAGCTAAAGATTTCTCCAGAAGCTCTTCATATGTTTTTGATGACGTCCCGATCTCTCATGAAGCTCTCAATCTTCCCTGACACTTTCCTTTGTTTGTTTATCCTCCACTCACTAACTCAGGTCTGTCTACTTTTTCAGTTCCTGGAATAGGTTATTGACGACTTTATCATCGTCATTATCAATTGCGTTTCGGTTCTTGAAAAACAGGATTTGCTTGAAAGGTTTTTAATTGTTATCAAAGACAACATACTATTTTTTGTTTTGGTGATGCACAGAAGTGTTGAGTTGAATAACGGTTTGTTGGTTTATTAATGAATTTAGAGGCCTTATAGCTGAAGTGTAGAGTTGAAGCTATAGAGTTGTTGTTTAGAATATAGATATTGCAGTTGATGTTTAGAATATAGGTATTAAAGTTGAAGTTTATAGTAGGGGTATTGTAGATGATGTTTAGAATATAGGTATTGCAGTTGATGTTTAGAATATAGGTATTACAGTTGATGTTTAGATTAGGGGTATTGTTGTTGATGTTTAGAGTAGGGGTATTGTAGTTGATGTTTAGATTAGAGGTATTGTAGTTGATGTTTAGATTAGGGGTATTGTAGTTGATGTTTAGAGTAGAGGTATTGTTATTGATGTTTAGAGTAGTGGTATTGTAGTTGATGTTTAGAGTAGGGGTATTGTAGTTGATGTTTAGATTAGGGGTATTGTTGTTGATGTTTAGAGTAGAGGTATTGTAGTTGATGTTTAGAGTTGAGGTATTGTAGTTAATGTTAAGAGTAGGGGTATTGTAGTTGATGTTTAGAATATAGGTATTGTAGTTGATGTTTAGAGTAGAGGTATTGTAGTTGATGTTTAGAATATAGGTATTGTAGTTGATGTTTAGAGTAGGGGTATTGTAGTTGATGTTTAGAATATAGGTATTGTAGTTAATGTTTAGAGTAGAGGTATTGTAGTTGATGTTTAGAGTAGGGGTATTGTAGATGATGTTTAGTGAAGGGTATTGTAGTATATGTTTAGAGTAGGGGTATTGTAGTTGATGTTTAGAATATAGGTATTGTAGTTGATGTTTAGTGTAGGGGTATTGTAGTTGATATTTAGAGTAGAGGTATTGTAGTTAATGTTTCGAATATAGGTATTGTAGTTATTGTTTAGCGTAAGGGTATTGTAGTTGATGTTTAGAGTAGGGGTTTTGTAGTCGATGTTTAGAATAGAGGTATTGTAGTTGATGTTTAGAATATAGGTACTGTAGTTGATGTTTAGAGTAGGGGTATTGTAGTTGATGTTTAGAGTAGGGGTATTGTAGTTGATGTTTAGAGTAGGAGTATTGTAGTTGATGTTTAGAGTAGGGGTATTGTAGTTGATGTTTAGAGTAGAGGTATTGTAGTTGATGTTTAGAATATAGGTATTGTAGTTAATGTTTAGAGTAGGGGTATTGTAGTTGATGTTTAGAATATAGGTATTGTAGTTAATGTTTAGAGTAGAAGTATTGTAGTTGATGTTAAGAATATAGGTATTGTAGTTAATGTTTAGAGTAGGGGTATTGTAGTTGATGTTTAGAGTAGGGGTATTGTAGTTGATGTTTAGAATATAGGTATTGTAGTTGATGTTTAGAGTAGGGGTATTGTAGTTTGATGTTTAGAATATCGGTATTTTAGTTGATGTTTAGAGTAGGGGTATTGTAGTTGATGTTTAGACTAGGGGTATTGTAGTTGATGTTTAGACTAGGGGTATTGTAGTTGATGTTTAGAATGTAAGTATTGTAGTTGATGTTTAGAATATAGGTATTGTAGTTGATGTTTAGAGTAGGGGTATTGTAGTTGATGTTTAGAGTAGTGGTATTGTAGTTTATGTTTAGAATATAGGTATTGTAGTTGATGTTTAGAATATAGGTATTGTTGTTGATGTTTAGAGTAGGGGTATTGTAGTTGATGTTTAGAATATTGGTAGTGTAGTTGATGTTTCGAATATAGGTATTGTAGTTGATGTTTGGAATATAGGTATTGTAGTTGATGTTTAGAGTAAAGGTATTGTAGTTTGATGTTTAGAATATCGGTATTGTAGTTGATGTTTAGAGTAGAGGTATTGTAGTTAATGTTTAGAGTATATGTATTGTAGCTGATGTTTAGAATATAGGTATTGTAGTTGGTGTTTAGAGTATAGGTATTGTAGTTGATGTTTAGAATATAGGTATTGTAGTTGATGTTTAGAATATAGGTATTGTAGTTGATGTTTAGAGTAGGGGTATTGTAGTTGATGTTTAGAGTCTGACAGATGAAGTATGAAGTTTTAAAAAGCGGTGTCTTGTAGAGTAATGTTTGATAGGTGACGTGTACAGTAATGTTTGATAGGTGACGTGTAGAGTAATGTTTGATAGGTGACTAGTGTAGTAATATTTGATAGGTGACTTGTAGAGTGATGTTTGATAGGTGACGTGTAGAGTAATGTTTAATAGGTGACTTGTAGAGTAATGTTTGATAGGTAACGTGTAGAGTGAATGTTTGATAGGTGACGTGTAGAGTAATGTTTGATAGGTAACGTGTAGAGTAATGTTTGATAGGTAACGTTTAGAGTAATGTTTGATAGGTGATGTGTAGAGTAAATGTTTGATAAGTAACGTGTAGAGTAATATTTGATAGGTAACGTGTAGAGTAATGTTTGATAGGTAACGTGTAGAGTAATGTTTGATAGGTGATGTGTAGAGTAAATGTTTGATAGGTAACGTGTAGAGTGATGTTTGATAGGTGATGTGTAGAGTAAATGTTTGATAGGTAACGTGTAGAGTAATGTTTGATAGGTGATGTGTAGAGTAAATGTTTGATAGGTAACGTTTAGAGTAATGATTGAAAGGTGTATTTATGATTTTTCATTGGTGATGTCTAAAACAGATTTTTGACAAGTGACCTATAGAATAGACGTATAAAATGACCTATAGAATAGACGTATAAAATGACCTATAGAATAGACGTATAAAATGACCTATAGAATAGACGTATAAAGTGACCTATAGAATAGACGTATAAAGTGACCTATAGAATAGACGTATAAAGTGACCTATAGAATAGACGTATAAAGTGACCTATAGAATAGACGTATAAAATGACCTATAGAATAGACGTATAAAGTGACCTATAGAATAGACGTATAAAGTGACCTATAGAATAGACTATAAAGTGACCTATAGAATAGACGTATAAAGTGACCTATAGAATAGACGTATAAAGTGACCTATAGAATAGACGTATAAAGTGACCTATAGAATAGACGAATAAAATGACCTATAGAATAGACGTATAAAGTGACCTATAGAATAGACGTATAAAGTGACGTATAGTAGATTTTATTGGTGACGTGTAGAGTTCATGACCGAGAGACGACGTGAAAGGTACATGTTTGATATGTTACCTGTAAAGTTGATGTTTGATATGTTATCTGTAAAGTAAATGTTTGATATATTACCTGTAATGTAGATGTTTGATATGTTACCTGTAAAGTAATTGTTTGATATGTTACCTGTCAGGTAATTGTTTGATATGTTACCTGTTAAGTAGATGTTTGATATGTTACCTGTAATGTAGATGTTTGATATGTTACCTGTAAAGTAATTGTTTGATATGTTACCTGTAAAGTAATTGTTTGATATGTTACCTGTTAAGTAGATGTTTGTTATATTACCTGTAAAGTAGGTGTTTGATATTTTACCTGTAAATTAATTGTTTGATATGTTACCTGTAAAGTAGATGTTTGATAAGTTACATGTGAAGTAGATGTTTGATATGTTACCTGTAAAGTTGATGTTTGATGATTTACATGTAAAGTAGATGTTGATACACTTATTCAAGCTTCTCACAAGAAGATAGCTGATTATGTGGTCATGTATTGATGAGGGAGCGGGGACAGGTGGAGTGCTGAATGTCAGAATTGTTTATTACAATTCTAATTCTTGATGATGTTAAGATCTCTCGAAATGAAACATTAAACACTCCAGTCAAAGACAGATTGATGTCGCCCAGATCACAAATTTCAAAAGGGTCAATCTACAAACAAGATGGACGATAGCTTGATCCAAGGTCGAGTCAAATTTTTTTTTTTTTTAGGTATCTGTCGAAACGGGTGTCCGGTTAGCGCAATCGATAGGCGGTTGGCTTACCACGGCAACAGCCGGGGTTCGTAATCCTGGCGAGGACACCTGGGTTTTACTAATTCCCTAAAAATTAGTAGGAGCCGCGATAGCTCAGTGGTTAGTGAACTGGACTACTACGGACAAGGGGTAGGGTTCGATCCCAACCGACGGCTCCGGGTTCACCCAGCCTTATATGGGTACCGGATTTTTTCTGGGAAAGTAAAAGCAGCACGGGCGTAATACCGACCACATTACCCCAAAAATCATGTGCTGAAGGTCTGTAAAATATAGGGTCACTAACACCATATTTCCCTATACGCCATTTGGCGTGACGGGGGGTACTTTACTTTTACTTTTTTATCTGTCGAAACAAAAAAAAAAATCGGTAAATAAAATCACTGACATTTACACCACGTGGCGACTGCACTGGAGCATGTGCCGTCGAATCTCGAGGTCTCCACAATTACCCTCGAAGGTAGAGCCCAGAAACAAAAACCATGCAAGAAATTTATTTCCCTGGTTCCATCATCTAAAAATAATGAAAACATAAATAAGCGTAAGAAGCTTTAACGCACTTTAATGGCTGCAGCTATGTTCGTTATACCTCGACTGTAAATCCTATACAGAAAGCAAATTATTTTCAAATTAACAAACTCTAATTTTAGCAAATTTGTGGTGTCAGAGAAGCTGCACAAGTGAATACTGCCATGGGCGTCACAATCTTCTGAGCCAGGTCTGTGCACCAATTTAGTTACCTAGTCATGTAATTGTACAAGCGCAGCGGCAGATATTTGTGTGTAGAGTGTTTTTAAAACAAAACCATGAAACACCTGAGGAATCAATCGATTTGTCGTTGTGGTTGAGGCGTTGCATTTGTTTTCGGTTATTGTAGTGTCGTCAGGATATTCGCCTTCTCATCGTCTGCCCCTGGATCATCATCATCATCAAGTAGCGGGTCTGCTGGCGTAGGTGATCATGTTTCTCCACAACTTTCGATCTCAACAGTTATTTATCATTTCTGTTATTGACCTTCTGCCAAGCCATTCTCTGAAGCTGTCTGGTATTTTTTATTTTTGCTTCCCTTTTCTTTTCGTCCCTCAATTTTTCCAGTTGTTACAAAATATTCCAGTCGTTCTCTTCTCATTACATGGATGTGGATGTGGTTCGATAAAACAGGCAGTGGCGTGAACTGTTTGTGGTATCAGTGTCCCAATTTTTCCATGAAAAATATTGTAATGATAATGTGTTCAGTATCACGCCAGGCCGCTTTACACTCCCGAGAATGTTTCTGGCATCAAAGTTCAATGATTTCGTGATCTTCTCAACGTTTGGCTTGGATAAACAATTATAAAACAAACAGGGGCGTGTACCCCCCGCAGTGTCTGGTGACTCATCAACAAAGTACCACCATTTCAAACAGTTAATAGTTTTGTTTTAAAGAGTGCCCAAGGTCTGACTCATATTATTCATCTCTGTTTGCACTGTACTCCGCCATATTATACTTTTCCGTCTCGATCTCTTGCCATGTTGCTTACTTGCTTGCGTTCGCCCAATGACTAAAGGAGTACACCTCTTCGTCATCCGTCCTTAAAAGGACGTTAAGTGGGCGTGTCTGCGTTGTTGTGGTTTGCAATATAACTGTGATATTTGCGCCTTTCAGCCCAACACATCCGATTTCAGCACAACAAACATAAATAAAGACAAGTAGGCTGAGAAAGAAGGAGAGAGAGAAGAAAGAAAGAAAGAAAAAAGAAAGAAAAAAGAAAGAAAAAAAGAAGGAAGAAAGAAAGAAAAAAGGAAGGACGGAGGGACGGACGGACGGACAGACGGACAGACGGACAGATGGACAGACGGACAGACGGACAGACAGACAGACAGACAGCAACCCAGCGTTTAACAGAGAGAGTAGAGTGAAGACAGAGAGAAAGTGAAACGACACATGAGGTGTATTAAATGAAACGACATATGAGATGTATTAAATGAAACGACATATGAGATGTATGAAATGGACTTATGCAATACTTCACTCTGCATACTGAAATCTGTTTAACGAAAAACAGCAAAGCAATTTATTGTTGAGAATTGAGAGCTTTCCATTGAAACGAATTGCAGGGAGGTCGTGGTTATGTGTTTCGATAGTTCATGCACAGGTCTTTTTTGTTCAACTTTTTATTTTGTTGGATTGTCCTCCGCTGTTTCTCCTTTTATCGACGAAAATGGCCCGCAGATTCGTTGTGTGTAGAAGCTTTTCATTTCTGTCATTTCATTCTGTGATGATAAAAGATGAAGTGGCGTTTATATCTGTTTTAGAGAAGCGCAAAAACAAATAATGAACGTTCCGGTGATATATATTTCTCTCAGCAACAATCTCATTAGAAATAGAAATATATGGCGACAATTTTTATTCTTTAAAAAATATCGGCGCTTTAATGTCCCGTTAAATTACAACTATTACAATGGCTTAAAGAACAGGGGATAACTGAACTAAGAGAGAGAGAGAGAGAGAGAGAGAGAGAGAGAGAGAGAGAGAGAGAGAGAGACAAAGATTGGTGAAAAAAATTAACCAAAAGAATTGACTATTTAATGATTTAAGGAAGAAATCTATCTATCTATTGACCTTTCGAGCCGTAGCCGGTCCATTGGGCGTAGACCAAGGTACTCCTTCTCTTATCTGAATTTTTGTTCTAGCAGTTTTCATTTCTTTTAAAGATATTTTATCAAATCTCGCCATTTGTCTCTGTTCTGTGCAAGCAGCTCTCTCTCATTGAGGGAGCCGATTCCTGCTGCTCCTGCCTCTTTCATCAATGTTCTTCTCAGTGTCTCTCTGGGTCTTCCTCTTTTCCTCTTACCTGTTGTTTCCCATATGAGGGCTTGCTTTGCTATTCGGTTATTATCTCTTCTCATCACATGTCCAACATATGACCATCGTCTTTTCTTGATTACTGAAGATATTAGTGGTTGATTGGCCATTTCTCTAATTTCCATGTTTGTTTTGAATTCGTTCCACGCTATACTAAGTATTTTCCTTAGACATTTATTTTCGAATGTGTTCAACTTTGTTTCTATATCTCTTGTTGTTTTCCAGCTTTCACACGCATACGTAAAGGTTGATAGTACATTTGATTTGAATAGTCTAAGTTTTGTGTTTGTGCTGATGAGTTTTGATTTCCACAACTCTTCAAGGCTTCTGAAAGACATTGCTGCTTTAGCTATTCTGATTCTAATTTCTTTGCTCGTATCCCCTTCTCGATCAATGTGACTTCCAAGATAGATAAAGTGATCGATCTCTTCCACTGGTTTGTTTTCCATGTATATTTTGTCGTCTATTGGAATTACGTTTTCATGACTTTAGTCTTTTCATGATTGATCTCAAGCCCAATTTTAAGGAAGAAATGATTGAACATAATTCAACATAATCAAGAAGAGAAATCTCGACATAGAAAAAAGGGAATCCGGGATGGAATGAGAACATGGGGGTGATAACATTGAATAATGAATGAAGAAAATATATGAAGTGAAGAGGTGAATTTAAAAAAAGTTTGAAAAATGAAGAAATTAATGAATGGTGAGATAATGAAGAAAACGAAGAAAAAAAGTATAATTATTTTAAAAATTAGTAATTGAAAGAAAAATAGGGATCCGGGATCCAAAGTGTGACATGAAGTAAAATTACAATAAAGTTGTGAAAAGCATAAAGGATAAAATATACATTACAATTTAAGGAACTCTAAATGGTTAAAATATTAAATATGTAAGAAAAAAGAAAAAAAATAGAACTAATAATTGAAGTAAATATCTTGCTTCCATATGCAGCATTTTAGCATCTTTAGTTTTCATGCAGCATTTTAGCATCTTTAGTTTTCATGCAACATTTTAGCATCTTTAGTTTTCATGCAACATTTTAGCATCTTTAGTTTTCATGCAACATTTTAGCATCTTTAGTTTTCATGCAACATTTTAGCATCTTTAGTTTTCATGCAACATTTTAGCATCTTTAGTTTTCATGCAACATACTAACATGAAAAGAAATAACACCAGGGCTAAAACTAAGAATAGCAAAATGTTATGTCTTCTCAACATTCCTATATGGTGCAGAAACATGGAAATTAGACAAGAAAACAGAACAGAGAATTGAAGCCTTTGAAATGTGGATATATATAGAAGAATAGGTAGAACTGGATGGAAGGAAAAGAAAACAAACGATGAAGTCTTAAAACAACTAAAAATGAAAAGAGAACTACTAAACACAATTCAAATAAAACAAATGCGATTTTTGGGTCATGTTAAAAGACACAACAGCCGACTAAAAGTAATCCTGGAGGGGAAAATACAAGGTAAAAGAGGCAGAGGGAGATCAAGACTAACATGGACGAGTAACATCAAAAGATGGACAAACCAGCCTATGACAACCTGCACCATCAAAGCAAGAGAGTGAGAGCGGGATGGCACTCTATGGTAGCCAACCTTTGTTGCGGAGATGGCACTCGATGATTATTATGAGTTTTCACGCACGAATTGCGTAGAATTTGTTTTCATCAATCTCGCATATTCAGCCTGGTTTTGGAGAAATGTAATCTCCGGACTCCAGTGTAGACAAGTTCAGCAGGAAACTCATTCACTGAATGCAGACGCCAGGACACAAATGAGTTTGAAGCCACGTGACCTATAGAACGCGCACTCAAATAGTCGGCCTGCTCGACCTATCTTTTGTGCTCTGTCGTCGACGAGAATAAAGCGGAAGTGACAAAGTGTTCGATGAGTCGTAGAGATGGCAAGAAGGTTTCGAGGTTGAACTCAGAACTCGTGATCAGAAGGAAAGGCCCACAAAAATAAATATAACCCCAAGGAGAAGCTGCAAAGAAGGTGCACAATAGAAATAGTGTCACTTTTAATACAAAGCGTTTTAAAGGGGGTATTTGAAAACCGATTTAGATTTACGTTTGAATTAATGGAACTTAGCATGTCGAGGGCTCTCAAGTACCGAGTGCATTCAGCGGCATCCCACATGGTTTTTCTTTTTTCTTTTTTTTTCTTGGAAAAAATGGGGGGAGCGGGCGGGCATAATGGTGTTTCAAATGGTGTTGGGGGGGGCGGTGGGGAAGTGAAGTGTTGCTCAAATAAAAGAAAGCTCAATTATATTTTTAAAAAGGAAAGATTGTGAACGATTGGTAAAGCACCCAGATATATTTGATTTAAGAACAAAAGTAAGCTGGCCTCTATATTCCTTTTCTCGAGTCTGACCGAAGGTGGTTTGAAATAGAGGCTCCACACACAGTGCAGTTGCCAGGAATTGTGTGGTAGGACGCTCTTTATACAGAGCTTCGCAGTTGAAGGCAATCTGACCATCAGAAGCGTGAACCCCGTCAAGGAAGTTTTTGGGCTGTTTATCTTCTTAACACTTGGAGGAGGCGGATCAACGTGGGTTGTAACCGTTTAGCGTCGGTTTCCTGCTGAATTTGAACATGTTCGGCTCATTTGCCAGAGTTGTTGAGATTATAGGAGCAGAGACCGGACAGAGCGGTTGGCAACTCAGATCTGACTTCTTGGACCAGGACCAACTTATGATTTAAGCTCCTACCCTTCCTGACTGCAGCGACTCTGGATGGATAAAGACGGCAGCCCGGTATAAAAAAAAAAGATATGAGCCGAAACGTTCAACTGTGTCGTCCATTAATGACGGAATGATTTAACCATACCATTTTCTATTCTATTCTTGTTCTCATCTCTCCAATCCAAAAATATGCCGAACTCAGACGCGTTTGCCGAAGGGCGCTTATATCACAATCACAGCCATCTATAGTAAGATGTTTTCTTTTTTTCGTGCGCCAGCTTTTACCTCTGACGAAGTTCCTAGAGACTAGGAACTGAATTTTGCGTGTTAATCCATTTTTTCCCTGGCAGCCGTGTGCACAGGGGTCCCTCACCGCACAGGCAGATTAATTCGACTTCGGAGGTACTCATATTTTTTTCCCGTCGATGATTAATTGACGTTTCAAGCCGGACCTCGCTGCTGATATCAGGGATAGTTGCAGCAGAGAGAAATTAAAAATAAAAATCCCAGCCGGTCTAGCCGGAATTTGAACCCACAACCTCTCTGTCTCGAGGCCGGCCCATATAGTGAAAAGAGAGAAGGCGACAAATAATAATAAATGAATATTATTATAGAGGGAAACTTAGTTAGCCGAGTTGACAGTGTTCCCGAGCGTTTGGCTCTTCGTGGTAAGGCGCTGTGCCAAGAAGTACGGGTTTGATCCTGCTTATGACCATATATTGTTCTTTGTTTGTTTTCTGTTGTTGATTATTTGTCATTTTTTCCGAGTGCTGTAAACATATATCTTACTCTGAATTGATTCGTACAGTAAGATGACGAGCGGGCAGAAAGCAAGTACCCCAATTTTGCAGTTTTGTTAGCGGGGGTGGTTGTGGGTAGAATGACGACAGCCATCTATAGCTCACATAACTGAAAACGTCACGATTGTGGGGAGTTTGTGTGATTTCTCGCTCTGTCCGCTGGGCTTACTACTATAGACGGCTGTGTATTACAGCTTACTGTAACCACATCAAAATCAACCCGCGCCCACATAATTAAACTCTTCACGGGAGACAACAGAGGAGCAACGATCGTGTCGGACCGGAAGAGGAAACAGAATTACGGGTTAATGTTTTTACTTCATCGCAGAGAGTTACTAATCTTTGGCTTCATTGGTAATTGAGCTGCCTTCCACCTAATTGACAAACACCGTGCTTAATCCACTCGGCCACTCCTTGCGTATTGAATTACCGGCAATGCTGTTATTACTAACTCGGAATCCTGCTCAAACCCTCTCCTTAGCCTCCTGTCATAGGGAGTGCTACAAAAGCTTAGAGACATTTATTGTAATCACATTCTTATTTTTGCTTTCTTTTCTTCTTCGTATTTCTTTTCTTCTTATTTCTTTTCTTCTGCTTATTTCTTTTCTTCTTATTTCTTTTCTTCTTCGTATTTCTTTTCTTCTTATTTCTTTTCTTCTGCTTATTTCTTTTCTTCTTATTTCTTTTCTTCTGCTTATTTCTTTTCTTCTGCTTATTTCTTTTCTTCTGCTTATTTCTCTTCTTCTTATTTCTTTTCTTCTTATTTCTTTTCTTCTGCTTATTTCTTTTCTTCTACTTATTTCTTTTCTTCTGCTTATTTTTTTTCTTCTTATTTCTTTTCTTCTGCTTATTTCTTTTCTTCTTATTTCTTTTCTTCTCATTTCTTTTCTTCTGCTTATTTCTTTTCTTCTGCTTATTTCTTTTCTTCTGCTTATTTCTTTTCTTCTTATTTCTTTTCTTCTGCTTATTTCTTTTCTTCTTATTTCTTTTCTTCTTATTTCTTTTCTTCTGCTTATTTCTTTTCTTCTGCTTATTTCTTTTCTTCTGCTTATTTCTTTTCTTCTTATTCTTTTCTTCTTCTTATTTCTTTTCCTCTTCTAATTTTTTGCTTCTTCTTCTTCCTTTCCATCTTCTTCATGCTGTTATAGTAGCAACAGCTTTAAGTCAGAAAGATGTAAAAGAAACTTATGCTGTACAAGTAAAGAACACATACCAAAGCTGCTAGAAGAAGGGATTGAGCAGTACAGAAGAGAAAATCCTGAAGAAAAAGTCGCAACCGAATGGCAATGCATACAAAATAGCATACAAGAATCCTGCATCACCTTACCCAAAAAGGAAAGTAACAAAAAACAAAAATGGATAACTGGCAACATTTTAGAAAAAATGGAAGAGAAAAGACAAGCGAAGAACACTGCCAGATACAAGGAAATTGATAATGAAATACGAAAAATGTGCAAAAAGGCAAAAGAAGACTGGCTCAACCAAAGATGTCTAGAAGTCGAAACTATGTAAAGTAAACAAAATTTAAGATGAATGCACACAGAAATAAAAAGAATGACTAATAAAGACAAAAAAGCTGCAGGAAGCGGATGTATTGCAAACTAAGAGGGAAGAATACTAACATAACAGAATTATTTCATGATGAAAGGGACAAAAAAACCATTTATAAAATGTACATCCAGCTATAAAATCCTAAAATCTGAGGTACAAAAAACTATAAAAACAATGAAGAAAGGGAAAGGCAGCAGGACCTGACAATTTACAGATAGAGATGATACAGGCACTAGAAGATTTTGGCATTGAAGTGATCACAGACATATGCAATGATATATACCATACAGGATACATACCAAATGTACTGAAAACATCCACTTTCATTGCATTGCCTAAAAAGAATGGTGCAGTTGAATGCAGTGATTTTAGAACAATAAGCCTAATGAGCCAGGTAACCAAAATTTTGCTACAAGTTATACAAGAAAGAATTCAGAATAAAATTAATACTGAATTAGATGAGCAGCAATTCGGATTCATGAAAAACAGTTGGACAAAAGAAGCCATATTCTGCATGAGAACATTGATCGAAAAGTACATAGAAGTAAACAAACCAATATATGCCTGCTTCATAAACTACACCAAAGCATTTGATAGAATACACCATGAGCAACTTATAGACTGCCTAAAGGATATAAATCTGGATGACACAGACATACGACTGATATGCATTTTGTACTGGGAGCAAATAGCAATAATAAAATATAACAAGGAGAACTCTACACCATTGATATAAAAAAAAGAGGAGTAAGACAAGGATGCATCATATCACCAAGCTTGTTCAATCTATACACTGAGCAAATCTTTAAAAACATCACTGAGATGCCAGGCCTAAACATTAATGGGAAGATAATCAATAACCTAAGATATGCTGATGATACTGTACTACTGGCGGAAAATCCTAAAGATCTACAACAATTGCTTAATGTGATAAACATGACAAGCAAGAAATATGGACTAGATATGAATATCAAAAAGACTAAAACTACGATCATAAACAAAGAAAATTCTCAAGACCTACAATTAATATATCAAAGTGGAAGGAATACATCTAGAGACAGTTCAGAACAACAACTACCTGGGACATACTATAACCAGTGATGGAAAATATACAACTGAAATTAATAAAAGAATAGATATGGCAAAAAGTAATTTCAATGCCTTTTAAAATATACTAACATGAAAACAGATAACACCAGGGCTAAAAGTAAGAATAGCAAAATGTTACATTTTCTCAATATTCATATATGGTGCAGAAACATGGACATTAGACCAGAAAACATATAATAAAAATGAAGCCTTTGAAATGTGGATTTATAGAAGAATAGGTAGAACAGGATGGAAAGAAAAGAAAACAAACAAGGAAGTTTTAAAACTAAAAATGAAAAGAGAACTACTAAACACAATTAGAGCAAGACAAATGAAATTGTTGGGTCATGTTAAAAGACACAACAGCCTAATAAAAGTAATATTGGAAGGGAAAATACAATGTAAAAGAGGCAGAGGCAGACCAAGACTAACATGGACGAGTAACATCAAAAGATGGACAGGTCAGCCTATGACAATCTGCACCATCAAATCAAGAGATAGAGCAGAATGGCGTTCCATGGTAGCAAACCTTCGATGCGGAGACGGCACTCAATGATGATGATAGTAGCAGCAATAGTAGTAATTGTTGTTGTTACCGTTGTTGTTCTTCTTCTGCTTGCTGTTGTAATTGTAGTAGTTGTTGTTGTTGTTGTTCTTCCTCTTCTTCTTCTTCTTCTTGTAGTAATTGTAGTAGTAGTTGTTGTTCCTCTACTTCTTCTTGGTGTTGTAATTGTAGACGTAGTTGTTGTTGTTGTTGTTGTTGATGTTACTGTTGGTTTTGTACTTCTTCTTGCTGTTGTAACTGTAGTGGCAGTTGTTGTTGTTACTGTTGTTGATGTATTTCTTCTTGCTGTTGTAATTGTAGTTGTCGTTGTTCTTCTTCTTCTTCTTCTTCTCAATCGATGTCTGTTTTCAAACGACTACACAAATAGTCTATATTCTCAATCGATGTCTGTTTTCAAACGACTACACAAACAGTCTATTTCAATTTAAATGTATCTTGCTGTGTTTGAGAATTCCTCCAGACTTCTGTTTTAATCCGATGATTGATAAACATAGGCCAAAAGTCAAAGTGGTTAGTGCGCGCGGCAATGACTGGGGAGGCGGTCAGGGTTCAATTACCAATTGCCCAAATCAGACCAACACAGCTTCAAAGTTAACTCAGCCACTGAAACTAGATACCAGGGATATTCTCTGAAGTGTAAGGCGAACTGGCGTGATGCTGAACATGACGATTTTAATGGAAAATGGAAACACTAGCACCATATACTTTAACTACACAGCACTTCTGGGTTCTCTGAGATACTTCTCTTCCTCATTCACCCTTTATTCCTGGTATGGAAGCGATCAGCTACTCATAGCTGACCGTGGTGATCTGAAAACAGATTAATCGCACTAACCAAGTGAGGAAGGAAAGCCGTTCTCTAAAACGACTTGTTGTAGTCGAGTGAACGCGTTAAAATAACGCCCTTTAAAGCTGTTGAGGGGTAGCCGTTACCAGTAAATGATGAGAAATGAAATGTTTTTTTTAAAAACATGTTAATTGGGTTTTATGTTGTAATTTATAGCAAACTTTGGTATTAATATTTGTGGCTGTCGGCCCAGTGCATCCGAAAATAACTTAAACCTTTTGAGGGATATAATCATCATATGCGAAGCTGCTGTAAAGTTGATGATAAGGATGAAAAGAAAAATTGTATGATTGTAGCTCTACGTGGGTGAGAGATAAAACAAAATCGGAACGACGTTCCGGCGTAGGACACACTATAGTAGACAAAGAAAGGAAAAGACGATTTGAGACAGCAGAGATGGGATTTCTCAGAAGAGTGTTCAGAGTTCTCTGGACAGCTAAAAAGACCAATGAGGAAGTTCTCAAAGTGGCCAACACAAAAATGCAGCTCCTAAGGAAAACATCAGAAAGAAACAATCGACATTTTTCGGGCACATCATGAGAAGAGCAAAGTTGGAATACTTGGTTACAAGCAGCAATGTACAGAGAAAGAGAGATCTCGGACGACTAGACCAACAGAGAAGATACTAGAAAGCTTGGTGTCGTGGTATGGAAACCACTCAACAAACTTAAGTTATATGATGCACAGTGGATATAAAATTATGGAAGGGCACGATCGCCTACACCAAGCGATGTGGCACGTGATGATGATGATGCTCCACTGGAAGTCGAAAAAAAAACAACGTTTTTATGCAGCAGATATAAATGAAAAAAACAAAAAAATTGATGGTGAATACGTGGTTCTCATATTGTACGGTTACAGTACCTGCGATTTTAGAATATTTGTGGGGCACTTTGAAATAGATTTTGTGGTAAAGTGAACAACCAAATACGTGGCATTTGTAAATGGCATAACAATTGTGTTACCACTAGGTCCCATTGAAAAACCGGCTCTTGGGAAAATTGGCCACAAAAAATGGTTGTTGATTATTATAAAATTATGATAAACACAGATTTAATGGGGCTCCATTAGTGTCAAAGTTCGACGGCAGCCCTCGTTTATCGTCTCGCCGTTTGCCCCTTTTGTGGTGGCGATAACTCGTGTATGCTTTGACACCGGAGTGATCTTTCCTCTTTATCATGTGCGCTGAGATGTTTACAAGTGGAAGAAAGAGAGTTGGATTGCGTAGATGGAAGTCATTTCTTCTCTCCTCACTCAATTCTTGATCTCTTTGAAATATTGACTGTAACCATCATCATGAGCCATGCCGGTTAGTACAGGCGATCATGTCCTTCCACAATTTTCTATCAACAGTTCAACGTATTAACTCTATTGTTGAACATTTTTCCCTACTAAGATACCAAGCTATCTAGTTTATTCTCTCTTTGTCGTCGCGATCTCCCTTTCCCTGTATTTTGCCAGCTGTGACTAATATTCCAAGTGTGGCCTCTTTGAGAGATTTCCGGGTTGGTCTTTCTAGCTGTCAAGGAAACTTTAAACATTCTTCTAAGAAATCCCATCTCTGTGGCCATTAATTTTCTTTTCACTTATTTGTTTACTGTCCATTGTAACAACTGGAAAAATTGAGGGACGAAGAGATAGAGGGAAGCAAAGAGAGAAAATACCAGGCAGCTTAAGAGAATGGCTTGGCAGAAGGTCAACAACAAAAATGATAAAGAACTGTCGAGATCGAAAGTTGTGGAGAGACATGATCACCTACGCCAGTAGGCCCGGTACTTAATGATGTTGATGATGTCCATTTTTCGCTTCAATAGGTCAGAATAGGTTCTATATAACACCGATGAACTTTCTTTCACACTTCTATTTTATTTTTCGTTCAAGCTTTTAACCTCTGGAGAAGTCCCTAAAGACTATGAACTGAAATTTGTGTGTTAATCCATTTTTCCCTGGCAGCAATGTGCACAGAGGTCCCTCGCCGCACAGGCAGATATCTCCGTCTTAGGAAGTACTCATATTTTTTCCGTCCATGAGTAATTGACATTTCAAGCCGGGCCTCGCTGTTGAGACCAGCGGTGGTTGTCGCAGAGAGAAATCATAAACACAAATCCCAATTTGTGCAGCCGGGATTTGAATTCACAACCTCTCTGTCTCGAGGTCGGCGTCTTGCCTCGAAACCAAACAGTCAGTTCCAGCATTTTGAGCTGTCTAGCTTCCTTGTGTGATCCCTTGGAAGCACGGCTACCATCACAACAGCTGTGAGAATTATGAGCAGACTGGCTCCTCTACCATTTTGTGACGGAGACACAAAAGAGAAGCAAATTTGTACAAATGCTCTACTTGTAAGTTCCTCTTCTTTCCTTACTCATTTGCCTTTCACTACTTGTAAGAAGTTCTTCTTTCCTTACTCATTTGCCTTTCACTACTTGTAAGTTCTTCTTCTTTCCTTACTCATTTGCCTTTCACTACTTGTAAGAAGTTCTTCTTTCCTTACTCATTTGCCTTTCACTACTTGTAAGAAGTTCCTCTTCTTTCCTTACTCATTTGCCTTTCACTACTTGTAAGAAGTTCTTCTTTCCTTACTCATTTGCCTTTCACTACTTGTAAGAAGTTCCTCTTCTTTCCTTACTCATTTGCCTTTCACTACTTGTAAGAAGTTCCTCTTCTTTCCTTACTCATTTGCCTTTCACTACTTGTAAGAAGTTCCTCTTCTTTCCTTACTCATTTGCCTTTCACTACTTGTAAGAAGTTCCTCTTCTTTCCTTACTCATTTGCCTTTCACTACTTGTAAGAAGTTCCTCTTCTTTCCTTACTCATTTGCCTTTCACTACTTGTAAGAAGTTCCTCTTCTTTCCTTACTCATTTGCCTTTCACTACTTGTAAGAAGTTCCTCTTCTTTCCTTACTCATTTGCCTTTCACTACTTGTAAGAAGTTCCTCTTCTTTCCTTACTCATTTGCCTTTCACTACTTGTAAGAAGTTCCTCTTCTTTCCTTACTCATTTGCCTTTCACTACTTGTAAGAAGTTCCTCTTCTTTCCTTACTCATTTGCCTTTCACTACTTGTAAGAAGTTCTTCTTCTTTCCTTACTCATTTGCCTTTCACTACTTGTAAGAAGTTCCTCTTCTTTCCTTACTCGTTTGCCTTTCAGAGTCGATTGAGATATATGATTTGCGGTTTTTTGCTCTTCTGTTCGCCTCTGCTGCTGTTATGTTTGCTTCTAATATTCTATCCATCCATCTCTTTCGTGGTTGACCATTGGGTCTGGTGTTCTCACAACGTTTGTTGAAGGCTCGTAGTGTTGTGTTTTGATCTTTCTGCCTTGTCACGTGGCCAAACCATTTTATCTGTTGTTTCCTTATATATTCTATGGCGGGGGCTATTCCTAGATTTTTTCTAGTTCTTCATTTCTGATCTTATCTCTCAGACTGTTTCCTGTCATTCGTCTAACACATTTAATCTCTGTAGAGGTTATTTTTCTTATTGTTCTTGCATCTGGGGTCCAGGTCTGGCATTAGTAGCACAACGTTGGGATGAAGATTGTATTGTATAGTGCTCGTTTTGCCTCCAGAGTTATTTCCTTGTTGGACATTAGTGGTGAAAACTGTCCGATGATTTGACAAGCTTTGTTGCATCTTGACTCTATCTCTGCTGTTTGTGAATTATCGTTTGTCACTAAACTTCGTAGCTATTTGAATTCCTCTACTTGTTTTAGTTGCCTGCCTTCTATAGTTATGTTGATGTTGTAAGAACTGTGTACATAAAATCTCATTTTATGGTAAAACATCGACTGGGTTATAATGCTTCATGGTGGTATATTTGATCGATCTTGTGTGAGACCGTCAAACAGGCTCATGCCGTCAGACAACGATGGCGGTAGAACACACAATATCATCATCATCAAGTACCGGGCCTACTGGCGTAGGTGATCATGTCTCTCCACAACCTTCAATCTCGGCAGCTATTTATCATTTCTAGAACAGACTATATAACTCGTCCAGAGCGAAAAGTCAAGTCAGCAGAAACAATAAAACCTTATCAGACGATCTTATGTTAATTGCAGCAGCAAGCTATGTTGCATGTGAAGAGAACTCATAATCGCTCATAATTCATAGTAATTAGCCATAACGGCATTGCCAGTTGTACATATTTCATACTACCAGATTTTTGTTCTCACATGCTTCTGGCATTTTTCACATAATTTGTATGTGCATATTTTACTCTTGCCTTCAGTTAATATCTTCCATGCTCTCTGTTCTCTCTCTCTCTCTCTCTCTCTCTCAATTTCTGATTCTCCTAGTTATTTTGGTTGTATTTTTCTATTTTAAGGCTTTTCTATTTCACTGTAGGAATATCGTATCCAAGTCCCTATTCTTTCTCTCTGCATCTGTCTGTCTGTCTGTCTCTGTCTGTCTGTCTGTCTGTCTGCTTGCCTGTTGGTTGACTCTTTCTCAGATTTCTTCCTTGTCTACGTGCCAGGCCTGTCTATCTAATCTGTCTCTATTTCTTTGTATTTAGGATCTCAACTCCACCTTCCTCCCCTCTCTATGTCTCTCCATTTCTCTCTCTCTATCTTTCCTGATTCTTGAAAACTCTCACTTTTTCTCCATGTATCTCCACAAAAATATGATAGTTTGTTGTTTAAGATCATAAATCATAATCCAATGTTTAAGATTTAGTGCAGTTCATGAAATAGTAACTGCCAGTAACATATGAATGACTGCTGAAGCCAGGATAAGCCATTCAGAGCTGATCAAGACCTTCCTACATTAATCTAGTTGTGGAGTCCCGTAAACAAGTCACTGATCGCTGTGTCAAGAGAAAGGAAAGCCACTGCCAACTATAGATTTATTTAGGCCTACGGACTTTGAGGACATTCCAGGAAAACATCCGGCTAGCCTGATTACTTCAGCTTCCCGAGCAGGGGCGATTGTGGGAAGAGTGACGTCAGCTGTCTCTAGCTTTTATAGCTGAAAAAATCACTCTAGTTGGAGGGTTTCCGGTTTTATTTTCTACCCACAGGCCTTAGTATAGTTGGCTGTGGGCAAGTCCAGTCCATGAAGTAAGCTATGAAAATGGTAGACCGCAGAAGGCTCTCCAGGTCCGCAACATCGAGTTATTTTGCATCGTTTATTTATAAATTAGAGGCCACAGAGATGGGATTTCGCAGAAGAATGTTGAAAGTTCCCTGGATAGCTAAAAAGACCAATGAAGAAATTCTCAAAGAGGCCAACACAAAAAGGAGACTCCTAAAAAACATCAGAAAGAAACAATCAACATTTTTTTTTGTGCACATCATGAGAAGAGGAAAATTGGAATACTTGATTACAACTGGCAAAATAAAAGGAAAGAGAGATTGCGGACGACAAGGAGAGAAAATACTGGATAGCTTGGTGTCATGGCGTGGAATACAGTCAACAACATAACTGATACGATGCGCTATAGATAGAATATTGTGGAAGGACATGATCGCCTACGCCAACCAGTATGGCACATAATGATGATGATTATCATTAAATTCAAAGCGACACCACATTTTGCAGCCTGTCCCTAAAGTACGTCATGACTAAAGTACGTCATGACTAAAGTACGTCATGAGTACCTATATGTAGGCTAGAATGACGCAAACTTCGTTGCTTCATCGCAAACGTTAAGCAACAAAAACATTAGCTCCTTATAGGACAAGCGACGATAGCAACGAAGTGGAAGCAAAAACTGATAGGTTGAAAAGAAGAGGAAGAATACAAGGAGGAAGAAGTGAGAGAAAGACATGTAGAAGTAAAATCAGAAGAAAATTAAGAAAAAAGGAGAAGATGCAGGCCGCGGTGGTAAAAAAAAAGGGGGGAGGGGGGAGGGAACAGAAGAAAGAGTAGATAGAGTATATGGGAAAAAAAAACAAGAGAAAAAAAGAAAGACGAAAAAACAAAATGAAAGAGAAAAATGAGACTTAAAAGGAGAAGAAGAAGCATATGAAGAAAAAGTAAAAAGTGTTAAAAAAAAAAAAAAAAAAAAAAAAAAAAAAAGAGATAAATGAAGAAAAAAAAAGAAAAAAGAGATTTATCAAGGCTGAGAACACAGCTAAAATCAAATGTTTTTTTCTGTCTGCTGTATGAGAACGTGATTACATGTGTTCCTGAATTACAAGGTACGGCGATACATAAACATCGTTCTGACACGGTAATTATTTACTCTTATCTACTAGCCTTCAACCTACCAATTTGCAAGTCATTATTAATTTGCTCGTAATCACATCGTGTTTTACTGTATTATTTAACACTGGAACAACGGTCATGACGATTCGCAACAGTGATGCTCTTCAAATGTTATATTAAACCCCTTTGGTAGTGTTTTTGTGTCCTGCAACACTCGCTCTTTAATTTGACGTTCACTTTCACAAGTGCTCATTATGAACACAATTTATACAAGAGTTTGAGCGTACGAAATGTTCATAAGTCAAGATAACAAGCAAAATCATCATCATCATCATCATTGAGTGCCCGTCTCCGCATCGAAGGTTGACTACCATGGAGCGCCATTCCGCTCTGTCTCTTGCTTTGATAGTGCAGGTTGTCATAGTCTGACTTGTCCATCTTTTTGATGTTTCTCGTTCATATTAGTCTTGGTCTGCCTCTGCCTCTGCCTCTTTTACCTTGTATTTTCCCTTCCAATGTTACTTTTAGTAGAAGAGTGATTGGTTACTAATGACAAACCCGTGAGCTCAAATGCCTGGCCAGTCTGCTCTAATAACTTACAATTTTCGACCACATATACTTCTATAGTTGCAATGTTCTACCACATATACTTCTATGTTTACAATGTTCTACCACATATAATTGTATAGTTGCAATGTTCTACCACATATACTTCTATAGTTACAATGTTCTACCACACATACTTCTTAGTTACAATGTTCTACCACATATACCCCCATAGTTACAAAGTTCTACCACATATAACACCATAGTTACAATGTTCAACCACATATAACACCATAGTTACAATGTTCTACCACATATAACACCATAGTTACAATGTTCTACCACATATAACACCATAGTTACAATGTTCAACCACATATAACACCATAGTTACAAAGTTCTACCACATATACCCCCATAGTTACAAAGTTCTACCACATATACCCCCATAGTTACAATGTTCAACCACATATAACACCATAGTTACAATGTTCTACCACATATAACACCATAGTTACAATGTTCTAACACATATAACACCATAGTTACAATGTTCTACCACATATAACACCATAGTTACAAAGTTCTACCACATATAACACCATAGTTACAATGTTCTACCACATATAACACCATAGTTACAATGTTCAACCACATATAACACCATAGTTACAATGTTCAACCACATATAACACCATAGTTACAATGTTCAACCACATATAACACCATAGTTACAATGTTCTACCACATATAACACCATAGTTACAATGTTCAACCACATATAACACCATAGTTACAATGTTCTACCACATATAACACCATAGTTACAATGTTCTACCACATATAACACCATTAGTTACAAAGTTCTACCACATATACACCTGCAGTTACAAAGTTCTACCACATATACACCTACAGTTACAATGTTCTACCACATATACTTCTATTGTTACAATATTCTACCACATATACGTCTATAGTTACAATGTTCTACCACATATACCCCCATAGTTACAATGTTCTACCACATATACTTCTATAGTTACAATGTTCTACCACATATACTTTTGTACTTACAATGTTCTACCACATATACTTTTATACTTACAATGTTCTACCACATATATTTCTATAATTACAATGTTCTACCACATATACTTCTATAGTTACAATGTTCTACCACATATACTTTTATACTTACAATGTTCTACCACATATACTTCTATAGTTACAATGTTCTACCACAAATACTTCTATAGTTACAATGTTCTACTATTTATACTTGCATTGCTACATTTTAGTAATACGTAAGTTTTCCTTATCACCATAAAACCAATAGCACATGTTATATGTGATATGTAGGCAAGGCGCCTAACAGCAGCAGAGCTGATAGCTGTCAGCGACATGCAGGTGATGGCATGCGCCAGGATCGGTGAACCAGAATCATCATGACACTACTCCACCTCTTCGCGGCTCCTCTAGAAACAAACTAACGTCTCTAGTCTGGTCAAGCGTTTAGTGATCGAAGAGGGAAGATAATCCGGTACTCAAACATAACATGGTGAAGTCGGATGTATTGGGCCGAAATACGCAAAAATCACTGTTTTACTGCAAACCACAACACAAGGTATACACGCCACGTGTATTCTTTACGTCATCGGACGAACGCAAGCAAGCAAGCATATGTGATATGTTCATCATCATCATCGAGTGTCGTCTCCGCAACGAACGTTGGCTACCATGGAACGCCATTCTGCTCTGTCTCTTGTTTTGATGGTGCAGGTTGTCGTATGCTGAATTGTCCATCTTTTGATGTTACTCGTCCATATTAGTCTTGGTCTGCCTCTGCCTCTTTTACCTTGTATTTTCACCCTCCAGGATTACTTTTAGTAGGCTGTTGTGTCTTTTAACATGGCCCAAAAATCGCATTTGTCTTGTTTGAATTGTGCTTAGTAGTTCTCTTTTCATTTTTAGTTGTTTTAAGACTTCATCGTTTGTTTTCTTTTCCTTCCATCCAATTCTACCTATTCTTCTATATATCCACATTTCAAAGGCTTCAATTCTCTGTTCTGTTTTCTTGTCTAATGTCCATGTTTCAGCACCATATATAAATATTGAGAAGATGTAACATTTTGCTATTCTTAGTTTTAGCTCTGGTGTTATTTGTTTTGATGTTAGTATGTCCTTCATGACATTAAAATTACTTTTTGCCATTCCTATTCTTTTGTTTATTTCAGTTGTACATTTTCCATCACTGGTTATAGTATGTTCAAGGTAGTTGTAGTTCTGAACTGTCTCCAGGTCTATTCCTTCAATTTTGATATCCACTTGTGCGTTTTGAGTATTTTCTTATGATTTTCTTAGTTTTTGATCATAGTGATATGTTAAGTATTGACGATTTTGGTGGTTAGTGCGCTCGCTTCTTGGTCAGAAGTGGTCAACGTTCGATTCCCTGATGTGGCCTTTTTTTTTAGACCGACAATGCTTCGGGGTGCACCCAGCTTCTAAAAATGGGCATGATCGGTTTTTCTGGGAAGTAAAGGCGGCCTGGCGTGATACCGACCTACCACATCACCCAACACAACAATGTTCCGTGACCATGTAAAAATATGTCCACTAACACAATTCTCGTACATCTAGCAAGGCATGGAGGGAACCTTTACTTTTTTTATGTTCAGTATTACGACCAGTACACAAATGAACTACCATCAATAGCCAGCAAAATTGGGCTTGAGATCAATCATGAAAAGACTAAAGTCATGAAAAGTTTAATTCCAACAGACGACAAAATATACATGGGAAACAAACCAGTAGAAGAGATTGATTACTTTACCTATCTTGGAAGTCACATTGATCGAGAAGGGGATACAAGCAAAGAAATTAGAATCAGAATAGCTAAAGCAGCAATGTCTTTCAGAAGCCTTGAAAAGTTGTGGAAATCAAAACTCATCAGCACAAACACAAAACTTAGACTATTCAAATCAAATGTACTATCAACCCTTACGTATGCGTGTGAAAGGTGGAAAACAACAAGAGATATAGAAACAAAGTTGAACGCATTCAAAAATAAATGTCTAAGGAAAATACTTGGTATAGAGTGGAACGAATTCAAAACAAACGAGGTAATTAGAGAAATCACCAATCAACCACTAATATCTTCAGTAATCAAGAAAAGACGATGGTCATATGTTGGACATGTGATGAGAAGAGATAATAACCGAATAGCAAAGCAAGCCCTCATATGGGAAACAACAGGTAAGAGAAAAAGAGGAAGACCCAGAGAGACACTGAGAAGAACATTGATGAGAGAGGCAAGAGTAGCAGGATTCGGCTCCCTCAATGAGATAGAGCTGCTTGCACAGAACAGAGACAAATGGCGAGATTTGATAAAATATCTTTAAAAGAAATGAAAACTGCTAGAACAAAAAGTCTGATAAGAGAAGGAGTATCTTGGTCTACGCCCTATGGGCCGGCTATGGCTCGAACGGTCAATAGATAGATAGATTACGACCACTATGTTTTCCAAGAAAAAAATCGTTGGCACTCATTTTTAGAAGCTGGCTGAATGAATCTCGAAGCCAAGTCGCGAAGAACTCGCCGTTTCTGGAAACTGAACTCAAACTCCTCAGGTAAGTTTCCATTTTCACTTGTTTATATTTGTTTATTTATTTATTTGTTTAGGGTCAGCATCTTCGAAAGAACAAGGCTGTTGTTTAGCAATAGAGCAATGATAAACTTACTATACGTTGTTTGTTTGCGTTCGTTTAACGACTGTTTCTGCGCTCGACCTAAAAATAGCGTTTGGACGTAAGTTGAGTTGCGCTGTGTTTACAATGACCCATCACATCAACAAACACAGTATTTATTTGATATTTTCGGTTACCATTACTTCGTCTATTCGCCTAGACTACCACGAGATTACAGAGCAGGACGGTGATCAAGTTTAGTTCACTGACTGACGTCAGGAGACAGCTATGAGTATCTGGCCACTTTCATCTTATGTACCAGTGGATGGCGTCTAGGGTAACGGTATCTTCAATGACTCCACTTAATCTCTTCTTCCTCTTCCGCTTCTTATTTTCTTCGTAATCTTCTTATTCTTCTACTTTGTCTTTGTCTTTCAATCCTTCTTTCATTTCTTCTTTCACTTTTTCTTCTTCTTCCACTACTTCTTACACTACTTCTTCTTTCAGTTTTCTTTCACATCTTTTCTTCTTCTTCTTCTACTTCTGTTGCATCTTCTTTGTTTTTAAATCCTTCTGCTTTCAGTTCTTCTTTCACTTTTTCTTCTTCTTTCACTACTTCTTACACTTCTTCCTCTTTCAGTTTTCTTTGCTTACTTGCTTGCTTGCGTTCGCCCGATGACTTAAGGAGTGTACCTTGTCATCATCCGCCCTTAAAAGAACGTTAAGTTGCCGTGTCTGCGTTATGTTGTGGTTTACAGTAGTATAACTGTGATATCTGCGCCTTTCGGCCCAACACATCCGACTTCAGCATGTCAGTTTTCTTTCACATCTTTTCTTCTTCTACTTCTGCTGCATCTTCTTCTTTGTCTTTAAATCCTTCTGCTTTCAGTTCTTCTTTCACCTTCTTCTTTCAATTTTCTTTCACTTTTCTTTCACATATTTTCTTCTTCTTTTTCATTGTCTTTCAATCCTTCTTCTGTCACTTCTGCTTTCTCCATTCAACTGCCCGTTAAGAGGCACTTTTCAAACCGCCCTGTTTGGTTCCACATAAAAACCACTCTCCATGCAATCACATCCTTCTTCATCTCTGTTTTCACCTCTCTTTTCCAAGTATTCTTCGACCTTCACCTGTGACACCTCCCCTGGGGATTCCAAGAAAAGGAGGTAGCAGAGACGGCTTGACCTGTAATACTTTCAGCAAGCTACCTCAGAACAACATATATTCCTGAACCTGTCAGTGACTACATGCTTGCAAAGAGCTCATTAATTTCACAAAAACAGCAGCAGAAGCAGAAAAGTAAATTATCTTATTTGTCATATGAGATATCAATTTCGTTGTGTCCGCTTACAATTAGGCTATTTATCTAAGCATTTCGGCCCGGGATATCCTTTTTTCTCAATCAGCCTTTTTAGGAGTTATTTATTTGCTTTCGTTACCCGAGGTTGTCTTCAGACTTTCAAAGGCACACTTTTCTTTGTATTTCTTTTGTTTCTTTAACTTCGTTGTTGTATATTTTAATTCTTCTTCATGAACTACTATTTTTTTCTTTATTCTATACTTTTTCTTCGTTATTTCCTCTTCTTTCTTGCTTCATCCTTTTAATTCTCCAACATGAATAACTCTGTCTTTATCTTTCCTATCTATTTCTTTTTCTTCGCTAAATCTTGTTCTTTTTTTTTGTTCGTCCTTCTTTATTCTTACTTGTCAACGCCTATTAATTCTCCTTGTAAAAAAATATTTGTTTTTCTCTACTACTTTTCTTTTTTTTTTAAAAAAAATACTTTTCGTCCTTTTTTTTCTTTTTTCATCATTATCTTGTTCTTCTTTCTACCCTTCCTTTTCTTCACCTACATTATTTGATTATTACTTTATTCATTCGTAGAAAACCGTTTTGTGGTTCGTGTATCATTAATAGAAATGCTGTAATGACTGAAGGCGTAAAGGAATCAAGATCAATCAAGATGCTAAGAGATGCGAAGCTGCTGTAAAGCTGATGATAATTATGACAATTTTAAAAAAAGGGGAACAAATGTGGTATGGTAACAGCTTTACATAGGTGGGTAACAAAACAAAAGTCGACGTTTCGGCCAAGTAGGCCTTCAGCTGGAACAACAAACAACAACACAAAAATATATATAAGAATAGTAAAAAGTATTTATCTTTAAATATATTAAATATGTCCTTGACCGAAATTAAATGTCTACTTGACCGAAACGTCGACTTTTGTTTTGTTACTCAACTACGTAAAGCTGTTACCATACCACTTTTTCATCCTCTTTTTGTAAATTGTCTGTAATTACTGAAGTTTTCAACCTTGCACATGCGACTTCAGTAAATAATTTTTACAAAGACAGGACTCTCTAGTCATGTATAACAACACTGAGACCTTCATGGAAAAGTGCCCCTGAAGATAACGTAACTTAACGCAATTAACAAGTTAACGCAATTTGCAATTAAAAGGGACAATTCAAGTGTTTCCCATTTTCTGGTTGATAATTTTGCACTCAATTTACTTAGCGTGATACACTTCGACGTGATAATTGCACGCCAACTCGAAATTGTCGAAATAATTCCATCGAGTTAATGTCTATCCAACATATGCGTCCCTACGCATTATGACAGCGTTCAAGTGATATTTATCTTGCAGATAATTGTGTATCTCTTAGTACAGTAACCTTTCGCCTTATGACCTTTCTTTTGGCACACTTGTTTGATAGCCCTCGTTCTCCGCTCCAGATTTGTGCACGTGTATCATTAACAGATATTGACAGCGCATTCGGTAGCTTATCTCAATGATAATGCGAGTAATCTACGCACGGCTTGATTAATGTACTGTCTGCTTGTTATTGACGATTTATGGAACAAAGAGGGTAATACGATCGATGCTGCACGACAAGCGGAGGCAAGAAACATGAAAATAGTCGTAATCTCTTGTGTTTTTTCGGTCGCTGCGAAGATTATACGTTAGTTATTTATCTTTTTTATTTTTCATTTTCGAGCGCGGGTGAATTGGTGCATTCTGTTTTTGTTTCTTTCTTTAAATCCGTGTTCTTGAGAGTATTAGCCTCAAGCGCGACTCTGGTCGTATGTGCTGCATTTCTTTGTAATTGCTCACTTTCGCTTACTTTTTTTAGGAAAAAAATCTTTCTTTCATTAATTTTCACTTTCACGCACACAAGCGCGCGCGTACACACGCACACAAGCGCGCGCGTACACACGCACACATGAGTGCACTCAATCTGTCTGCTTATCTAACAAGCATGTCTGCGATCGTGTCTTTTAATCTCTGTGCTTGCCACTCCATCCGTTTGTCTTGCTTTGTCTGTCTGTTTATCTGTCCGCTAGATAGTTCTTGTCTGTCTAGCCATGAGACTGTCTGATTGGTTGCCTGTCTATCCTGTCTGTTTCCCTGTCTGTTTACTTGCCTGTCTAGCCTGCCTGTTTCCTTGCCTGCTTACCTGCCTGTCTATCCTGTCTAACTTGCCTGCTTCCCTGCCTGTCTATCCTGTCTAACTTGCCTGCTTCCCTGCATGTCTATCCTGTCTGTTTACTTGCCTGTCTAGCCTGCCTGTCTATCCTGTCTAACCTGCCTGCTTCCCTGTCTGTCTATCCTGTCTGTTTACTTGCCTGTCTAGCCTGCCTGTCTATCATGTCTAAGCTGCCTGCTTCCCTGCCTGTCTAACCTGCCTGTTTCCCTGCCTGTCTATTATGTCTAACCTGCCTGCTTCCCTGCCTGTCTGTTTTGTCTAACCTGCCTGCTTTCCTGCCTGTCTGTCATGTCTAACCTGCCTGCTTCCCTGCCTGTTTATCCTGTCTAGCCTGCCTGCTTTCCTGCCTGTCTATCCTGTCTAGCCTGCCTGCTTTCCTGCCTGTCTATCCTGTCTAGCCTGCCTGCTTTCCTGCCTGTCTATCCTGTTTAAACTGCCTGCTTCTCTGCCTGTCTATCCTGTCTAACCTGCCTGATTCCCTGTCTGTTTATCCTGTTTAAACTGCCTGCTTCTCTGCCTGTCTATCCTGTCTAACCTGCCTGATTCCCTGTCTGTTTATCCTGTTTAAACTGCCTGCTTCTCTGCCTGTCTATCCTGTCTAACCTGCCTGATTCCCTGTCTGTTTATCCTGTTTAAACTGCCTGCTTCTCTGCCTGTCTATCCTGTCTAACCTGCCTGATTCCCTGTCTGTCTATCCTGTCTAACCTGCCTGCTTTCCTGTCTGTCTATCATGACTAACCTGCCTGCTTCCCTGTCTGTCTATCGTGTCTAACCTGCCTGCTTCTCTGTCTGTCTATCATGTCTAACCTGCCTGATTCCCTGTCTGTCTATCGTGTCTAACCTGCCTGCTTCTCTGTCTGTCTATCATGACTAACCTGCCTGCTTCCCTGTCTGTCTATCGTGTCTAACCTGCCTGCTTCTCTGTCTGTCTATCATGACTAACCTGCCTGCTTCTCTGTCTGTCTATCATGACTAACCTGCCTGATTCCCTGTCTGTTTATCCTGTTTAAACTGCCTGCTTCTCTGCCTGTCTATCCTGTCTAACCTGCCTGATTCCCTGTCTGTTTATCCTGTTTAAACTGCCTGCTTCTCTGCCTGTCTATCCTGTCTAACCTGCCTGATTCCCTGTCTGTTTATCCTGTTTAAACTGCCTGCTTCTCTGCCTGTCTATCCTGTCTAACCTGCCTGATTCCCTGTCTGTTTATCCTGTTTAAACTGCCTGCTTCTCTGCCTGTCTATCCTGTCTAACCTGCCTGATTCCCTGTCTGTTTATCCTGTTTAAACTGCCTGCTTCTCTGCCTGTCTATCCTGTCTAACCTGCCTGATTCCCTGTCTGTTTATCCTGTTTAAACTGCCTGCTTCTCTGTCTGTCTATCATGTCTAACCTGCCTGCTTCCGCCTGTCTACCCTGTCTAACCTGCCTGCTTCCCTTCCTGTCTATCCTGTTTAACCTGCCTGCTTCCCTGCCTGTCTATCCTGTCTAGCCTGCCTGCTTCCCTGCCTGTCTATACTGTCTAACATGCCTGTTTCCCTGCCTGTTTCCCTGACTGTCTAGCCTGCCTGCTTCCCTGTCTGTCTATCCTGTCTAGCCTGCCTGCTTTCCTGCCTGCCTAACCTGTCTAGCCTGCCTGTTTCCCTGCCTGACTAACCTGCCTGCTTCTCTGCCTGTCTAACCTGTCTAACCTGCCTGCTTCCCTGTCTGTCTATACTGTCTAACCTGCCTGTTTCCCTGCCTGTCTAGCCTGTCCGCTGGCCAAATTGCTTGCTTGTCTGTCTAGAATGCCTGTTTCCCTGCCTGCTTCCCTGCCTGTCTAGCCTGTCCGTTAGCCAACCTGCTTGTCTGCCGGCATTGCCTGCCTGTTTGCTAGCCTTAAAATCTAGTTTGTTTCCTTGCCAGCCAGTCTGTCCTGTCTGCTAGTCATCTTTTCTGGCTTGTTTGCTTGCCTGTCTAGCCCGTCTGCTAGCCAGCCTGTCAAGTCTGTTTCCTTACCTGCCTTTCTAGTATGTCTGCTTGCTTGCCTGTCTAGCCAATTTGCTTGCCTGCCTGTTCGGTTTATATAAAATATGATTCATCATCAGATCGCATGTACTTTGCAGAATGTTGCATTCACCACATCTCGTCAGAAAAAATCTCTGTTTCTATCATGTTGTCGCGCTTCTTCTGTTGTCGTGTTCAGGTTCTTTTTGATGTCTTGAAATCGCATTCTTTTAAAGCATGATTAGTCCGTCCGTCCGTCCGTCCGTCCGTCACACCGTCTGTCTGTCTATATCTACGAATGATAAATAAAAAAAAGTAAAGTACCCCCGTCACGCCAAGTGGCGTATAAGGAATATGGTGTTAGTGACCATAATTTTTATAGACCTTCAGCACATGATTTTTGGGGTAATGTGGTCGGTATTACGCCAGTGCCGCTTTACTTTCCCAGAAAAAAAATCCGGTACCCTTTTAAGGCTGGGTGAACCCGGAAGCCGTCGGTTGGGATCGAACCCTACCTCTTGATATCTACGGATGTTTGCATATATTTTATATCTGAGTCTCACTGTAGGTTCTTCTGTAAATTTTGTTTGTCGTGTACAACAGCGAAATTCGATGTTTACAGTATTGGCCCGGTACATCCGTACCTCATAATTTATTTTCTTCAATCTCTACACGCTTTGCCAGACTGCTTACGCAGTTCTCAGAAGAAATTATGTATGACTGTACTTTTGACTAGTTCTGGTTCCTTTGACTAGTTTTCCTTTTGACTAGTTCAGGTTTTTTTGACTAGTTCTAGTTTTTTTTAACTAGTTCAGGTTCTTTTAGACTAGTTCTAGTTCCGTTTGACTAGTTATAGTACTTTTTAACTGGTTCTAGTTCCTTTGGCTAGTTAGAGCTCATTTTAACTAGTTATGGTTCATCTTGACTAGTTCTAATTCCTTTTGACTGGTTCTGGTTCCTTTGACTATTTCTAGTTCCTTTTGACTAGTTTTGTTTCCTTTAGACAAGTTCTGGTTCCCTTTGACTAGTTCTAGTTCCTTTTGACTAGTTATAGTTCCTTTTAACTAGTTCTAGTTCCTTTTCACTATTTCGAGCCTCTTTGGCTAGTTATAGCTCATTTTAACTAGTTCTGGTTCTTCTTGACTAGTTCTAGATCTTTTTGACTAGTTCTGGTTCCTTTGATTAGTTCTAGTTCCATTTGACTTGTTATAGTTCCTTTTGACTATTTTAGTCCCTTTGGCTAGTTATAGCTCATTTTACCTAGTTCTGGTTCTTCTTGACTAATTCTAGATCCTTTTGACTAGTTTTAATTCCTTTGACAAGTTCTAGTTGCTTATGACTAGTACTGGTTCCTTTGAACAGTTATTGCTCATTTTAGTTCAAGTTCTTTTTAACTAGTTGAAGTTCATTTTGACTAGTTCTAGTTCCTTTGCTATTGACTAGTTCTAGTTCCTTTGCTTTTGACTAGTTCTAGTTCCTTTCCTTTTGACTAGTTCTAGTTCCTTTCCTTTTGACTAGTTCTAGTTCCTTTCCTTTTAACTAGTTCTAGTTCCTTTGCTATTGACTAGTTCTAGTTCCTTTGCTTTTGACTAGCTCTAGTTCCTTTCCTTTTGACTAGTTCTAGTTCCTTTCCTTTTGACTAGTTCTAGTTCCTTTCCTTTTGACTAGTTCTAGTTCCTTTGCTATTGACTAGTTCTAGTTCCTTTCCTTTTGACTAGTTCTAGTTCCTTTCCTTTTGACTAGTTCTAGTTTCTTTCCTTTTAACTAGTTCTAGTTCCTTTCCTATTGACTAGTTCTAGTTCCTTTCCTTTTGACTAGTTCTAGTTCCTTTCCTTTTGACTAGTTCTAGTTCCATTTGACTAGTTCTAGTTCCTTTTGACTAGTTCTAGTTCCTTTCCTTTTGACTAGTTCTAGTTCCTTTGCTTTTGACTAGTTCTAGTTCCTTTCCTTTTGACTAGTTCTAGTTCCTTTCCTTTTGACTAGTTCTAGTTTCTTTCCTTTTAACTAGTTCTAGTTCCTTTGCTATTGACTAGTTCTAGTTCCTTTCCTTTTGACTAGTTCTAGTTCCTTTCCTTTTGACTAGTTCTAGTTCCTTTCCTTTTGACTAGTTCTAGTTCCTTTCCTTTTGACTAGTTCTAGTTCCATTTGACTAGTTCTAGTTCCTTTTGACTAGTTCTAGTTCCTTTCCTTTTGACTAGTTCTAGTTCCTTTCCGTTTGACTAGTTCTAGTTTCTTTCCTTTTAACTAGTTCTAGTTCCTTTGCTATTGACTAGTTCTAGTTCCTTTCCTTTTGACTAGTTCTAGTTCCTTTCCTTTTGACTAGTTCTAGTTCCTTTCCCCTTGACTAGTTCTAGTTCAATTTGACTAGTTCTAGTTCCTTTTGACTAGTTCTAGTTCCTTTCCTTTTGACTAGTTCTAGTTCCTTTCCTTTTGACTAGTTCTAGTTCCTTTCCTTTTGACTAGTTCTAGTTTCTTTCCTTTTAACTAGTTCTAGTTCCTTTGCTATTGACTAGTTCTAGTTCCTTTTCTTTTGACTAGTTCTAGTTCCTTTCCTTTTGACTAGTTCTAGTTCCTTTCCTTTTGACTAGTTCTAGTTCCATTTGACTAGTTCTAGTTCCTTTTGACTAGTTCTAGTTCCTTTTGACTAGTTCTAGTTCCTTTCCTTTTGACTAGTTCTAGTTCCTTTCCTTTTGACTAGTTCTAGTTCCTTTCCTTTTGACTAGTTCTAGTTCCCTTCCCCTTGACTAGTTCTAGTTCCCTTCCCCTTGACTAGTTCTAGTTCCATTTGACTAGTTCTAGTTCCTTTTGACTAGTTCTAGTTCCTTTCCTTTTGACTAGTTCTAGTTCCTTTCCTTTTGACTAGTTCTAGTTCCTTTCCTTTTGACTAGTTCTAGTTTCTTTCCTTTTAACTAGTTCTAGTTCCTTTGCTATTGACTAGTTCTAGTTCCTTTTCTTTTGACTAGTTCTAGTTCCTTTCCTTTTGACTAGTTCTAGTTCCTTTCCTTTTGACTAGTTCTAGTTCCATTTGACTAGTTCTAGTTCCTTTTGACTAGTTCTAGTTCCTTTTAACTAGTTCTAGTTCCTTTCCTTTTGACTAGTTCTAGTTCCTTTCCTTTTGACTAGTTCTAGTTCCTTTCCTTTTGACTAGTTCTAGTTCCTTTCCTTTTGACTAGTTCTAGTTCCCTTCCCCTTGACTAGTTCTAGTTCCATTTGACTAGTTCTAGTTCCTTTTGACTAGTTCTAGTTCCTTTCCTTTTGACTAGTTCTAGTTCCTTTCCTTTTGACTAGTTCTAGTTCCTTTCCTTTTGACTAGTTCTAGTTCCTTTCCTTTTGACTAGTTCTAGTTCCTTTCCTTTTGACTAGTTCTAGTTCCATTTGACTAGTTCTAGTTCCTTTTGACTAGTTCTAGTTCCTTTCCTTTTGACTAGTTCTAGTTCCTTTCCTTTTGACTAATTCTAGTTTCTTTCCTTTTAACTAGTTCTAGTTCCTTTGCTATTGACTAGTTCTAGTTCCTTTCCTTTTGACTAGTTCTAGTTCCTTTCCTTTTGACTAGTTCTAGTTCCATTTGACTAGTTCTAGTTCCTTTTGACTAGTTCTAGTTCCTTTCCTTTTGACTAGTTCTAGTTCCTTTCCTTTTGACTAGTTCTAGTTCCTTTCCTTTTGACTAGTTCTAGTTCCTTTCCTTTTGACTAGTTCTAGTTCCTTTCCTTTTGACTAGTTCTAGTTCCTTTCCTTTTGACTAGTTCTAGTTCCTTTCCTTTTGACTAGTTCTAGTTCCTTTCCTTTTGACTATTTCTAGTTCCTTTCCTTTTGACTAGTTCTAGTTTCTTTCCTTTTAACTAGTTCTAGTTCCTTTGCTATTGACTAGTTCTAGTTCCTTTCCTTTTGACTAGTTCTAGTTCCTTTCCTTTTGACTAGTTCTAGTTCCTTTCCTGTTGACTAGTTCTAGTTCCATTTGACTAGTTCTAGTTCCTTTTGACTAGTTCTAGTTCCTTTCCTTCTGACTAGTTCTAGTTCCTTTCCTTTTGACTAGTTCTAGTTCCTTTCCTTTTGACTAGTACTAGTTCCTTTCCTTTTGACTAGTTCTAGTTCCATTTGACTAGTTCCTTTTGACTAGTTCTAGTTCCTTTCCCTTTGACTAGTTCTAGTTTCTTTTCTTTTGACTAGTTCTTGTTCCTTTCCTTTTCTCCCCCCCCCCTCTCTCTCTCTCTCTCTGCGATCAGGACTCAATCAGAGTAGGATTTCAGACTCTCACAGGAAGTCAGCTGTCAGGTTAAGTGTGTTGATCGCCCCCACGGTCCGAATATCACAATTAGAGTCCGCCAGATCCACTCTGATTGAACACCCGTTAAAACGTTGCACTGTGTTCTGCGCCAGTGGCCCAGTGCATCCGATTTCAGCCAGCATTTTATTCAGATTTTCATTCCTTAGCCTTTGATTGTCCTCAATCTTCCTGCAAGGCAGCAGATGATCTTTTCTGTAGGGTGATTCTGCCCTTAGGTGGTCGGCCCTCCCAGGTTTACGAGCACCATCTGTCAGAGTCACTAGAGGTGACTAACACAGACATGCACACAAAAAAGATATGAGATGTGACCAACACAGGCATGCACACAAAAAAGATATGAGATGTGACCAACACAGACATGCACATAGCGATGCGAGGCTTGACTTACACTGACACACATCAAGATATATGACACATGACTAACATAAACATGCACATAAAGATATGAGATATGACTGACATAGACATGCACACACAAAGATATGACACATGCCTAACATATACATGCACACAGAAGGATATGAGATGTGACATGCACAGACATGCACACACAAAGACATGAGATATGACTAACATAAACATGCACACAAAGATATGAGATATCACTAACCCAAACATGCACACGCAAAGATATGACACATGACTAACACAGATACACACTAAGATATGAGACATGATTAACACGGACACACCAAGATATGAGATATGACTAACATGACACACACCAAGATATGAGCCATGGGTAGCGCGCGCGCACACACACACACACACACACACGCACGCACGCACGCACGCACGCACACACACACACACACAAGCTAAGATATGAGCCATGACCTCATGGAAAGGTTTCTTTCCTTTTGACTAGTTCTAGTTCCTTTCCTTTTTACTAGTTTTAGTTCCTTTCCTTTTGACTAGTTCTAGTTCCTTTGACTAGTTCTAGTTCATTTTAACTAGTTCTAGTTTTGTTTTACTAGCTCTTGTTCCATTTTACTAGTTCTGGTTCCCTTAACTAGTTCTAGTTCCTTTTGATGAGTTCTGGTTCCTTTGACTAGTTATTGTTGATTTTAACTAGTTCCAGTTTTGTTTTATTAGCTCTTGTTCCATTTGACTAGTTCTAGTTCCATTAACTAGTTCTAGTTTCTTTTGACTATTCCCTCTGTACGGTCAGTCCTTTTGTTGGGCACATTTGGGAGGTGTAATGAGATCGTGATCACAGCCGTGAAACAAACAGCCATCTATGGGGTCGCTGACCGTTGTCATCCCGCCAACAGTTCAACACCTTGGCTCTCAATATTTCTGAGTGTATCAACTGTGCACATGACATGCTATGTTGGGGATACTTGCATGAATCGTACAGCTGTTGTTGTCTGTGTGATTCCGCCTACTTTTTTTGGCAATGCGCGATCCGTTCAACCTTAGAAGAAGTCCTAGTTAGGTTATATTAGACCAAAATTGCTATCCAAAAAATAAAAGTGAAAATCATTTTAGCATATTTTGATCTATAAATTATACATAAAGGTAGGTATTTTAGCACTCAGCTAGCGCTCGGTAAAGGGGAACTCTGTTTATTTGTGTTCATCCCTGCCTTCGCCGAGACCTCACGCTATTTTCTGAGCAGAGATGTCCTACAGTACCTGGTTTGAAAATGGTCAGCGAACCAAAGCTGACTGTTTTCATCAGATGAACGATAATAGTTGGTCAAGATCCTGCTACACTTACCTAGCCTATATAATGTGACTGGAAACAGACTACATACCAAGAGAATAAAAACCAAGGGGGAATCCAACACTGTATTAAAGCACCACGTTGAATAGGGATATGTTGATCCGAAAAGTGCGGGTTTTGTAACTTGCTTTATACCACAACATAACACATACGTTGCTGTCTTGGGGATTGTGCTTACTTCTTGGCGAGGTACAATCCTTTCAACTTAAAACTAGATTTTCTACTTCTTTCCTTACTCCTTTTAGCGTCGAGGGGAGATATAATTTGCGGTCTTTTGCTCTTCTGTTCTCCTCTGCTGCTGTTATGTTTCATAGTGCTTCTAATATTCCATCGATCCATCTTTTTCATGGTCGACCCTTGGATCTGGTGTTCTCACAAAGTTTGTTGAAGGCTCGTTGTGTTGTATTTTGATCTTTCTGCCTTGTCACGTGGCCAAACCATCGTACCTGTTGTTTCCTATGACGGGGGCTATTCCTAGATTTTTTCTCAATTCTTCATTTCTGATCTTATCTCTCAGACTGTTTCCTGCCATTCGTCTAACACATTTCATCTCCGTAGAGGTTATATTTCTTATTGTTCTTGCATCTAGGGTCCAGGTCTGGCATTGGTAGCACAACGTTGGGATGAAGATTGTATTGTATAGTGCTCGTTTTGTCTCCAGAGTTATTTCCTTGTTGGATAATAGTGGTGATAACTGTCCAATGATTTGACAAGCTTAGTTGCATCTTGATTATATCTCTGCTGTTTGAGAATTATCGTTTGTCATTAGACTTCCTACGTGTTTGAATTCCTCTACTTGTTTTAGTTGTCTGCTTTCTATAGCTAGATCTTTTATGTTACAGTAAACCACAACTTTCAACCAAAATTGAAAGCTAGATCTTCTATGTTACATTAAACCACAACTTCCAACCAAAATTGAAAGCTAGATCTTCTATGTTACATTAAACCACAACTTCCAACCAAAATTGAAAGCTAGATCTTCTATGTTACATTAAACCACAACTTCCAACCAAAATTGTAAGCTAGACCTTCTATGTTACATTAAACCACAACTTCCAACCAAAATTGAAAGCTAGATCTTCTATGTTACATTAAACCACAACTTCCAACCAAAATTGAAAGCTAGATCTTCTATGTTACATTAAACCACAACTTCCAACCAAAATTGAAAGCTAGATCTTCTATGTTACATTAAACCACAACTTCCAACCAAAATTGAAAGTGAAAGCTACACCGAAATTCCTGCCAAAACCACCGACCCGAAGTTAGCGCTGAGAAGAACCTAATAAGAGTGCCTCTGTACAACACATCTACGCCCACTTAACACTCTTTTAAGAGCGGACAGTGATGAGTAGTCATTGTATTGCAAACGTTAAAGAAGGCTTTAATAATATTTGTATATTTATTTGTTATTATCATGTGAAGATCCTGGCAGCCAAGCGGGAAAACTGGTAGGAAATTTGATATGACATCTCCAAGGTCAACCAGCAGGACACACGAGAGTGATAACGTTGGAAGGAGCCAATGGTGGGGTGTGCTAAACACTCCAAGGTATGGTGACAGCTTTACAAATAAAGAACACAACACAATACTGACGTTTCGGCCTGTGGCCTTCTTCAGAATACATGGACAACGACAACAAGCGGTGAAGCACAATTACTACATGTTAGATGATAAAGTGGAGGGCGAGGAAAGTAGGATGCAAAAATAAGAAAAGAGAGAAATGAATTTTACATGATGAGAGGTATGATGGGCGTCAAAATATATAAAATAGAAAAAGAGAGAGAAAAATGTATAATAAATTGTACTTAGCTGAGCTCAGAGCAGGGAGCAGGAAAACTGTAATCCGTGCTGAAACCAGTCGGAATGACTAAATGACTAAAAGCGCAGAGAACGTGTATAGAAAGCAACACGTGACAAAGACAGGTCAGTAAAGAGGGCAAAAAGGATCAAATTTCGGGAAAACCAAAAAGGGGGGGGGAAAGGGGGCATAGACGAGGATACTCCTGGGACACAACAAGCAATACATATAAATCACTCAACAATGGAAGTGAGAGATCACGCGAGAGGTTAAGAGAAAGAAATAGAATGACACGACAAAGTAGTAAACTAGGCAGTGGGTGAGAGAGATGGACTCTACAGAATGGATGGCCTCGAACTGAACGAGTTGAGAGGTAGGTCAACGAAAGGAAGGATTGGATACTGGAGGAAGAGATACGGTGAGGAAGAATAATAAAGCCGGTATAATGAGAAGGGCGATAGAGGGGTGGTCCGGAGGAAGTTAGTCTATCGGGAGGTAGGGAAGTATTGGAGGAGGAGGTATGGAGAGGAGGGATAAGAAGCAGGTATGTGAAAACTGGATAGGGGGAGAGGCGGTAGGTAAGAAGTGAATGGAAAAAGAGAAAGTCTGGAAGAAGTGGAGCAATAGGGGATGGTGTGCAAGAGGTATGAACCATAGGAGGTAAAGAAGTAGGGAAATGATAGAACAAAGGGGGGAATGAAAGTGGGCATCAGGATAAGGGGGATACTGGAATAGTAGGTATAGATGAGTAGTGACTACAAGTTAATAGAGAGGAGAGGGGTGAGCTAGGAGTAGATCAGCAGAGGGGTGGTAGGAAGGACGAGGGACAATAGAGGTGGGCAGAGAGATCGTACGTACAGTCCAGGTGGAGAGGTGATATAGTGATAAAGAGGTAAAGGACATGAAGATAGTCAGAAGAGAAAAAGGTGTAGGGAGAGGGGGGGGGTTTAGGAGGAAGAAGGCAAGATGGGGGTTACTCAAAGAGGATATGAAAAGCAGGGATGGACGAGGAGTAGAGGACCCAAGAAGAGAAATAGGAAGAGAGGTCCATAGGTAGGAGGATGGAGTCGGAGGCAGGAGGGTCCTCAGAGGGACAGGGATACATTGATGCCACGAGGGGTGAGGCAGCCCCAACGAGCGATCAGACGGTGCTCAAGAGTGAGCCGACTGTGGTGATCAGAGGAGCATGATACTAGGCCAGTTACCAAGACATCAGTCTTACCTCGATGGCCCTCGAGTTAAAGTGGGCTGCTACAGGAGTGTCCGCTTCTTGGGTGATGTCATTCAAGTGTTCACGGCACCTATCGCCGATTCTGCGACCAGACTGACCGATGTAGGTCAACTTGCATCGCTTACAGATGATGGCATAAATGATGTTCCGCGATGTGCAAGTGAATCCCTCTCTGATCTCAAAAGGACCATTAGGGAAGAGTACAGTGTCGGTCTGGAGAACGTGGTCACAAGTTTTACATACTCTCCGGTTGCAGCGGATAGTGCCTCGATGGCTGAAGTGGTCAGCAGGAAGACGGCCCCTGACAAGAAAGTCTCGGAGGTTCCGGTCACGTCTAAAGGCCACTAGTGGTGGGTCAGGGAAGAGCAGACGAGTAGTAGGGTCAGATCGAAGAATAGGGAGGTAGCGGTGGATGGTCCTAATAGCGGCGTAGTGGTGAGGGTGATGGGTGAGAGCGAGCACTACTCTATCAGAGGGGGGATGAGTAGAGGGGGTAAGAGCAGACTGACGTGAAGTGTGGAGAACTCGACGCAGGGCAGGGAGGAGAGCTGATTCAGGATAGAGACGTCGGCGGAAGAAATCAAGCATAAGGTGGGCATTGTGAAGGAAATCTTCGTCGTCTTGGCAAAGGCGACGAAGTCTGAGAAGCTGGGAATAGGGAAGAGAGTTCTTGCAGGATGTAGGATGAGAGGAGTCGTAGCGGAGGAAACTATGGGAGTCAGTGGCCTTGTAGAAGACCGAGGTGAGAAGATGAGAGGTGCCCAAGGAGACTAGGATGTCCAGGAAAGATACGGAGGAGGTGGAGATGTGGAAGGTGATGTGGATAGAGGGGTGGAAATGTCCGACATATTCGATGAAACGGGAGATCTCATCTTCTGGAAGGTCAGACAGACCAATGCAGTCATCAATGTACCTACGATACATGAGGGGAAGAGGGCCCTGGTAGGTATGGATGATTTGGTGCTCAAGGTAACCCATGAAGAGACAAGCATAGCTAGGGCCCATTTTAGTGCCCATCGCCACACCGCTGATCTGGGTGAAGAAATTGCCATTGAACTCGAAAGAGTTGAGGTTCAAGACTAATTCTGCTAGACGGAGGAGGACGCCAGTGGCGATGGAGGGTTGGATCCTACGGTCCAGGAAAAACTGAAGAGCTTGAAGGCCGTCGGAGTGGGGAATAGAAGTATACAGGGAGCAGACATCCATAACGAAGAGGCGGTAGTGACGATCAGGAAGGAGGGTGATAGAGGAAAAGATGTTAAGGGCGTCGTTAGTGTCTTTGACATACGAAGGGAGGCCCATAACTATGGGTTGAAAGACACTGTCGAGGAAGTCAGAAATGAGAACAGTAGGACATGAGATGGAAGAGACAATAGGACGTCCAGGAGAGTCAGGTTTATGTATTTTAGGCAGCATATAGAAAGAGGGTCTGCCCAAGCAGTGGTCAGGAAGGATCATGCGGGAGGAGCTAGAGGGAAGTAATCCATCCTGAATGAAACGGAGGATCGTACGACGCACCACGGCGTTATTAGAGACAGTAGTGTCGTCGGGGGTGGGGAGGTAGAAAGTCGAGTCGGATAATTGTTTATCCCCTTCCCGGATATAAAGGTCTTTCCTCCATACCACCACAGAGCCGCCCTTGTCGGCCGGCTTGATGACAATATCATCACGTCGGCGAAGATCCTGGAGGGCTTGGTACTCTTCACTACTAAGATTAGAGCGTCGAAGTCTATGGGGACGAAGTGCCTTAATATCCCGGTAGGTACTGTTAATGAACTGGTCCAAAGCCTGTGATTCGCCCGAGCGGGGAGTCCAGTCAGATTTACGGGAGGAAAAGCGGGCAAATTCGTCTGTAGGAGGAGGTTGAGAGGAAGAGTTCGGATGATTAAAGTAATAGAGTTTGAGTCGTAGTCGTCTGTGATACTCCTGAATGTCCCGTAAGAGAGAGAATGAGTCACTCAAAGGGCGAAGGGGGACAAACTTAAGACCCTTGCTGAGAAGAGAGCGCTCATGGTCGGAAAGGGGCAAATCAGGGGAATACAAGTGACAAGGGAGCTAGAGTCAGAGGCATTGGGGAGAGGAGGAGGTGGGGGAGGAGGAGGAGGAGGACGGAGGTTCAAGAGTTTACGTTTGTGCTGAGAGGATAAAAAGTCATACATAGATCGGTTGTGGTGGTGGATGGTATGGCGGATGAAGCGAAGAGTCCCAGGAAAGTTAGAGGTGAGTAGATGGAGTTGGGATAGGAGGTGTTGTTGGCGGGTGTTGAGGTGGGATATAAGACGAGAGTGGCTAGAAGCGACAAGACGAACACGTTTCAGGCCATGCTGGAGTTCAAGGTTCTGCAGTTGGCGGCGAAGATAGTTAGAGAGGTAGGGTTGACCGACTTGAGGTGAGAAGTGAGATCGGAACCCACACGGGAGAATTTTACGATGGAGGCAGTTGTTCAAGAAATTGAGGTGACAGGTAAATCTAGTTTTCTTGAAAGTAGTGAAGGCAAAGTCCTTAGAGATGTTAGAGAGTTCGGGGGGTAGAGTGGAGAAGGAGGCGATGATGGAGTGACGGATAGAATGAGATAGATGTTTGAGGGAGGGCATAGTGAGGAGATGGAGAGAAGATCGAGAAAAGAAATGAGAGATAAACCAACTAGATGAAGATAGGTAGGATACGTGAAGGTATAGAGAAGCCAATAATAGAAAGAGGGAAGGTAGTGAATAGAAAGTATGAGGAGCAAAGTGCAAGAGGGGAGGGTAAGGAAGCACCCAGAAGTGAAGGCGAGGAGAGACTGACGAGAGATAGAATAGGTAGGTGAAAGAACGGAGTGGAAATGGTTCTAACTAAAGTACACAGAGATGAATGACGTTAAACAAACATAAAGTAGCAGCGATATCAATTGAGTAGGGAACAGGCAAATAATTGCAATGCTGCGGTAAAGCTGGTAGCAAGGAGCCAATGGTGGGGTGTGCTAAACACTCCAAGGTATGGTGACAGCTTTACAAATAAAGAACACAACACAATACTGACGTTTCGGCCTGTGGCCTTCTTCAGAATACATGGACAACGACAACAAGCGGTGAAGCACAATTACTACATGTTAGATGATAAAGTGGAGGGCGAGGAAAGTAGGATGCAAAAATAAGAAAAGAGAGAAATGAATTTTACATGATGAGAGGTATGATGGGCGTCAAAATATATAAAATAGAAAAAGAGAGAGAAAAATGTATAATAAATTGTACTTAGCTGAGCTCAGAGCAGGGAGCAGGAAAACTGTAATCCGTGCTGAAACCAGTCGGAATGACTAAATGACTAAAAGCGCAGAGAACGTGTATAGAAAGCAACACGTGACAAAGACAGGTCAGTAAAGAGGGCAAAAAGGATCAAATTTCGGGAAAACCAAAAAGGGGGGGAAAGGGGGCATAGACGAGGATACTCCTGGGACACAACAAGCAATACATATAAATCACTCAACAATGGAAGTGAGAGATCACGCGAGAGGTTAAGAGAAAGAAATAGAATGACACGACAAAGTAGTAAACTAGGCAGTGGGTGAGAGAGATGGACTCTACAGAATGGATGGCCTCGAACTGAACGAGTTGAGAGGTAGGTCAACGAAAGGAAGGATTGGATACTGGAGGAAGAGATACGGTGAGGAAGAATAATAAAGCCGGTATAATGAGAAGGGCGATAGAGGGGTGGTCCGGAGGAAGTTAGTCTATCGGGAGGTAGGGAAGTATTGGAGGAGGAGGTATGGAGAGGAGGGATAAGAAGCAGGTATGTGAAAACTGGATAGGGGGAGAGGCGGTAGGTAAGAAGTGAATGGAAAAAGAGAAAGTCTGGAAGAAGTGGAGCAATAGGGGATGGTGTGCAAGAGGTATGAACCATAGGAGGTAAAGAAGTAGGGAAATGATAGAACAAAGGGGGGAATGAAAGTGGGCATCAGGATAAGGGGGATACTGGAATAGTAGGTATAGATGAGTAGTGACTACAAGTTAATAGAGAGGAGAGGGGTGAGCTAGGAGTAGATCAGCAGAGGGGTGGTAGGAAGGACGAGGGACAATAGAGGTGGGCAGAGAGATCGTACGTACAGTCCAGGTGGAGAGGTGATATAGTGATAAAGAGGTAAAGGACATGAAGATAGTCAGAAGAGAAAAAGGTGTAGGGAGAGGGGGGGGGTTTAGGAGGAAGAAGGCAAGATGGGGGTTACTCAAAGAGGATATGAAAAGCAGGGATGGACGAGGAGTAGAGGACCCAAGAAGAGAAATAGGAAGAGAGGTCCATAGGTAGGAGGATGGAGTCGGAGGCAGGAGGGTCCTCAGAGGGACAGGGATACATTGATGCCACGAGGGGTGAGGCAGCCCCAACGAGCGATCAGACGGTGCTCAAGAGTGAGCCGACTGTGGTGATCAGAGGAGCATGATACTAGGCCAGTTACCAAGACATCAGTCTTACCTCGATGGCCCCTCGAGTTAAAGTGGGCTGCTACAGGAGTGTCCGCTTCTTGGGTGATGTCATTCAAGTGTTCACGGCACCTATCGCCGATTCTGCGACCAGACTGACCGATGTAGGTCAACTTGCATCGCTTACAGATGATGGCATAAATGATGTTCCGCGATGTGCAAGTGAATCCCTCTCTGATCTCAAAAGGACCATTAGGGAAGAGTACAGTGTCGGTCTGGAGAACGTGGTCACAAGTTTTACATACTCTCCGGTTGCAGCGGATAGTGCCTCGATGGCTGAAGTGGTCAGCAGGAAGACGGCCCCTGACAAGAAAGTCTCGGAGGTTCCGGTCACGTCTAAAGGCCACTAGTGGTGGGTCAGGGAAGAGCAGACGAGTAGTAGGGTCAGATCGAAGAATAGGGAGGTAGCGGTGGATGGTCCTAATAGCGGCGTAGTGGTGAGGGTGATGGGTGAGAGCGAGCACTACTCTATCAGAGGGGGGATGAGTAGAGGGGGTAAGAGCAGACTGACGTGAAGTGTGGAGAACTCGACGCAGGGCAGGGAGGAGAGCTGATTCAGGATAGAGACGTCGGCGGAAGAAATCAAGCATAAGGTGGGCATTGTGAAGGAAATCTTCGTCGTCTTGGCAAAGGCGACGAAGTCTGAGAAGCTGGGAATAGGGAAGAGAGTTCTTGCAGGATGTAGGATGAGATAACGTTCTTGCAGGATGTAGGAGTGATAACGTTCTCCGCTTCTAGTCACAAAGAACTGGTTCTTATTTTGTTTGCTGACCCGATCAAATTACGTCGCCTTTCGGCTGCGCGGACACATTGGGCTGTGACCTTTGCCCCTCCCGTAACGGTGAAGACGAGATAAACGGCGGGGGGATGAGTAGAGGGGGTAAGAGCAGACTGACGTGAAGTGTGGAGAACTCGACGCAGGGCAGGGAGGAGAGCTGATTCAGGATAGAGACGTCGGCGGAAGAAATCAAGCATAAGGTGGGCATTGTGAAGGAAATCTTCGTCGTCTTGGCAAAGGCGACGAAGTCTGAGAAGCTGGGAATAGGGAAGAGAGTTCTTGCAGGATGTAGGATGAGATAACGTTCTTGCAGGATGTAGGAGTGATAACGTTCTCCGCTTCTAGTCACAAAGAACTGGTTCTTATTTTGTTTGCTGACCCGATCAAATTACGTCGCCTTTCGGCTGCGCGGACACATTGGGCTGTGACCTTTGCCCCTCCCGTAACGGTGAAGACGAGATAAACGGCGCCAACAAGGCACCAATCTCTCTCGTCCAGACGTGTCCTTGAATAACTAACACTGGTTTCCACTGGGTCGTCTTAGTAGCCTCCGAGTTGTTATTTTTCCATTAAGTTGGATTGAAACATGTCCTAGAACGAATTCTCAATATCGCATGCCCATTAAACAGCTTGTCACTATGTGATAGAAATGCAAACGAGTAGTAAGCCTCTTAGAGGATGTCACGGGAAGGTAAGCCCTCGTGGTCGTCCTCGGAAAATGAAATATGCCACAAATGTCACGAAAATTCTGTCACTGGATGTGTGGGTGTTTATGTATGTTGTGTAGGAGAGGATGAGGGTGTTGGGGTTGGGAGGGTAGGCGCGCTGAAGAAAAGAAAGGCGTCGTCAAAGATAGGGTAATGTGCTGTTTGACATAGACCAGATTTATCTTTCAATGGAACATATGGGAGATAAGTATATCTGGCTATGTGTTGCTGGAAAATGTATGTGTATGTGTATGTGGCTGTGTGTTGAAATATGTATGTGTGTGTGGGGCTGTGTTATTGGAAGTGTTTCTCTGCGTGGCTGTGTTGTTGGAAAGTGTTTGTGAACGTGGCTGCGTGGTTGGAAAGTGTTTGTGTATGCGTTGTTGGAAAGTGTTTACGTGGCTGTGTTGTTGGAAAGTGTTGTATATGTGGCTGTGTTGTTTGAAAGCGTATATGTGACTATTTTGTTGGTAAGTGTATATGTGAAGAAGCTAAGCAAAAGAATTGGACAGAATTCGGACAAAACATGAGCAGGGATTTGAAGACAGCCACAAGAGATTTCTACAAGGCAGTAAAAGCCACAAGAGGGAGAAAAGAAAACCATGATCCTACTGAGCTGATAAATGACAAAGACGGACAGCCAATATCAAATAACCAATGTATGCAACAGAGATGGAAAGAATATTTTGAAGACCTGTTAAACATAGCAACTACCAATAAGACAACAAAACCACGCTAGAACTCACAAATACTGAACCCAACATCATGAAAGAGGAAATCGAAGAAGTAATCAAATATGCACCAAGAAATAAAGCACCGGGGATAGATAACATACCAATAGAAATAATAGCAGCAGCAGGAGAAACAGGAATGCAATGGCTGCACATAATATTTAATGCAGCATGGCACCAACAACAAGCCCCAGAAGACTGGCAACAGACAATCATCATACCAATATGGAAAAAGAAAGGTAGCAAAAGAGACTGCAATCAATATAGAGGTATATCTCTTCTCAGCCATGTAGGAAAACTATACGCCAAAATCTTGGAAAAAAGACTGAGAACAATAATAGAACTCTAGTTAAGCGATTCTCAAATGGGGTTCCGAAAAAAAACAGAGGATGTACCGACGCACTATTCACATTAAAACAGCTTGCAGAAAAAAACGACAGAACACAATCAAGACTTATACATAGCCTTCATTGACCAGAAAAAAGCATTCGACAGAGTAAACAGAGAACACCTGTGGGAGATACTAACAACATACGGAGTAAGCCAACATCTAACCGACCTTATTAAAAGTCTCTACGTCAACAGCAGCTGCAGGGTCAGAACAGCAGCAGGCTACACAGACCACTTCGAAGTTAGATCAGGTGTAAGAAAGGATGCGTACTATCCCCCCTACTGTTTATTACATACGTGGACTATATATGCAAGCTAGCCAACCCATCAGAGACAGAGGAGATCAACGAGCTTTTATTTGTAGATGATCAGGCACAAATACATGAAACAATAGAAGACCTACAAGAACACTTAAACAAACTCAACATCTCAAGCACAAAATACAACCTGAAAATCAACATCAACAAAACAGAAGTCATGAATATCGCCAAAAATAAACAGAACATCAACATAACTATAGAAGGCAGACAACTAAAACAAGTAAAGGAATTCAAATACCTAGGAAGTCTAATGACAAACAATAATTCTCAAACAGCAGAGATATAATCAAGATGCAACAAAGTTTGTCAAATCATCGGACAGTTTTCACCACTATTGTCCAACAAGGAAATAACTCTGGAGGCAAAACGAGCACTATACAATACAATCTTCATCCCAACGTTGTGCTACCAATGCCAGACCTGGACCCTAGATGCAAGAACAATGAGAAAAATAACCTCTACAGAGATGAAATGTGTTAGACGAATGACAGGAAACAGTCTGAGAGATAAGATCAGAAATGAAGAACTGAGAAAAAAGACAGGAATAGCCCCCGTCATAGAATATATAAGGAAACAACAGATACGATGGTTTGGCCACGTGACAAGGCAGAAAGATCAAAACACAACACAACGAGCCTTCAACAAACGTTGTAAGAACACCAGACCCAAGGGGCGACCACGAAAAAGATGAATCGATGGAATATTAGAAGCACTATGAAACATAACAGCAGCAGAGACGAACAGAAGAGCAAAAGACCACAAATAATATCTCCCCTCGACGCTGAAAGGCAGATGAGGAAGGAAAGAAGAAGTGGAAGATTATTGAGCAAGCCACTGACCAAACCATCAAACAAACCATATCTCATACAAAAGACAATAAAATATGTGTACCTCAGTAGTTCAATATTTGCGCGACGTGAGCGCTGTCCTCGCCTGAGACACAAGTGAACAGGAAACCTTTATTTATCCAAAGATCCTTATCTGATATCACGTTCTATCCCCTTTCCAAGCAGCCTTTCAGAGCAAACTTTCTTATAGTACCACCATGCCCTGCATTATTTGGCCAGCAGTTCTGGAAAAGTTGATTTAGCGATAGCTGTTCACATCCATAGGCACTAGCTATTAATAATTCAAATGGATTCCAGATGAGAAAAGAGATTTGGCTTTATTTTAAACAAGACAATTGCTACCTGGCATACAACACTATTGTCCTTGTAGAGTGTGAGGCAGTCTAATTCAGGAAACAAAACTGTCTTAGAAGTAACGATCACTCCCATCTTGGTCTATTCACGTAGGGTCAAGGCAAGGAAGGGAGCCGCGATAGCTCAGTGGTTAGTAAACTGGACTACAAACGACAAGTGGTGGGGTTCGATCCCAACCGACGGCGACCGGTTCACCCAGTCTTTAATGAGCACCGGATATTTTTCTGGGAAAGTAAAGCAGCATGGGCGTAATACAGACCACATTTCCCCAAAAATCATGTGCTGAAGGTCTGTAAAAGTTATGGTCACTAACACCATATTCCCTATACGCCACTTGGCGTGACGGGGGCTCTTTACTTTTAACTTTACAAAGCAAGGAGTTGCGTATAAATGCATAAGAATGCGAAGCTGCAGTAGAGCTCATTATAAGGAGAAATTATTAAAATATAGAATCATCATCACCATCATCATTGAGTGCTGTCTCCGCATCAAAGGTTGGCTATCATGGAACGTCATTCCACTCTGTCTCTTGCTTTGATGGTGCAGATTGTCATAGGTTGACTTGTCCATCTTTTGATGTTACTCGTTCATGTTAGTAATGGTCTGCCTCTGCCTCTTTTACCTTGTATTTACCCTTCCAATATTACTTTTATTAGGAAGTTGTGTCTTTTAAAATGACCCAAAAATTGCATTTGTTTTGTTCTAATTGTGTTTTTGAGTAGTTCTCTTTTCATTTTTATTTGTTTTAAAACTTCATCGTTTGTTTAGAATTTCTCTCCATGGCTTTCTTTGGAATGTTACGTGATGAGGCTCCAATCTCTTTCACGGTGGTCTGCCATATTCGTCTTTCGTGTTCTCAATATGCCTCATGTGTACCACACACTTTGCTATTTTCACTTTCTAGGCCGTAGATCATTTCTGATTCTTCCGCCCCATCCACCGTCACAGACTTTTCACATTCGGGTTGAACATGCCCGGCCGGCGCCATTGTCACAGTATCATCATCATCATCATCAAGTACCGGGCTTACTGGCGTAGGTGATCATGTCTCTCCACAACTTTCGATCTCGGCAGCTATTTATCATTTCTTGTCACAGTATAGAAACAATATTAAAAAAACCAGTATGTTTAAAGTTTTACCTAATAAGTGCACGATAGATGGGTCATGTTTTGTATCGTCCATGCATCACCTAAAGCTTTAACCATACCGGGTTTTTTGTTGTATTCTTTCTATATTTTTTTTCATTTCTCTATTGACTTTCCAGATTTATTAAAAATTAAGAGTCGCGGGAAGTTGCCAAAGATTGTTCATTTAAGTGATTTAAAAAAAAAAAAAAAAGAAATCCTGTGTCTGATAATCATCACGTCAACGTCAAAAATAAAAAAAATAAATAAAACTGCAATTCTGCGCTCATCGTCTTCAACATCAGCGCTTTAAAGAACATACAAAAACAATAGCTACAGTGTGTTGTAGTTTACAACAAACTAGGTTGCATATCGATTTTAGCACAATATGCATCCGGTTTCACCGGTTATTTGTTGGTAAATCAATTCAGAGGAAGAGGTATGTTTACAGCACCCGGACAAATTGACAAATAATCAACAGAATAAAATATGGACCAAAGCAGGATCGAACCTGTACTCAGTGGCACAGCACCTTGCCACGAAGAGCCAAACGCTAGGAACACTGCCACTCAGCTAACTAAAGCTTTTCGTGGCAAGGCGCTGTGCCACTGAGTACAGGTTCGATCCTGCTTTGGTCCATATTTTATTCTGTTGATTATTTGTCAATTTGTCCGGGTGCTGTAAACATGCCTCTTCCTTTGAATTGATTCGCTGAATCTCGCCTCGGAATTTTCCCTCTATAATAATATTCATTTATTATTATTTGTCTCCTATTTGTTGGTACCCGATTGCCTTCCTTTTTTCATCCCTACATGCATCATCATCATCAAGTACCGGGCCTGCTGGCGTAGGTGATCATGTCTCTCCACAATTTTCGATTTCGACAGTTATTTATCATTTCTTTTGTTGACCTTCTGCCAAGTCATTCTCTTAAGCTGTCTCGTATTTTTTTTCTTTGCTTTCCTCTATCTCTTCGTCTCTCAATTTTCCCAGTTGTTGCAATATATTCCAGTTGTTCTCTTCTTATTACATGGCCAAAAAATGATGATTGTTTCTTCCTAATATTGGAAATTAGCTCTCTTTTTGCTTTAGCCTCTTTCAGAACGTTTTCATTACTCTTCTTAGCTGTCCATGTTATTCTCAACATTCTTCTGTAAAACCACATTTCTACAAACTCTATTGATTTTTTTTATTTCTTGTCCTATTATCCACGATTCACATCCATATGTTCAAACTGACTCTACATACCATTTAAGAACTCCTACATGCATAGCCAGACGTATTAGTCTGATTCAAGCTACAACTAGCAGGTGGAGGTCTTCATCAGTTGTAGTTTATTTACCCTGACGCAAAAAGCCAACTTTGAGTCGCTGACAACGTTCAGCCAGTGTCATGAGACAGGCTATTATTGTCGACTAACTTCATCCATAGTTTGAAGATTTCTTGGTTCCTGAATATTCTAATTGGAAACACAAAATTAATCATCTATTTCTTCACAGTCCTCCAATGTTCTTAATAGTGACTTAATAACTACGACAAGCAAAAAAAGTAAAGAGTAAAGAGATACGCCAAGTGGCGTATAGGGAATATGGTGTTAGTGACCATACATTTTACAGACCTTCAGCACATGATTTTTGGGGTAATGTGGTCGGTATTACGCCCGTGCCGCTTTACTTTCCCTAAAAAAATCCTGGTACCCATTTAAGGCTGGGTGAATCTGGAAGCCATTGTTGGGATCGAACCCTACCTCTTGTCCTTTGTAGTCCAGTTCACTAACCATTGAGCTATCGTGGCTCCCTAATGACTACGAAGCCGTGTGTTGTTTTTGCGACATTCGGTCCAACTTATCCTTTTTCAGCATGTTTAGATTAGTTAAATTCCTTGGATTAATGTGAAATGAGCATAATAGGTTTGGATTTTTATTTATGATTTCTCTCTGCGGCAACCACCCCTGGTCTCAGCAGCGAGACCCGGCTTGAAACGTCAGTTACTCATCAACGGAAAAAAACATGAGTATCACCTAAGTCGGAGTTATCTGCCTGTGCGTCGAGGGACCCCTGTGCACACGGCTGCCGGGGAAAAAATGGATTAACACGCAAAATTCAGTTCCTAATCTCTAGGGACTTCGTCAGAGGTAAAAAGCTGGCGAACGATTGGCTTAAACAACTAAATTTGTTTTTAAAAAAGGAAACAAATTCGTCAGAGTTGAAAGCTGGCGAACGCAACAGCAACAACAACAAATGAGCATAATAACCACTGCCTTGGCTACAACATCTTGGAGTTGAGCTTAGTTCAGTAACTCCTGCCTCATATTAGCTTAAAATTCCCCTTCTCTGAGGCGAGCAAACCTTCCTAAGATATTCTGGAGTAAAATAGTCACATAAACTAACGAAGAAGACGCCAATGTGCTAGGTTAGAGCTAAGTCAGTCGTGTACGGCCGGTTGTAGAATTCTTGTCCAGGATTCGTTCAGAAGTGTTGTCCAGGATAAGTGTCATTTTATTTCATGCCGATTATATTGTGAACTTTTGAGTTCTATGTTGTCCAGGATAAGTGTCATTTTATTTCATGCCGAATATATTGTGAACTTTTGAGTTCTATGCAGCAGCAACGGGTTGACGCCTGGAAGTCATGACCCAGGCGGACCAACCTCCCATAGAGTGTCAAGAAACTAAAGGGCCGAAACACTTTCTCTACCTTGATCTGTTTCTGATGATCAGATTACCTCCTGTTTCGAGGGTCTGTATAATTTCCTATTACTAAAGATGCTGAGGAAGGGATCTGAGCACCTATTGACGTGTTCGGAATGCAATGATGGTGACCCTCAAATAACTCAGTATTACTTACTATGAAATTGGACCAACGGACATGGTCGCAGAACCACATCCTAGATTTTCTTTTGGGTTCACTTCTAGACGTCAATATTAATGAACTCAAAGAAAATATTCGTCAGCTCAAGGCTGGTGACATCTCCATACAAGTTGTCCCGTGATGGCCACAAACGACTTCTCTGTTCATTATTTGATGAAAATTATTCCAACTCAGCAGTCATTTTACCTGTGTCACAGCCACATTCATATAAATTTCTATGCTTATGGCATTGAAAGGATGGTACTTCCAGTTGGTATGCCCTGGTCGGAGTCTACAAATTATTGCTGGCACTTTGCTTGAAGGCAAATGTAAAATACGAGTCTTGAATTGGCGTCTTAGTACGCGAGTCCACCTATATGTGCTCGGCCGCCTATCCAGTAGTCTCCGAACACTTCTGGATAGTGTCGCTTCAAACATCGAAACTCACGATGCGAGGCGGCATTCCTCACCTTCCCAGAGTACTACCCTGGTACCCATTTATGTCAGCGGCTGCGTCGACCACGTGAGTATTTTTTTTCCCCAATTACGAGTATAATTCACACTTCTTCCCAGCGGGAATCGAACACGGGTTGTTCGAACGTCGGTAGCCCAGTCGGGTGGTTTTCCCAGCTAGACTACCAAGGCCACTAACCTCTCTTGCTGTTGAGCTGATAGTAGGAAGCAAATTCTTGGGGTTAACCCTGGTGCTCTGTATTCCATTTGTGCATATATCCCCCCCCCCACCGGATCAATAACCAATCATCCTTATTTTTGCTCCATTTCTTCTCTGTTTACATCGACCTATTTCTACAATGTAGGACAACAGACAAGAAAATCACCTGAGGCTGTAGAAATGTGGTTTTACAGAAGAATGTTGAGAATACCATGGACAGCTGAGAAGAGTAATGAAAACGTTCTGAAAGAGATCAAAGCAAAAAGAGAGCTAATTTCCAATATTAGGAAAAAACAATCATAATTTTTTGGCCATGTAATAGGTAGAGACGAGGAATATAGAATTGAAATGAGAATAGAGAAATGATTCTAAATAGAGAAGATACAAAACATTGATGAACAGTAGGAAATGCTAAAAGAATAAATGCAACAAACATCAAAAGAGTCCATATCACCAGTGAGGACAAATTCAAGGAAGAAATGGATGCCAGATGGCATTTTGCAGCTAATGGATACAAGAAGAAGAAATAAAGAAAATAAAGATGAGTATAAGAGATTAAATAAAGAAATTGTAGTAAAATGCAATGAAGCAAAAGAAGCATGGCTAAAAGAGAGATGCAAAGAGATTGAAATGCAACAAAAAGGATATGCTAAAGCTACATACAAATTGAGGAATTAACCGGAAGAAAAACGCAATCAAAAACTGGATGTTTAAGATCAAAGGAAGGAGAACTGTTGATTGATCAAGAAAACATAAGGGAACGATGGGCATAATACATTAAAGATCTTTATAATGATGAACGAACGGAAGTAAATATTAAGGATAATGGAGAAGGACCAGAAATACTCAAAGTAGAAGTGGAAGACGCCTTGCGCAACATGAAAGCAGGCAAAGCTCCTGAACCAGATAATATAACTAAAGAAAATATTAAAGCCACGGGTGATTTTGGAATAGGAATAATAACAAAAATATTGAATTATATCTACAACAGCGGATATATACCAGACGACATGCTCAAATCAATATCCATAGCCCTACCAAACAAATCGGATGCGATTGAATGCGATGATCATCGCACAAAAAGCCTTATGAGTCATATGACTAAGATATTACTAAGAATCATCATGCGAAGAGTGCGAAATGAAATCAGTCCAGAAATTAGCGATGAACAGTGTGGTTTTGTTAGAGATAAAGGAACAAGCAATGCCATTTATATCATACGATCTTTAGTAGAAAGAGCCATAGAGGTTAAAACAGATCTATACCTATGTTTCATAGATTACACCAAGGCATTTGACAAAGTAAAGCACCAAGAAATAATCAAAATTTTAGAAAGCATAAACGTAGACAGCAAAGATCTAAGAATAATAAAGAACATGTACTGGCAACAAACAGCGGCCATAAGAACTGGAAACCAATTGGGAATGTTTCAACAAATAAAACAGGGTGTTAGACAAGGTTGTGCGCTGTCACCAGATTTGTTTAATATTTATAGTGAGATTATTTTAAGATCCATAAGGGGCATGCCTGGAATAATAATTGGAGGTCATAATATAAATAATCTAAGGTATGCTGATGATACAGTCTTAATCGCTAAGAGTGAAAATGAGTTACAAGAAATGTTGGACGTTATAGTGAAAGAAAGCAAAATAAAGGACTCAGCCTTAATAGCAAAAAGACAGAAGTAATGGTAACAACAAAGAAAAAGACATCACCTCAGTGCAAAATAAAGACAAGTGGAACAATATTAAAACAGGTAAATGAATTTAAATATTTGGGAACTTTGTTAACCTCATACGGAAGATATACAAAAGAGGTGAGATGCAGAATGGCTCAGGCAAAAGCAGCTTTCCAAAAAAATGAGGAAGATACTATGCAATCCATTTTTGACAATAGAAACAAGAAAAAGAGTTCTTAACTTAAATGTTACGTAGATCCAGTCTTAATATATGGATGCGAATCATGGACAATAGGACAACAGACAAGAAAATCACTGGGGCCTGTAGAAATGTGGTTTTACAGAATAATGTTGAGAGTACCATGGACAGCTAAGAAGAGTAATGGAGATGTTCTGAGAGAGGTCAAAGCAAAAAGATAGCTAATTTCCAAGATTAGGAAGAAACAATCATCATTTTTGGCCATGAAATGAGAAGAGAACAACTGGAATATATTGTAACAACTGGAAAAATTGAGGGACGAAGAGATAGAGGGAAGCAAAGAGAAAAGATACCAGACAGCTTAAGAGAATGGCTTAGCAGAAGGTCAACAACAGAAATGATAAATAACTGTCGTGATAGAAAGTTGTGGAGAGACATGATCAGCGACCCACAGCTGATGGCTTGCGCCAGGATCGGTGAACCAAAACCATCCAGACCCTGCTCCACCTCTCCGTGGTGCCTCCAGTAATAGACTAAACTGTCTAGTCTGGCCAAGCGTGCAGGGATCGATGAGGGAAGACAACCCGGTACTCAAAAATGTCGTGCTGAAGTCGGATGTGTTGGGCCGAAAGGCGCAAATATAACAGTTATACTGCAAACCACAACACAACGCAGATACGTCAACTTAACGTCCTTTTAAGGGCGGATGATGAAGAGGAATTCTACAGTCTACGAATACTCTAGAATACTTTAGTCACCGGGCGAACGCAACCAACCAACCATGATCACCTACGCCAGCAGGCCCGGTACATGATGATGATGATTTCTACGATATATAAAAGCACAGTCTAATAGTCAAAGTCCTGAAAGCACAGTTGATATCTTGTTACCCTGATAAGTGTGACTAGTGAAAACATGCAACAACACGTTCCTCGTGGAGAAACAAGGGCCAAAACTTATCAGCAGTTTGTCAAACTTATCTGAAGTCGGTGTTCAACAGGTGAGAAGTTTACTTTAGTTTGACCCCGTAGGGTAGAGAGTCAAGGAAAGCTGTCGCTGGAGGCCTGGACGTGAAATGAAGATAACAGTCGGGAAGCAGTAGTTGGGCGGGTGATATTTACTTTAGGTGGAAGTGTGTGGACGAACATTTATCCGTGGAGGAACGTAACTATGGGAACACAATTATTGAACACAGCCAGTATTTATCTATTTTAGGTGTAAATGTCTTACTCATAATATTATAAATAAATTTTTAATTTTATTTTTTTCGCATATTTTATGTTTTCTCATACACTCTACTTTTCCCTCTATCCTCTATTCATTACGATCTATTTCTCACAATCTTCTTCACTCTAAAAATAGCGCCGACCAACGCCGTACTCGCGGATGCTTCCTCGACTTACTTTCCTGGCGTTAAATCTTACACAGCGAACGTTAACGCCAATTAAAGGGGTCATTTTTTAACTGTTAAATTTTCATTTCTTAATTTTAATCACCGTAATATTACTACGTATATTATTTTTATTTTTATTATTATTCCAATGGTAACTTATAGCCCGCGTCCCGTGGATTTATACACTGTGAACCGAGACCGCACACTCTGCTATAATATTTCTCTATCTTATCTAACTCTTAAGAAGCACAACAGTACACAAGCTGGAAGTGGTCAGCGGCTCGTATCGTCAGAATCAACGAAATTGAATTGATCAAGACCCCACGACCTCTCCTGGAAACAAACTAGCGTAGCGGTTAGAGATGACATAGGGAAAGTAACACCGGGACACCAAAATGTCGTGCTGAAATTGTATGCTACGGGCCGAAAGGGACTGGTAACTCAAGTCTCCTGTTAACAAATAAAAAGCAGGAACAATCAACTATGCCCCCCCCCCAACCACTTCCCTCTCTTCTTTCCGCCCCAATATTCTATAGCGACTGATGTTAAGCAGCAGAGAAAGAAGAAAGTCAAGCTAGGAATGAATAGTATTGAGGATAACGAGGACGAGACAAGAATGAGTATAACCAGCCAGGAACAGACATTATCAAAATGAATTCTGTGTGTTGATAAGGACTGATCATACATTAACTATTATTTAGTAAACTAAACTAGTAACTAGTCACGGCGTTAACCGTCTTTCTGGCATCCCCTGCACATTCTTTCAATTCTAAACGTATGGACCACGTCCCTCCTTCGGAAATTTTTGAAACGAAGTAGAGAGTGGGATAGCTCGACTTGGTAAAGCACTATCTCCATATTCCGTTCCCAGGCAGAGTAGGCAAAGTGAAATGAGGAAGAAAGCACCAATGTTTAAGCTTGGCACATGGAACGTAAGGACTATATGCCCTGGACTTGTGAAAGCAAACACACTGAAAGAAGGGCAAATTAGAACTCACAGAAAGGGTCTGGAACAACACGAAACTAACACTGAAGACCAAGCTCATAATATATCAAACTTGTGTGCTTAGCACACTATTATATGGATCTGAAACCTGGACAACATACTCAAATCACGAAAAAAGACAAAATCTCTTCCACATACGATGTCTCCAGAGAATAATGCACATCAAATGGTAGGACAAAATAACCAACTTAACTGTCCTGCAACGTGCTAAGACCCCAACAACCATGTCGATGCTCAGATGTCGAAGACTAAGATGGCTGGGGCACGTCCAGCGAATTGAAGAAAAACGCATCCCAAGCAAATACTATATGGTGAACTAATACAAGGAAAACAAACAAATCGGCAGACCTAAACAAAGATATAGAGATATCAGTAAATCATCTCTGAATGACTTCTCCGCCTGTGAAAATGACTGGGAACATCTGGCAAGGGATGGCACATCATGGAGAGCATGTAAGGAATGGTATGACATCATTTGAGACTGTGCTAAGGCAAAACTTAGAAGAGAAAAGACTGATGAAAAAGGATAGAAAATCCCGTGGATCAGTGGACCTGACGTGTTCATTCTGTTGCCGTGTGTGTTTGTCAAACATTGGTAGAATTAGCCACGAGAGAAGTTGTTCGACAAAAACAAAACCTCAACAAAATGCACAATAGCCTCCACTAGACCGTCTGACAAGATGAAATGAGCCATATACATTAACTAGCCTTGACTTCCTTGAAGTCGACCATTGTCAGTTAGCAAGAGAAAGCGAAATTAGTCAAAATTGCAAAACGCAATACTAAGTTTATTTTATTTGTTCAGAACTAAGGTAGAGTTGTTCTTAGTGGACTTTGATATTGAAGGAACAGAGTTGAGATCAATTTCGCGACCGTCCGACTTCAGCCGTTCAACTTCAACCGTCCATCTTCAACCGTTCATCTTTATCAGTCCAACGTCAACCGTCCATTTTTATCCGTCCAATTTGAACCGTCCATCTTCAACCGTTCAACTTTAACCGCCCAACTTCAACCGTCCTACTTCAACCGTCCATCTTTATCCGTCCAACTTCAGCCGTCGAACTTCAACCGTCCAACTTCACCAGGGTAACTTCAACCGACCAACTTCAACCGTCCGACTTCAACCATCCAACTTCACCAGTCGGACTTCAACCGACCAACTTCAACCGTCCGACTTCAACCATCCAACTTCACCCGTCGGCCTTCAACCGACCAACTTCAACCGTCCGACGTCAACCGTCCGACTTCTAATCTTACTAAATCCTAAAATGGAGGCGAAGGCTCGCCTCACAGCACCAGAGCTGGAAGTTGTCAGCGACCCACAGCTGATGGCTTGCGCCAGGATCGGTGAACCAGAACCATCCAGGCCCTGCTCCACCTCTCCGCGGTGCCTCTAGTAACAGACTAACCTGTCTAGTCTGGCCAAGCGAGCAGGAATCGGAAAGGGAAGACAACCCGTACTCACAAATGTCGTGCTGAAGTCGGATGTGTTGGGCCGAAAGGCGCAAATATAACAGTCATACTGCAAACCACAACACAACGCAGACACGCCCTCTTAACGTCCTTTTAAGGGCGGATGATGAAGAGGAATATTCTAATCTATCAGAATACTCTAGAACACTTTAGCCATCGGGCGAACGCAAGCAAGCAATCCTAAAATTGATACCAAAAAGATGTAGTCCTGATCATATAAGTCTATAAATGTACGACTGGTTTAAAAGAGATTGGTAATGAAACCATTTTGCATCATGTGAACAGGCCAGTGCCAGCTGGCTGAAAGGTGATGCTGAGCTGCAGCTCCCCATGGAAACAAAGAAACACCCATGATGTCTACTATCTATCGTCCTTTCGAGCCGAAGACGGCACGCAGGGCAGAACCACAATCTCAAAAAACAGAAACCTTGCGTGCCAAAGTGGCACATATTGCAGAGATCACTGCTTCCAAAACTTATGGCTCTGTTTCCATAACAATACTTTTTACTATGACAGCTTGTCAAGCCATCGATCAACCTCCTTAGTCGCCTCTTACAACATGCCTGGAAGGTCACAGTGTCACTATTCTTTACTTCCCTCATAACGAGGCCCCGGTAACACACAGGAGATGATGTCTACTAGATTATCTATAATCATATTATCTTATTTAGAAACTAGATTGTAATATCATTTGCTCTCACCGTCTTGTCTAATCAGCATAGATACAATGCAACAGACCTTGCAGTTGAAGGGTTAAAAAAGATGGAAATAATAACAGTAGGGTTAAAAAAAAATAAAATGAAGCCGCAATACACTATCTAGTGCCGCAACCACTCACAGTTGAAGTGAGTTTGATCTCATATCATCATCGAGTACCGTCTCCACATCGAAGGTTGGCTACCATATAACACTATTCCGCTGTCTCTTGCTTTGATGGTGCAGGTTGTCATAGGCTGACTTGTCCATCTCTTGATGTTATTAGTTCATCTCGTTAGTCTTGGTCTGCCTCTGCCTCTTTTACTTCTATTTTCCCTTCCAAGATTACCTTTACTACGCTGTTGTGTTTTTTAGCATGTCCCAAAAATTGCATTTGTCTTGTTTGAAATGTATTTAGTATTTAGTTGTTTTAAGACATCATTTATTGTCTTTCTTTCCATCCAAGTCTACCCATTCTTCTAAATATACACAATTCAAATCCTTCAATTTTCTTTGTTTTCTTGTCTAATGTCCATTATTTCTGCACCATACAGGAATGTTGAGAAGATATAACATTTTGCTATTCTAAGTTTCAGTTTTTTTTTTTTTTTTTTTTTTTTTTGTTTTTTTTTCTGTAGATCTTATCGTATTCACTGAAAACTGTTATAGTTTGGTCATTCGCTTTGTTTGGAGATGACTATAATGCTGATAATTTCTTGCGTGCTAATTCTGAAAGACTATAGAAATGATTGAAGTAACTGTAACATTTTTAAAGGAAATATATATATATATATTTTTTTTTTGGGGGGGGGGGGCGGAAACTTCATTTTTAAACAGGTTCGATAGTGTTGTGTGTGTGGATATGTTATATATTGGTGAAAATATGTGAGCGGTATTTATAATTCATTTTAGTTTAAGTGAGTGAACACTGGAGCACCTCCAGTAATAACACCCCCTGGAGCCGCCTCTGGATTAGGCAGAAAACTGTAGAGCTGTGGTAAAACTGGACAGAGGTGAACACATTATGACAACGTAAAATAAAAACATGGATATTAGACAAGAAAACAGAACAGAAAATTGAAGCCTTTGAAATTTGGATCTATAGAAGAATTGGTAGAATTAGCTGGAAGGAAAAGAAAACAAATGATGAAGTCTAAAATAACTAAAAATGAAAAGAGAACTACTAAATACAATTCAAACAAGACAATTGCGATTTTGGGCCATGTTAAAAGACACGACAGTCTACTAAAAGTAATCTTGGAAGGGAAAATGCAAGGTGAAAGAGGCAGAGGCAGACCAAGACTAACGTGGACGAGTAAAATCAAAAGATGAATAAGTCAGCCTATGACAATCTACACCATCAAAGGAAGAGACAGAGCAGAATGGCGCTCCATGGTAGCCAACCTTCGATGCTGAGACGGCACTCAATGATGAAATGATAGAACAAAAGAAGACAAAGATATCATCTCATGATGTCATCTCATGTAAAGCTGTCATCATACACTGTGTTTACCTGGTTCCCATTTTCTCATCACGTGTCAGTCGATGCGTGACGGTGTACGTTCGTCTCTTCCTTCCCTCTAGACGAATGTTCCCAGCTCGCTAAAATAAACGCTAAAACTGACTCCAGAATCGATTATAATGTACTCAAGATGCCCTCAGATACGTTCAGATTCATTTAACACGGCTATTAGAGAAAGTGATATTGACAAAATGTGTTATACACAACACTCACAATGATTATGAATTATGCCATTACTCTGAAGTTTATGCATGCATTTACAGCTGAGTCGATTGGAATTGCGGCGGTACAGGAGAGCCATCTCTAAAGCTGGAAGCATGTTCCGTGAATCTTTGTAGTTTGTGAGTAACCTGTGAGCATTCTTGAACTTGCTACCAGCACCCAAATCAACCAATCTCTCGCCACGGTCTCTAGCAGAGGTTCTCAACCTATCATCTTTGGTGACTCTCTCGATTGATGGTAAAGCCTCATCTGATAATAGAGACAGGGAGCCGTGATAGCTAAGTGCTTAGTGAACTGGACTACAAAGGACAAGAGGTAGGGTTCCATCATGATCGACGGCTTCCGGGTTCACCAGCTCTAAATGGATACCAGATTTTTTTTCTGGGAAAGTAAAGTGGTACGGGCGTAATGCCGACCACATTACTCCAAAAATCATGTGCCGAAGGTTAATAAAAGTTATGGTCACTAACACCATATTCACTGTACGCCACTTTTCGTGACAGGGCTCTTTACTTTGTTTTTTTTTTTTTTTTTTGACAAAAGAGGCAAGGAAAGCCATAAGCTGTAGATAAAAAGTGGATTTTTTTTTAAATTTTTATTTGAGAAGAGAGTATAGAGACGTATATTTAAGTAACATTCGTGTAACAGCGACACCCATTCAATATTTAGGGATATCTTTTTATGAATTCTTTTTCTTAATTCTTGCCTCACTTGTCCTTCAGTGACGTAGGGCGATATTGTTTGCGATCTTCTGATGGCTTCTATTGCTGTCATGTTACCTTGTGTTTCTAATATTCTATCCATTTTTTTTCGTGGTCGGTCCTTGAGTCTGATGTTCTCGAAAAGTGTAAAGGCTCGTTGTGTGTTTTTACATTTCTGTCTTATCATATGGCCAAACCCTTTTATCTGTTATTACTTTATGTATTCCATGGCTGTAATTTTCAATAGGTTTTTTTCTCAGTTCTTCATATTCGATCTTATCTCAGAGGCTGTCTCCTGTAATTTGTCAAACATATTTCATCTTGGTTATGGCTATTTTGCTTATTGTTCTTGAGTCTATATACATGTATTTGGTTGCGCAATGTTGGGATGAAGATTGAGGTCATAGAGTGCCCGTTTTACCATGAGTGTAATTTCCTTGTTGGACAGCAGTGGTTATTGTTGTCCGCTGATTTGAATCTCTTTTGAATCAACATGTTGAACTGATACATAGCGAGACACTGTAACAACCACACCACACTAGAGCACCATTGCCCACAAGTTGAGAACCAGTGAACCCACACCCAAGAAAGCTTTCTACCTTTGACCGTATCATCGTCAGCTGCTGTTTTATGTGTGTCTCACTGAGTTATCTGCCTGGGTATGCAGTTTTGGTATCTTGGAAACGTCGGCAAAGATCGATAAAGAAGATTATCTTTCCCTTGTTTCCAGCATTCTACGTACCGAGTGTACCGGCTGCCATATCTCTTCTGGTGCAGGAATTCTCTGTGCCCTTGAGAGATCGGGGTCACATACCCCCAAGAAGACATTCGAGTCGCCTGATGAGATATATCAGGATTAGTTTCTATGGTAATAATTTTCGAAATCTGCACTAGCAACGCCTCATTCCCTTCTTCAATTTTCGCCTTCACACAACCTCATTGCTTCTGTCTCAAAATTGACAGTCCATCTCATGCTAAGGAATTGAAGTCAGCGGTCACAATATAAATAATTTGCGATATGCGGATGACACAGTCTTAATAGCAGAGACAGAGAATCAACTACAAGAAATGATAGACATAATAGTAAAAGAAAGCAACAAGAAAGGTCTCAGTCTGAATAGTAAGAAAACAGAAGTTATTGCTTCTGTCTAAAAATTGACAGTCCATCTCATGCTAAGGAATTGAAGTCAGCGGTCACAATATAAATAATTTGCGATATGCGGATGACACAGTCTTAATAGCAGAGACAGAGAATCAACTACAAGAAATGATAGACATAATAGTAAACGAAAGCAACAAGAAAGGTCTCAGTCTGAATAGTAAGAAAACAGAAGTAATAGTCATAACGAAGAAACAATCATCACCAGTATGCAGCATAAAAATAAACAGGACAAATTTGAAACAAGTGCAACGTTTCAAATACTTGGACACAATAATAACATCGAATGGAAGATGCACCACGGAAATAAAAAGTAGAATAGCTCAGGCCAAAATAGCATTTCATAAAATGAAAAATATCTTATTCAACAAATCTATGTCAATAGAAATGAGAAAGAGAGTTCATCAATGCTACATAGAACCAATTCTGACCTATAGAAGCGAATCATGGACAATAGACAAACAAATGAAAATACTATTAAAGGCCACAGAGATGGGATTTCTCAGAAGAATGTTGAAAGTTCCCTGGACAGCTAAAAAGACCAATGAGAAAGTTCTCAAAGAGACCAACACAAAAAGGGAGCTCTTAAACAACATCAGAAAGAAGCAATCAACAATTTTTGGACACGTCACGAGAAGAGGAAAGTTGGAATACTTGGGTACAATTGGCAAAATAAAAGGAAAGAGAGATCGCGGACGACAAAGAGAAAAAATACTGGATAGCTTGGTGTCATGGCATGGAAAACAGTCAACAGCAGAACTGATACGATGCACTGTAGATAGAAGATTGTGGAAGGACATGATTGCCAACGCCAACCGGTACGGCACATGATGATGATGGTTGCCAAGTGATTCCATATCATTAAATATAAACAATTCATAGTTACTGTACTTTCAGCTCTATTTGATATCATTTAGTTACTGTATTTTCTGCTCTATTTGATATCATTTCTGAGGTTCATTTGTTTTCCATGCTGAACATTGGGAGTTGTTTTGTAGCGTCCGCCTTTAACGGAAAACTGTGAACATTCACTGCTTATTTTTATATTGTTTATTGTCAAGTCTCTCTCTCTCTGTCTGCGATCAAGACTTAAGCAGAGTAGGATTCCAGACTCTCTTATGAAGTCAGCTGTCTGTTTAAGCGAATCGATTGCCCCATATAGTTTTAATATAGTTTTATAGTCAAGTGATTCCACATTAAATGTATATTGAAAAATGAGTCAGTCGCTTGAACAATTAGCATTATACGAGGGCTGCTCAACACAGCTGTTTGTCCCTGATGCATTAGTTGGTGTGCTCTTTTATGTCTTTCCATGAAATTAAAATACACATTTTCTCTATTATCTATCCAAAGTATTTAAAAGAAAATATGTGTTCTTAAATTGTAAATACTTTTGTAGTAAAGTAAACTAAAGTACCCCCGTCACGCCAAGTGGCGTATAGGGAAATATGGTGTTAGTGACCCTATATTTTACAGACCTTCAGCACACGATTTTTGGGGTAATGTGGTCGGTATTACGCCCGTGCTGCTTTACTTTCCCAGAAAAAAATCCGGTACCCATTTAAGGCTGGGTGAACCCGGAAGCCGTCGGTTGGGATCGAACCCTACCCTTGTCCGTGGTAGTCCAGTTCACTAACCACTGAGCTATCGCGGCTCACTTGTGTAGTTAAACAGTAATGATTGAATCCCACAAGACTGTCAGATTTGACAATCTTTGATCGTCTTGTTACAAGCATTAACTACTTAAAAGAAATAATAATTATTGATATACAAATATTTACTTTAGCTTGAAATATATTCATTTTGTTTGTGGTGTTACAAATTGAAACCACTTCCATAAAACATCAATTTTCATCAAAAGAATGAGTGGAATGTACTAGGCTCAAAACAGGCTTTCTCTACAAATAATGCTGCCAAGATATATAACTAAAATTTTCAGATGAAAGAAAACAGGAAGTGTCAACAGTAAGGGCGGATAATGATATAACAATAAAATTGAAGCATTGAGTGACATCATATAAAGATATTTCCATGAAGATTTCCAAGTAAAAAGTAAAGTGCCGCGTCACGCCAAGTGGCGTATAGGGAATATGGTGTTAGTGACCATAAATTTTACAGACCTTCAGCACATGATTTTTGGGGTAATGTGGTCGGTTTTACGGCCGTGCCGCTTCACTTTCCAAGAAAAATATCCGGTACCCATTTAAGGCTGGGTGAACCCGGAAGCCGTCGGTTGGGATCGAATTCTACCTCTTGTCCTTTGTAGTCCAGTTCACTAACCACTGAGCTATCGCGGCTCCCACGAAGAATTCCATCAATAGAAGAAATGTTGAATGTATCGCCAGACAGATGTTCCAGGAACCATTACAACAATAGAAGAAATGTTGGATGTATCGCCAGACAGATGTTCCAGGAACCATTACAACAATAGAAGAAATGTTGGTGTATCGCCAGACAGATGTTCCAGGAACCATTACAACAATAGAAGAAATGTTGGATGTATCAGCAGACAGATGTTCCAGGAACCATTACAACAATAGAAGAAATGTTGGATGTATCGCCAGACAGATGTTCCAGGAAGCATTACAACAATAGAAGAAATGTTGGATGTATCGCCAGACAGATGTTCCAGGAAGCATTACAACAATAGAAGAAATGTTGGATGTATCGCCAGACAGATGTTCCAGGAAGCATTACAACAATAGAAGAAATGTTGGTGTATCGCCAGACAGAATGAGTTACAGCAAGCATTCCAACAATAGAAGAAATGTTGGATGTATCAGCAGACAGATGTTCCAGGAACCATTACAACAATAGAAGAAATGTTGGATGTATCGCCAGACAGATGTTCCAGGAAGCATTACAACAATAGAAGAAATGTTGGATGTATCGCCAGACAGAATGAGTTACAGCAAGCATTACAACAATAGAAGAAATGTTGGATGTATCGCCAGACAGATGTTCCAGGAACCATTACAACAATAGAAGAAATGTTGCAACTGTCTTCAGACAGAGTGTTCCAGGAAGCTTTCCAAACAGAAAAAGATACGTTGATTGTTTCACCAATTATTCTTAAGAAGGCAGACCTTAAATAAAATGTTGTGGTCCCCCCCCCCCCCCCGAAAAAAAAAATATTTGTTTAAAGTTAATGTCACAATCTACTGTTGCGTTCCGTAACCAAAGCTATGTGTTATTTGCCATCTGGCTCCTTATTTTCCAAAATGTTTTTTTGTTTAGCAACCCTGGTATGTGACAGGCTCAGACCATACAAGTTCCACTGGTGACAGGCGATTTCAGAAAAAATGTTGACTTTACTGTTTTCTCTGTAGAAACAAGAAAGTGCAATTATTACATAATTATATTGCCATTACCGTTTGCGACTGGCTTATATTTATTAGTGCTCTTAGTGTCAAAAGCTTCCGGTTTCATGGCGGCTTCGTGCAGTCGTTTTTATATTTTGGATCTTGCCGATATATTTTAATGATTTGCGTGACAGTCGAGTTATGAAATTATGTGTTGTTATTCCCCGTTTGGTGTATGTTTTATTTCGGACATGTGGATAAACTGTGATTACCGATATTTAAGTGGAACATGATTTATTCTTCTTTGTGTCGTGTGTTCGTGGTTCAATAGTCAAGCACATGGTTCGACAAAAAAATGGCGCCGCCGGGTAAGTTCAACCCGAATATAAAAAGTCTGTGTCGGTGGATGGGGCGGATGAATCGAAAATGATCAACGGCCCAGAAGGTGAAAACAGCAAAGTGTGTGGTACACATAAGGTATATTCAGAATACGAAAGACGAATATGGCAGACCACCGTGAAAGAGATTGGAGCCTCATCACGTAACACTCCAAAGAAAGCCATTGAGAGATATTCCAACTACTGTTTAAGAACGAATTAAAAATAGCTACATGGAATGTTAGGACCTTATACCAACAAGGAAAATTAGAAAATCTAATGGTAGAAGCAGTGCGTTTAAACATAGATATCTTAGGCATATCAGAAACAAGATGGAAGGAAAGTGGATACATACAAGGCGATAAATATACATTTATATATTCAGGTAACACAAAGGAACATCAAGGAGGTGTCGCCATGGACCGATGCAACATAGCGCAGACACACAATTAAAAGAGATGCACAACATAGCGGAAAAACACAACATAACGTAGACACACAAAATAGCGGAGACATAACATAACGAGGCACACAACTTAGCGGAGACACAACATAACGGATACACACAATTTAACAGAGAAACGCAACATAGCGGAGACACACAACATAACGGAGACACACAACATAGCAGATGAACACAACATTGCAGGGGCACATAATATGGTAGAGACATGCAACATGGCAGCAACGCAGAACATAGCAGAGACACACAACAAATCAGACATATGCAACATAACAGAGACACAACACAGCAGAGACACGCAAGATAGCAGAGATACACAACACGGTAGAGACACACAACATAGCAGTGACACACAAGACAGCAGTTGCACAACGCAGAGAATCAACATAGCTGAGACACAACATACCAGAGACACAACATAGCAGAGGCACAGCATAGCAGAGTTATATAACACGGTAGAGACACACAACATAGCAGTGACACACAAGACAGCAGTTGCACAACGCAGAGAATCAACATAGCTGAGACACAACATACCAGAGACACAACATAGCAGAGACACAGCATAGCAGAGACACAACATAGCAGAGACACACCATAGCAGAGACACACAACATAGCAGAGACACACCATAGCAGAGACACATAACATAGCTGAGACACAACATACCAGAGACACAACATAGCTGAGACACAACATACCAGGCACACAACATAGCTGAGACACAACATAGCTGAGACACAACATACCAGACACGCAACATAGCTGAGACACAACATACCAGAGATACAACATAGCAGAGACACAGCATAGCAGAGACACAACATAGCAGAGACACACCATAGCAGAGACACACAACATAGCAGAGACACACCATAGCAGAGACACATAACACGGTTGAGACACTCAACATAGTAGAGACATACAACATAGCAGAGACACAGCATAGCAGAGACACACAACATAGCAGACACGCCATTACAGAGACACATAACACGGTAATGAACCTCAACATAGCAGAGACACAACATATCAGAGACACATAACACGGTAGAGACACACATCATAGCAGTGACACACAAGACAGCAGTTGCACAACGCAGAGAATCAACATAGCTGAGACACAACATACCAGAGACACAACATAGCAGAGACACAGCATAGCAGAGTTATATAACACGGTAGAGACACACAACATAGCAGAGACACACAAAATAGAAGAGACACAACATAGCAGAGACACACCATAGCAGAGACACACAACATAGCAGAGACACACCATAGCAGAGACACATAACACGGTTGAGACACTCAACATAGTAGAGACATACAACATAGCAGAGACACAGCATAGCAGAGACACACAACATAGCAGACACGCCATTACAGAGACACATAACACGGTAATGAACCTCAACATAGCAGAGACACAACATAGCAGAGACACATAACACGGTAGAGACACACATCATAGCAGAGACACAACATAGCAGAGATACATAACACGGTAGAAACACACAACATAGCAGAGACACAACATAGCAGAGACATACAGAGCGGTAGAGACACACAACGTAGCAGAGACATGCAACATAGTAAAAACATACAACATAGCAGAGACACACCGTAGCGGAGACACAGAGTATAGCGGAAACACATAAAACGGCACAGACACACAACGTAGCAGAGACACACAACTTAGCATTGGCGAGAACATTCTCCTCGACGCTGAAACGTACATGAGACAAGAGGAAATATAAAATAAATTTAAACAGAAGAAGCCGTAAACAAAGACAATATAAATAGGCTTAACGATTCCAAAAGTGAAAGACGATTACATTCCTCTCACGGAATAACTGCGCATTACGGAATGTCATTAAGCTGGGACAAGTCACGTCATTGTGTGGCAAAAACAAGCGCCAAGCCACAACTTTTCATCAAGCAAATTTCAGGATAGCGTTAATGTCATTGACTATTGATCCTGTATTGTGTCTACCACATGCAATCTGAATTGTCTTCAGATAGCATGGGATTTGTTTGTCTGCACACAGAAATCTTTAGAAAGGAAATGTGTTACTAACACACAACACTGTAGAGACACACAACATAGCAGAGACACACAAGACAGCAGTTGCACAACGCAGAGAATCAACATAGCTGAGACACAACATACCAGAGACACAACATAGCAGAGACATAGCATAGCAGAGTCATACAACACGGTAGAGACACACAACATAGCAGAGACACACAACATAGCAGATACACAACATAGCAGAGACACACCATAGCAGAGACACACAACATATCAGAGACACACAACATAGCAGAGACACAACATAGCAGAGACACACCATAGCAGAGACACACAACATAGCAGAGACACACACCATAGCAGGGACACACCATAGCAGAGACACATAACACGGTTGAGACACTCAACATAGTAGAGACATACAACATAGCAGAGACACAGCATAGCAGAGACACACAACATAGCAGACACGCCATAGCAGAGACACATAACACGGTAATGACACTCAACATAGCAGAGACACAACATAGCAGAGACATATAACACGGTAGAGACACATCATAGCAGAGACACAACATAGCAGAGACACATAACACGTTAATGACACTCAACATAGCAGAGACACAACATAGCAGAGACATATAACACGGTAGAGACACACATCATAGCAGAGACACAACATAGCAGAGACACATAACACGGTAGAAACACACAGCATAGCAGAGACACAACATAGCAGAGACATACAGAGCGGTAGAGACACACAACGTAGCAAAGACATGCAACATAGCAAAAACATACAACATAGCAGAGACACACCGTAGCGGAGACACAACATAGCAGAGGCACAGCATAGCAGAGTTATATAACACGGTAGAGACACACAACATAGCAGTGACACACAAGACAGCAGTTGCACAACGCAGAGAATCAACATAGCTGAGACACAACATACCAGAGACACAACATAGCAGAGACACAGCATAGCAGAGACACAACATAGCAGAGACACACCATAGCAGAGACACACAACATAGCAGAGACACACCATAGCAGAGACACATAACATAGCTGAGACACAACATACCAGAGACACAACATAGCTGAGACACAACATACCAGGCACACAACATAGCTGAGACACAACATAGCTGAGACACAACATACCAGACACGCAACATAGCTGAGACACAACATACCAGAGATACAACATAGCAGAGACACAGCATAGCAGAGACACAACATAGCAGAGACACACCATAGCAGAGACACACAACATAGCAGAGACACACCATAGCAGAGACACATAACACGGTTGAGACACTCAACATAGTAGAGACATACAACATAGCAGAGACACAGCATAGCAGAGACACACAACATAGCAGACACGCCATTACAGAGACACATAACACGGTAATGAACCTCAACATAGCAGAGACACAACATATCAGAGACACATAACACGGTAGAGACACACATCATAGCAGTGACACACAAGACAGCAGTTGCACAACGCAGAGAATCAACATAGCTGAGACACAACATACCAGAGACACAACATAGCAGAGACACAGCATAGCAGAGTTATATAACACGGTAGAGACACACAACATAGCAGAGACACACAAAATAGAAGAGACACAACATAGCAGAGACACACCATAGCAGAGACACACAACATAGCAGAGACACACCATAGCAGAGACACATAACACGGTTGAGACACTCAACATAGTAGAGACATACAACATAGCAGAGACACAGCATAGCAGAGACACACAACATAGCAGACACGCCATTACAGAGACACATAACACGGTAATGAACCTCAACATAGCAGAGACACAACATAGCAGAGACACATAACACGGTAGAGACACACATCATAGCAGAGACACAACATAGCAGAGATACATAACACGGTAGAAACACACAACATAGCAGAGACACAACATAGCAGAGACATACAGAGCGGTAGAGACACACAACGTAGCAGAGACATGCAACATAGTAAAAACATACAACATAGCAGAGACACACCGTAGCGGAGACACAGAGTATAGCGGAAACACATAAAACGGCACAGACACACAACGTAGCAGAGACACACAACTTAGCATTGGCGAGAACATTCTCCTCGACGCTGAAACGTACATGAGACAAGAGGAAATATAAAATAAATTTAAACAGAAGAAGCCGTAAACAAAGACAATATAAATAGGCTTAACGATTCCAAAAGTGAAAGACGATTACATTCCTCTCACGGAATAACTGCGCATTACGGAATGTCATTAAGCTGGGACAAGTCACGTCATTGTGTGGCAAAAACAAGCGCCAAGCCACAACTTTTCATCAAGCAAATTTCAGGATAGCGTTAATGTCATTGACTATTGATCCTGTATTGTGTCTACCACATGCAATCTGAATTGTCTTCAGATAGCATGGGATTTGTTTGTCTGCACACAGAAATCTTTAGAAAGGAAATGTGTTACTAACACACAACACTGTAGAGACACACAACATAGCAGAGACACACAAGACAGCAGTTGCACAACGCAGAGAATCAACATAGCTGAGACACAACATACCAGAGACACAACATAGCAGAGACATAGCATAGCAGAGTCATACAACACGGTAGAGACACACAACATAGCAGAGACACACAACATAGCAGATACACAACATAGCAGAGACACACCATAGCAGAGACACACAACATATCAGAGACACACAACATAGCAGAGACACAACATAGCAGAGACACACCATAGCAGAGACACACAACATAGCAGAGACACACACCATAGCAGGGACACACCATAGCAGAGACACATAACACGGTTGAGACACTCAACATAGTAGAGACATACAACATAGCAGAGACACAGCATAGCAGAGACACACAACATAGCAGACACGCCATAGCAGAGACACATAACACGGTAATGACACTCAACATAGCAGAGACACAACATAGCAGAGACATATAACACGGTAGAGACACATCATAGCAGAGACACAACATAGCAGAGACACATAACACGTTAATGACACTCAACATAGCAGAGACACAACATAGCAGAGACATATAACACGGTAGAGACACACATCATAGCAGAGACACAACATAGCAGAGACACATAACACGGTAGAAACACACAGCATAGCAGAGACACAACATAGCAGAGACATACAGAGCGGTAGAGACACACAACGTAGCAAAGACATGCAACATAGCAAAAACATACAACATAGCAGAGACACACCGTAGCGGAGACACAGAGTATAGCGGAAACACATAAAACGGCACAGACACACAACATAGCAGAGACACACAGCTTAGCATTGACGAGAACATTCCTTTTCTCCTCGACGCTGAAATGTACATGAGACAAGAGAAAATATAAAATAAATTTAAACAGAAGAAGCCGTAAACAAAGACAATATAAATAGGCTTAACGATTCCAAAAGTGAAAGACGATTACATTCCTCTCACGGAATAACTGCGCATTACGGAATGTCATTAAGCTGGGAAAAGTCACGTCATTGTGTGGCAAAAACAAGCGCCAAGCCGCAACTTTTCATCAAGCAAATTTCAGGATAGCGTTAATGTCATTGACTATTGATCCTGTATTGTGTCTACCACATGCAATCTAAATTGTCTTCAGATAGCATGGGATTTGTTTGTCTGCACACATAAATCTTTAGAAAGGAAAGGTGTTACTAAAAAACTGCCACAAAACCATCGTGAGAATGATTGATTGCAGAATTTATCACTTACAACATTGTCAGTTATGGGACTGGCTATCACATCATCATCATCATCATCATCATCATTGAGTGCCGTCTTCGCAACGAAGGTTGGCTACCATGGAGCGCCATTCTGCTCTGTCTCTTGCTTTGATGGTGCAGGTTGTCATAGGCTGATTTGTCCATCTTTTGATGTTACTCGTCCATGTTAGTCTTGGTCTGCCTCTGCCTCTTTTACCTTGTATTTTCCTCTCCAGGATTACTTTTAGTAGGCTGTTGTGTCATTTAACATGGCCCAAAAATCGCATTTGCTATCACGTACTGTAAAAAAATAAGCGGAAAAAACTTCACAAACATGGACAAGTAAAAAAAAAAGAATAAAATTAAATCTGCCATCCAGGAAAGATAAAGGCTCTCTGTCTAAGAGATGTATGACGCAATCCAGAGAAAGCCGTAAGGAGTCATGGTCGCCAACTCACCTTTTGTCTACCAGGAAAGATAAAGAGGAAGACACGGAATTCTTGGAGAAGACGGAAGCAGAAATGAAGATGATAGGGAAGACATGGAAAGAATCTTAAAAGATTGGCAAGAAACAGAACAGCTTAGAAAGTGTTTGTTGAAGAGCTATGCTCCACAGGGAGCTTAAAGGTAGAAGAAGACATTGCCAGTTTACAAAAAGAGCTTGTAATAGAGTTCTATTTACCCTGCCAAGAACAGTAACCACTGTCAGAAACAAAAAATGCACAGAAATCAGGGGTTTTTTTTTTTTGGCTAAAAGTGTACTGATTTACTTCCTGAATCGTCATCTTTCTGACTCATCGTTCAAGTCGTCGTCTTATTATTTTTTAATGCTTCTTTTATTACTCGACTAAGCAAGGATATATTTTTGATTTCGTGCGTCTACATCTATTTCTCTACCATTTAGCTGGGTACTATTCTGATGGACAATACACTTCTGATGGCCGATACTTCTTCTGATGGCTATTACTTCTGATGGCCAATACTTCTGATGGCAAATACTTCTGATGGCCAATACTTCTGATGGCCAATACTTCTGATGGCTAATACTTATGATGGCTAATACTTCTGATGGCCAATACTTCTGATGGCTAATACTTCTGATGGCTAATACTTCTGATGGCCAAAACTTCTGATGGCCAATACTTCTGATGGCTAATACTTCTGATGGCTAATACTTCTGATGGCAAATACTTCTGATGGCCAATACTTCTGATTGCCATAATTCTGATGTCTAATACTTCTGATGTCAATACTTCTGATGTCAATATTTCTGATGTCAATACTTCTGATGGCCAATACTTCTGATGGCCAATACCTCTGATGTCCAATATTTCTGATGTCAATACTTCTGATGGCCAATACTTCTGATGTCAATACTTCTGATGTCAATACTTCTGATGTCAATACTTCTGATGGCCAACACTTCTGATGGCCAATACTTCTGATGTCAATACTTCTGATGTCAATACTTCTGATGGCCAACACTTCTGATGGCCAATACTTCTGATGTCAATAATGCTGATGTCAAATACATCTGATGTCCAATACTTCTGATGTTCAACACTTCTGATGTCAATACTTCTGATGTCAAATACTTCTGATGTCAATACTTCTGATTTCAATACTTCTGATGTCAATACTTCTGATGTCCAATACTTCTGATGTCAATACTTCTGATGGCTAATACTTATGATGTCAATACTTCTGATGTCCAATACTTCTGATGTCCAATACTTTTGATGTCAAAACTTCTGATGTCAATACTTCTGATGTCAAATACTTGTGTTGTCAATACTTCTGATGTCCAATACTTCTGATGTCAAAACTTCTGATGTCAATACTTCTGATGTCAAATACTTGTGTTGTCAATACTTCTGATGTTCAATACTTCTGATGTCAATACATCTGATGTCCAATATTTCTGTTGTCAAATACTTCTGATGGCCAATACTTCTGATGTCAAATGCTTCTGATGTTCAACACTTCTGATGTCAATACTTCTGATGTCAATACTTCTGATGTCCAAAACTTCTGATGTTCAACACTTCTGATGTCAATACTTCTGATGTCAAACACTTCTGATGTCAATACTTCTGATGTCCAATACTTCTTTTGATGGACAATAAGGCCTAATGAGCCGCAACGTCATTCGATTTTTTATTATCTGTTAATTACGCGAAACTTTAATCATACCATTTTTTCTATCTCTCTTTCATTTTCTCCCGTAGCATTTAACTTTTGCCATAAACAGTCAGCTGTCAGTCACTGGCCACTTTTACCCAGCCACTGTGTGGAGCATTGTACCCCCACCACCTACACTAAACATTTCAACTCGAATGAAAAAAAAAACAAAAACAATTCAGGACAGTTTGTCGTGCAGGAATGTCTAGAGCACAGCTTTTTATATTTATCCCAAAGCGACATTTTAGTTCAACTATAAATTTTTGCAAAATTTATGGATGCAAATATTCTTAGTCTCGTACATCGCACACAACATACAAAGTTAATGTTTGTTTTTAGCTTATGTAAATATTTATGTGTGAATGATATTTTAAAGGTAAATTCTCGTAAATAAATGATCAATGGAGGGATTGTTTGGTCTTGAGGCCCGGTTTGAAACGTCAATCACTCATGGACGGAAAAAATGTAAGTACCTCCGAAAACGGAGTTATCTGCCTGTGCGGCGAGATACCCCTGTGCACACAGCTGCCAAGGAAAAAACAGATTAACACGCAAAATTCAGTTCCTAGTCTCTAGGTACTTCGTCAGAGGTAAAAAGCTGGCGAACGATTGGCTTAAACAACTAAATTTGTTTAAAAAAAGGAAACAATTTTTTTTTGTTTGGAAAATTGGAACTATTTGTTTTTAATGTACATTAGGGTGAGCATGTGCATTTTATCTTCATGGAAAGACATAAATGAGCGAAGAGGACAAGATCTTCGTCGGTTGCAAGGAGTTCGTGCATTTGAGCTAAACCTATTTTCAGTGCTTTCGCTAGTGTATGGCGAGCGTGATTTCATTGAAGAGGTGAGCGGAGAGATCAAAGAACTATGGAGTTATCCGTTTCGCAGTGAAGGTTGTTTTTTGGCAAAACTAAATACAAATGGTTTTACAGAAGAATGTTGAGAATACCATGGACAGCTAAGAAGAGTAATGAAAACGTTCTGAAAGAGGCCAAAGCAAAAAGAGATAATTTCCAATATTAGGAAGAAACAATAATAATTTTTTGGACATGTAATGAAAAGAGAACAACTGGAATATATTGTAACAACTGGGAAAATTGAGGGACGAAGAGATAGAGGAAAGCAAAGAGAAAAAGATACCAGACAGCTAAAGAGAATGGCTTGGCAGTAGGTCAACAACAGAAATGATAAATAACTGTCGTGATCGAAAGTTGTGGAGAGACATGTTCACGTACTCCAGCAGGTCCGGTACTTGATGATGATGATGATGATGATGATGGTGATGGTGATGATGATGATGATGGTGATGATGATGATGATGATGATGATGGTGATAATGATGATGATGGTGATGATGATGATGGTGATGATGATGATGGTGATGATGATGATGATGATGATGATGATGATGATGGTGATAATGATGATGATGATGATGATGGTGATGATGATGATGATGATGATGATGATGATGATGATGATGATGATGATGATGATGAAATACAAATGAGTAAATCAACTAAAGTATCAGTGACAAAGAACTGATGGGGGGGGGGGGAAGAGAGAGAGAGAGAGAGAGAGAGAGAGAGAGAGAGAGAGAGAGAGAAAGAGAGAGAGAACAAAAAAAACCCAAAAGCTTTAGAAGAGTCTCCGATAGGAGTATGTGAAAGACACGATTTGTTTGGGATGTGCAAAATATTGAACAGTTCGACAAGCTCAGGGAAAGAAGAAGAATGATAATAAATTATTCCTGGAAAGACTTTTGGAGAAGAGAGAGTTAGGGAATAATAATAAGGGAAACATAATACCACAGGACAGGAAGATTTCTCATCCAGTCAGGGGACATACGATACCGCCTAGTGCGTCGTAAAACACGACTTGGCACTTTTTCTTCCCAGACACGGAGGATTAGTGCAGTTACAATAACACCTGTAGCTGGAGTTTCGACGCCTGGCGCGGCCCAGGTGTAATCTCTACCTGCTGAAATGGACGGAGGTGTCACGGAGCGGGGACGGTTTGCCGTGGAATTTATGTTCCAAACCCTGAAACTTGAACTTATCTCTGCTATCAATGGTGTCTGAAGTTACCACATGTGTCTCGCTTCCGAAGAGTTTTTTTGTTCATTTTTTTTTTTTTGGGGGGGGGGGGGGGTCATAGGCAGGAAAACGTCGAGGACAGTCCGAGTTGTTTAATTCAAACGAAGGAGTGCGAGGGTATTGTGTGGTTCCTTTTGTGAATCGGTCAGAGCAAGTGTCTTCCTTGTCCGGTGTGCTGTTCTCGTGAACGTTGGCGGTTGGTCAAGACGGAACATTTGATGTCATATACACTGAGCAAATCTCTAAAAACTTCACAGATAATCTAGGTCTAAACATTAATGGAAAGATAATCAATAACCTAAGATATGCTGATGATACTGTACTACTAGCAGAAAATCCTAAAGATCTACAATTACTAAATGAAATAAGCATGAGAAGCAAAAAATATGGATTAGATATGAATATAAAACAGATTAAAACTATGATCATAAACTAAGAAAGTACACAAAACCTACAAGTGGATATAAGAATTGAAGGAATAGACCTGGAGACAGTTCAGAACTACAACTATCTTGGACATGCTATAACCAGTGATGGAAAATGTAAAATTGAAATAAACAAAAGAATAGGAATGGCAAAAAGTAATTTTAATGCCATGAAAAATATACTAACATTAAAACAAATAACACCAGGGCTAAAACTAAGAATAGCAAAATGTTGTAACTTCTATACATTCCTATATGGTGCAGAAACATGGACATTAGACTAGAAAACAGAACATAAAATTGAAAGCTTTGAAATGTGGATATATAGAAGAATAGAGAAAATTGGATGGAGATAAAAGAAAACAAACGGTGAAGTCTTAAAACAACTAAAAAGTAAGAGAGAGCTAATAAATACAATTCAAACAAGATAAATGCGATTTTTGTGGTATGTTAAAAGTCACAACAGCCAACTAAAAGTAATCTTGAAAGGGAAAGTACAAGGTGAAAGAGGCAGAGGCATCATCATCATCATCGTGTGCCTTCTCCGCAACGAAGGTTGGCTACCATGGATCGCCATTCTACTCTGTTTCTTGCTTTGTTGGTGCAGGCTGTCATAGATTGTCTTGACCATCTTTTGATGTTACTCGTCCATGTTAGTCTTGGTCTGCCTCTGCCTCTTTTACCTTGTATTTTTTCTTTCAATATTACTTTTAGTAGGCTGTTGTGTCTTTTAACATGCCCCAAAAATTTCATTTGTCTTGTCTTAATTGTATTTAGTAGTTCTCTTTTTATTTTCAGTTGTTTTAAAACTTTATCGTTTGTTATCTTTTGTTTCCATCCAATTCTACCTATTCTTCTATAAATCCACATTTCAAAGGCTTCAATTTTCTGTTCTGTTTTCTTGTCTAATGTCCATGTTTCTGCACCATACAGGAATATTGAGAAGATGTAACATTTTGCCATTCTTAGTTTCAGCCCTGCTGATATTTGTTTTGTTGTTAGTATATTTTTCATGGCATGAAAATTACTTTTTGCCATACCTATTCTTTTGTTTATTTCAGTTTTGCATTTTCCATCATTGGTTATAGTATGTCCCAGGTAGTTGTAACTCTAGACTGTCTCCAGATGTGTTCCCTCAACTGTGATATTTAATTGTAGGTCTTGAGAATTTTCCTTGTTTATGATCATAGTTTTAGTCTTTTTGATATTCATTTCTAGTCCATATTTTTTGCCTGTTATGTTTATCACATTAAGCAATTGTTGTAGGTGTTTAGGATTTTCTGCTAGTAGAACAGTATCATCAGCATATCTCAGGTTATTGATTATCTTTCCATTAATGTTTAGGCCTGGTATCTCTGAGATGTTTTTAAAGATTTGCCCAGTGTATAAATTGAACAAGCTTGGTGATAGGATACATCCTTGTCTTACTCCTCTTTTTATGTCCATGAGTGTAGAGTTCTCCTTGTTATATCTTATTATTGCTGTTTGCTCCCAGTACAAATTACATATTAGTAGTATGTCTGCATCGTCTAGATTTAGATCCTTTAGGCAGTCTATAAGTTGGTTATGGTGTATTCTATCGAAAGTTTTGGTGTAGTCTACAAAGCAGGCATATATTGGTTTGTTTACTTCTGTGTACTTTTCAATTAATGTTATCATGCTGAATATGGCTTCTTTTGTCCCACTGTTTTTCCTGAATCCAAATTGTTGCTCATCTAATTCAGTATTGATTTTATTCTGAATCCTTCCCTGCAGAGGTAGACCAAGACTAATATGAACGAGTAGCATCAAAAAGATGGACAAGTCAGACTATGACAACCTGCACCATCAAAGCAAGAGACAGAACGAAATGGCGCTCCATGGTAGCCAACCTTCGATGCGGAGCCGGCACTCGATGATGATGTTGTCCGGTGTGCAATTCTCGGCAACGTTGGTGGTTGGTCGAGATGGAAGGTTGCATCCCTGGCAGTTTTCTTTCTCCTTCACAGTCAGCAAAAATAACGTTTAATTTCCTTGTCCTAAACAAAACTGCGATATTTACCTATTTCAGATCGACATATCCGGCAGCGTCACAACAGTTTTAAAGACTGGATGCAATTTGCCTCTTGAGAAAATATTCACTAAACAATAAAGTAATATAACACAAATAAAATGGTCGCTAACATACTTAGTACTGTGGACACAGCACGTTGTCACCACTCAAGCGTGCAAACTAACACCGTCATCACCAATATCAAGTGTCTTGCCTGCTGGCATGGGTGATCATGTCACTATCTGTTGTCTGTACAGTTGTTTATCGATTCTCGTGAGAACTTCTATCTAAACCTTGTAGTATCTGTCTGTCTGTCTGTCTGTCTTCTTCCCTGTCTGTCTGTCTGTCTGTCTTCCTCCCTGTCTGTCTGTCTGTCTGTCTGCCTGCCTGTCTGCCCGTCTGTCTGTCTGTCTGTCTGTCTTCTTCCCTGTCTGTCTGTCTGTCTTCCTCCCTGTCTGTCTGTCTGTCTGTCTGTCTGCCTGCCTGCCTGTCTGCCTGTCTATCTGTCTATCTGTCTGCCTGCTTGCCTGTCTGTCTGTCTATCTGCCTGGCTGCCTGCCTGCCTGCCTGTCTGTCTGTCTGTCTGTCTGTCTGCCTGCCTGCCTGCCTGCCTGCCTGTCTGCCTGTCTATCTGTCTGTCTGTCTGTCTGTCTGTCTGTCTGTCTGTCTGTCTGTCTGTCTGTCTGTCTGTCTGTCTGTCTGTCTGCCTGCCTGTCTGTCTGTCTGTCTGTCTGTCTGCCTGCCTGTCTGCCTTTCCGATGTCTAGCTCTCTTTGGATAATAAGATCCGATGTCGGAAAACGTCGAAAAACAGGAGTCTCCCTGTGTACTCACTTTAAAGTCATAAAGAGTATGGAAAATATGACCGCTGTCCGTGCAGAAATTGTTAAGCAAATCTACCCATGTCAAAGACAGATGTGTCAATCTGAACGGCACAGATGCAGTAGCGTATACTGGTTTTGGTGTCTGGGCTACCGCTGACATAATAAATAAGCACATATAGTACATATTACATGAAGTAATATTTGCTAATGACATCACTACATTTTAAATTACTTACTTATTTACATGTAAACTCTATCCGTCTTGTTTGGGACGAAAATGTCTCGATGACTTTGTCATTGAAAGTACTGTTGGTTTGGTTTCTAAGTTTCTGAAGGAATGATTTCTCAATGGACATTATTGCCAAACCAGATAAGCGTTCTTGTGTCTGAGTTGAGCGACAATAAGATTTGATTCTCTTGAGAGCAGAAAAAAGTTCTTTCCACAGATGCTGATGCGCATAACGTATTTATAAATAGGTTAGGAAGTTCCGGTAATCAGACATAGTTGCACTTTCACTTTTTGACGCTTCTAATGGGCTAGACTCATAAGGCTTATAAGGCTTATTGTGCGATGATCATCGCATTCAATCGCACCAGATTTCTTTGGTAGAGCTATGAATATTAATTTGAGCAGGTCGTCTGGTATATATCCGCTGTTGTAGATATTATTCAATATTTCTGTTATGGCTTCAATCTCTTCTTTTGTTATATTATCTGATCCAGGAGCTTTTCCTGCTTTCATATTGCGCAAGGCATCTTCCACTTCTTCCCTGTTCGTTCATCACTATAAAGATCTTTAATGTATTCTGTCCATCGTTCCCTTATGCTTTCTTGTTCAATCAACAGTTCTCCTTCCTTTGATCTTAAACATCGAGTTTTTTATTGCGTTTTTCTTCCGGTTAATTCTTCAGTTTGTTTGCATATAGCTTTAGCATCTCCTTTTTGTTGCATTTCAATCTCTTTGCATCTCTCTTTTAGCCATGCTTCTTTTGCTTCATTGCATTTTATTACAATTTCTTTGTTTAATCTCTTATACTCATCTTTATTTTTTAAAATTTCTTCTTCTTGTATCCATTAGCTGCAAAATGTCATCGTTTATCCATTTCTTTCTTGAATTTGTCCTCACTGGTGGTATGAACTCTTTTGATGTTTGTTGCATTGATTCTTTTAGCATTTCCCACTGTTTATCAATGCTTCGTATCTTCTCTATTGCATTGTACCGGTTCTGAATTGTGATTTTATATTTGTCTTGCAGCTTCTTGTCTGATTTGAGTAAATCTAAATTTAACTTGATGTTAATTGAGGCTCGTTTTGTTGTTTTTAATTTTACTCTAAGCTTTCCCACAACTAGTACATGATCACTATTGCAATCTGCCCCTGATCTAGTTTTCACACACACCAGACTGTTTCTAAATCTATTGCTTATAATTATGTAATCAATTTGATTACGTGCGTTGTCTCCTGGGCTTTTCCATGTCCACAGACATCTTGGATGTTGCTTAAACCAGGCGTTTCCTATCATGATGTTGCGTGTTCTTGCCCAGTCAATAAGTTTCTCACCTCTTTCATTCCTCTCGCCTAAGCCAAAATGACCAACTGCATCCTCAACTCTTTCCTTCATTACTTTTGCGCTAAAATCCCCTAGAACTATGGTGTTTTCATGTGGTTTGCATTCATGAAGTGCCTCATTTAACTTGTAAAATTTATCATTTGTTTCCTCTAGACTGTCTGCTGTTGGTGCATAAACTTGTATAAGATTTATGTCTATTGACTTTCCATTCAATTTCACTATAAGGACTCTGTCAGATATTGGGTAAAAGCCTTTTACTGTTCTTGCCCTTTCTGCATCCAAGATATAGAAAGCATAAACGTAGACAGCAAAGATCTAAGAATAATAAAGAACATGTACTGGCAACAAACAGAGGCCATACGAACTGGAAACCATTTGGGAATGTTTCAAGAAATAAAACAGGGTGTTAGACAAGGTTGTGTGCTGTCACCAGATTTGTTTAATATTTATAGTGAGATTATTTTAAGATCCATAAGGGGCATGCCGGGAATAACAATTGGAGGTCATAATAAAAATAATTTAAGGTATGCTGATGATACAGTATTAATCGCTAAGAGTGAAAATGAGTTACAAGAAAAGTTGGACATTAAAGTGAAAGAAAGCAAAAATAAAGGACTCAGGCTTAATAGCAAAAAGACAGAAGTAATGGTAACAACAAAGAAAAAGACATCACCTCAGTGCAAAATAAAGACAAGTGGAACAATATTAAAACAGGTAAATGAATTTAAATATTTGGGAACTTTGTTAACCTCAGACGGAAGATGTACACACGAGGTGAGATGCAGAATGGTTCAGGCAAAAGCAGCTTTCTAGAAAATGAGGAAGATACTATGCAATCCATTCTTGCCAATAGAAACAAGAAAAATAGTTCTTAAATGTTATGTAGAGCCAGTCTAAACATAAGGAAATGAATCATGGACAATAGGACAACAGACAAGAAAATCACTAGAGTCTGTCGAAATGTGGTTTTACAGAAGAATGTTGAGAATACCATGGACAGCTAAGAAGAATAATGAAAATGTTCTGAAAGAAGTCAAAGCAAAAAGAGAGCTAATTTCCAATATTAGGAAGAAACAATCATCATTTTTGACCATGTAATGAGAAGAGAACAACTGGAATATATTGTAACAACTGTAACAATGGAGGGACGAAGAGATAGAGGGAAGCAAAGAGAGAAAATACCAGACAGCTTAAAAGAATGGCTTGGCAGAAGGTCAACAACAGAAATTATAAAGAACTGTCGAGATCGAAAGTTGTGGAGAGACATGATCACCTACGCCAGTCGGCCCTGTACTTGATGAATTGGCTATAGCTAAAAATAACCCATGAAACCGCATTTTTATAGGTAGCTTCCTCCCGTATTATTTTCACTTGAATTTTTTTATGTCAAGGTCATTAATACTAAGTCCGAAAGAAGAGAACTGTACCGCTACTTATTAGCGGTTTCATGTATTATCGTTGAGTAGTTGCGGTTTCATTCACAAACGTTATAGTGGCCTTAGGAAAACCTTGCTTTAATAAATCAAAGCAAATAAATCACATTGGCCAACGAAATATGTAATAGAATATTAGAAAATTGTAAATATAATTATAAAATAATTTAATAAATTATCATTTCCTTTTGTATTTCGCTAATATGTTCAGGCTATCGGCGGTAGCTGCGGTAACGTAGAAAATACGCCACTGCGCAGATGTCGCGGCTCTGGTGTAAACTAGCGATACAACGAATCCGTCTCCTTCCTTCCACTTAACGGATAAAGGCTAAGAAAATTAAAAATGTTCAGTTCCTCTTGAACCTTCATTTGCTCCGAATACATCATTTCTATATCTGAAATTAATTTCTTCAATTGTTTGTTCACTTGCTTTTGTTTAGATGCAAACTTGAAGCAGCATTTACCTCATTTCCTTTCACTTCTTTGAAGCAGTCAGTGCTAGTAGCAACTGTCATTGCCACTACTCAATACCTTGGCTGAGTAGACAGATGTCAGCCGCCATCTTTCACACGCGCGAAATTGTAGGCTGCATCTCATATCCGCTTTGGTTTCTGTCAGAAATAGTGTCCACGTTGACACGTCGAGCTCTTGAAGTTCGTCTAAACTGAGCTGATGACAAACCCATCACTCAAGCAGCTTAACAATCACTTGCTTATCTAGAGGCAAACATGATAGATCTGCTTTTTGCAGAAGAAATTGAACTTTTAACACATTTTGTTGCTTATTTTCTGAAAAAATTTAGCAAATAAGAAAATTTAAAAAATAATATAAAAAAAAATATATATGTTGTTGTTGCAGCCAGCTTATATCTCGAGCGAAGTCCAGAGGGACTTAGTTTTGCGTGAATATCACTCTTTACTGTTTTCACACTGGCAGCCGTGTGTTCAGGTGTCCCCCGCCATACACGCAGATATTGTCCAACTTCAGAGGTACTCTCATATTTTTATCGTTGTGAGTTTTTAACGTTTTGGGTAGATTTTTCCTATTAACTTTGCCCGGGTAGGGCCCACTTTTGTCCTATTCTTTTCGATTTCATTTTACCAAGTGTTCTTTAACGTGCGCAGAATGCACACAGGGCCTCCTGTTTTACGCCGTTTTTCGAAGGGGCTAGGTACGGACATCACTACCCAGAGACTATGGGAGGGTAAAGACACGGATTCGATTTGATTAATTTATATATATTATTTTCTACCGCTTGTAGTGGGAATCGAACACATGACATTCTTGTCTAGAGGCCGACGTCCTACCTCTAGTCCACCCGACCCCCTATATATTCTTTTTGGTGTAGTATGGCCGGCTCGCAATTATTTATATAGAAAAGTAGCTCGGTTCTATCGACATTGTCAAACCACATAGAATAGATTCTTCATAGAAGAAAAGTCATCAACTGCTTTGTGATTTATAATCGGTACAGGTCTGTACATTAGTGAACACGGTGGATATCTTTTTCAACTGTTGGAATTTGTTTTAGGAGTGTGCGCAGCATTGCGCCATGTCGTGGTATATTTTTAATTGAAAAGAAATCTGCAATTTATTTATGTTGTGTGATCGTAAGCAAACGTCGATTGAAAGAAAAATGCGACCACTTGTCAACAATACACCGGTTTACTTAATCAGCACTTTCATTAAGCTAACAATGGCTCCTGTCAACTTGTTAAGCAGAACTATTTTCTTTTCGTCTTATTCTGCTGTCGGGGCAAGGGCGGATGCCTGTAACAATGCTGAAAGCTACCGACAACTCACAGTTGATGGTCTCTGCCAGGATCGGTAAATAAGAACTATCCAGACCCTACCCCACCTCTTCGCTGTGCCTCCTGTAACAGACAAACGGGTCCAGTCGGGTAAAGTGAGCAGGGATCGAGAGGGAAGGAAACAAGGGCAATGCCGAAGGCGGATGTATCGGATCGAAAGATTAAAATTTCACATTTTACTGTAAATGGCAACACAACTCGACCTCGTCGACGTAACGACCTTGTAACGGCGGATGACGAAAAGGTCAAGTATTCCTTTAGTCATAGGGTAACGCAGAGAAGAGGACGAAGGTTGTTCTGTTAAGATTTCAGACATGGATGCTGATTTCATCAATAAAATTCACACTGGTTCACAGCGTCTCCAAGAAGTTGAAAACCTTGTCCTAAAGAACAGTTTCTATGAGCAAAGCTCGGCTTCCTATTGAATTGTAAATGTTGCCATAATGGACAATGTGATCTGCACTTTATAGAAACTAATTACAGGGTTTTGAGGTGAGATGCAGAAAGGCTCAAGCAAAAGCAGCTTTCCAAAAAATGAGGAAGATACTATGCAATCCATTTTTGACAATAGAAACAAGAAAGAGAGTTCTTAAATGTTAGGTAGAGCCAGTCTTAACATATGGATGCGAATCATGGACAATAAGACAACAGACAAGAAAATCACTGGAGTCTGTAGAAATGTGGTTTTACAGAAGAATGTTGAGAATACCATGGACAGCTAAGAAGAGTAATGAAGATGTTCTGAAAGAGGTCAAAGCAAAAAGAGAGCTAATTTCCAATATTAGGAAGAAACAATTATCATTTTTTTGGCCATGTAATAAGAAGAGAACAACTAGAATATATTGTGACAACTGGAAAAATTGGAAGCAAAGAGAAAAAAAATAACAGACAGCTTAAGAGAATGGCTTGGCAGAAGGTCAACAACAGAAATGATAAATAACTGACGAGATTGAAAGTTGTGGAGAGACATGATCACCTACGCCAGCAGGCCCGGTACTTGATGATGATGATGATTAAAGAGTAACAGAACCATCAAAACTTCCTCTAAGATGGTCCAGAACTATTTCTTTAATATGGACATTTATCGTTGCTACTTTATATTTCTCTATCTCCATCTTCTGTATATTTCTCTGAGCATAAAACATTTATCCCTTACCGACCTGCTGTCCCGTTGTGCTACCAATGCCAGACCTGGACCCTATATGCAAGAACAATAAGAAAAATAACCTCTGCAGAGATGAAATGTGTTAGACGAATGACAGGAAACAGTCTGAGAGATAAGATCAGAAATGAAGAACTCAGAAAAAAAGCTAGGAATAGCCCCCGCCATAGAATATATAAGGAAACAACAGATAAAATGGTTTGGCCACGTGAAAAGGCAGCAAGATCAAAACACAACACAACGAGCCTTCAACAAACGTTGTGAGATGAGTCGATGGAATATTAGAAGCACTAGGAAACATAACAGCAGCAGAGGCGAACAGAAGAACAAAAGACCGCAAATTATATCTCCCCTCGACGCTGAAAGGCAGATGAGAAAGGAAAGAAGAAGAAGAAGAAGATTGGACATTATTTTTCATTTTGATAGTTACACAGCTTTGGGGTTAAACCATCCACTGAAAATGGGTACCAGAGATTGTTTGTAGCCAAAGGAGAACGGCCTGGCGTGAAACCAACCACATCTCCCATATCGTCGGTCATTTGGGCAGTAGTATCATGTTACGATATACATAAGGCATGCTGATCGAGTGGGAGCCGCGATAGCTCAGTGGTTAGTGAACTGGACTACAAAGGACAAGGGGTAGGGTTCGATCCCAACCGACGGCTTTCGGGTTCACCCAGCCTTAAATGGGTACCGGATTTTTTTCTGGGAAAGTAAAGTAGCACGGGCGTAATACCGACCACATTACCCCGAAAATCATGTGTTGAAGGTCTGTAAAATATAGGGTCACTAACACCATATTTCCCTATACGCCACTTGGCGTGACGGGGGTACTTTACTCTTTTTTTATGCTGATCGAGTGGCCTCGCGTACAGGCGACGCGTCTTTCAAAATTGGGGAACCGCTACATTAAAAAAAATTCCCCTAAGAGCATAAATTCTGCTGGTGGAATACAAGTGCCTAACTCTCTCTCTCTGCGTTCAGGAATCAATCAGATTAAGGATTCCAGACTCTCACATGAAGTCAGCTGTCAGGCTAAGTATGTTGATCGCCCCCACAGACAGAACATCACAATCAGAGTCTGTCAGCTCCACTCTGACTGAACACCCGTTAATACGTTGCGCTGTGTTCTGCGCCAGTGGCCCAGTGCATCCGATTTCAGCCAGCATTTTATTCGGGTTTGCTTTCCCTAGCCTTTGATTGTCCCCAATCTTCCTGCAAGGCAGCAGATTGTCTTTTCTGTAGGGGGATTCTGCCCTTAGATGGTAGGCCCTCCCAGGTTTACGAGCACCATCTGCCCGAGTCACTAGAGGTGACTAACACAGACATGCACACACAAAGATATAAGTGCCTAACAACAAGTTACATATGTTTTGCGCCAGGTAGTATTTAGTTAGCTATATAGATCTTCTCATCATCATCATCATCATCAAGTACCAAGCCTGCTGGCGTAGGTGACCATGTCTCTCCACAACTTTCGATCACGACAGTTATTTATCATTTCTGTTGTTGACCTTCTGCCAAGCTATTTTCTTAAGCTGTCTGGTATCTTTTCTCTTTGCTTCCTTCTATCTCTTTGTCCCTCCATTTTCCCAGTTGTTATAACACTTCTTTCAGAACGTTTTCATTACTCTTCTTAGCTGTCCATGGTATAAACTTGTTAAGAGGAAACACATAATACGTTTACGGCTTCAAACTAAATTTATCGATCGTTGTTGCAACCCTATGCTGTAGCCACGTGATGGTACATGCATGGGAATCATGACAGCAACGGTAACTGTCTGAGACTCTCGAGCCGTTAATGTGATGAAGTGCTGGTCTCTTGTAGCAAGGAGCTGTCTTGATAAAACTACGGGTTTAATTCTAGTTCATGCTACCCGTTGGGAACCGCGATAGCTCAGTGCTTAGTGAACTGGACTACAAAGGACAAGGGGTAGGGTTCTGTCCCAACCGACGGCTTCCGGGTTCACCCAGCCTTAAATGGGTACCGGATTTTTTTCTGGGAAAGTAAAGCGGCACGGGCGTAATACCGACCACATTACCCCAAAAATCATGTGCTGAAGGTCTGTAAAATTTATGGTCACTAACACCATATTCCATATATGCCACTTTGCGTGGCTGGGGTTCTTTACTTTTTTTTTATGCTACCAGTTGTTCTCTTTGACCAGTCTTTCTCTGTTATTGTTTATTTGTTAATTTTCCCAAGTACTGTAGAAGTAGCGTTAATCCCCTATGTTATTTCCTCATGAATCAAGCCAGCAGCAGGTCTTCACGAGCATTCCAAAGCTTGTCTGTCACGTTTGCCGTGTAACCAGATTTCTATTCCTGTTTCTTTGTACTGCTTCGATCACCCAACAACTACACCTTTGGTCTTCTTTCCTTCAACTTAGTCCGTTACGACTTCGATCCATTGACGGAGACTGGATGGTCGAGAGATAAAACATCAGCCTCTAGATAGGATGGCCCGGGGTCAAATCCTGCAACAGGCAGTGGAGATTTTTCACTTTGAGATCGTGGTTTTCTCGTGGCATTATCTTCCCCTGGTTAGTGCGTAAGGAGATCCGATGTCTAAAACAGGAGATTCCGTGAGGCTAAAACAGGAGGCTAAAACGGGAGGCTAAAACGGGAGGCTAAAACAGGAGAGAAAAGGCTAAAACAGGAAATTCCGTGTATACACGCGCACGTTAAACAACTCGTAACCGTTAAAAAAAAAGAATAGGCTAAAATGCTACTGCCTTGGCATCGATTGTTAACCATATCTACCAATGTTCAAGACGTATGTGTAATGGCTAAAGGTGCGCATATAGATAGCCACACAACGCAACCACGCCCACTTGAAGTGTGATCGCTGAGAAGATTCCATTTCTGTGGGTGCTGGGGTTTTCTTATTGGGCCCATTAAAAAAATAGTCATGTGGTGGTCCGGTCATAGTGTCTATATCACCTCTGAGAAGAAATAAAATAGGATCTTCCTTAATTCAAACCGGCGTTTTTTAATGTAAAGAACATTGCATGCAACTGGTTACCACTTTCCCGAAAAGAACTTTAAATATACGTCGAACCGTTATGTTATGAAGCTATGATATTTGCTACCTTCGGCCCAGAATATCTGTCTTCGGCATGTTTTTTTGGTTACAGGATTGCCTTCACTAAGATCTCTACTCACTTGTCCAGACTTGATATTTCATTCCCATGCCAAACACGGAGAGGTGGAGTAAGATCATGATCAGTTCTGGTTTACTGATCTTCACACAAGCAACCAGTTATGAGTCACTGATCACTTTCAGCCCAAGCGATGTTAGGTGCCTCGGCTGTTAGTTTTCAAAACAGTAAATTGTGAGGAGAAAACAACGCAGGAGGCAGAGGGAACCAAGCGGAAGGAGGAAAACGGAATGAAGGAGAAGGTGGCGAGGCAGAAGGAAAAGATAGTGAGAATAAGACGAAATATAAAAAGATGTGGAAAAGGAAGAAGAGAATGAGGAAGAATACGAATAAGAAAGAGGAGGAAAAGGAAGAAGAAGAAGAGGAGGAGGAGGAGGAGGAAGAATACGAATAAGAAAGAGGAGGAAAAGGAAGAAGAAGAAGAGGAGGTGGAGGAGGAGGAAGAACAAGAAGAAGAGGAGGATGAAGAATACGAAGTGGAGGAGGAAGAATTCGAATATGAAAAAAGAGGAGAAGGAAGAAGAAGAGGAGGAGGATGAAGAATACGAATATGAAAAAAGAGGAGAAGGAAGAAGAAGAGGAGGAGGATGAAGAATACGAATATGAAAAAAGAGGAGAAGGAAGAAGAAGAAGAAAAAGGAGGGCGGAGGAGAAGAGAAGTGAGGATAAAATAAAAAAAATAATAAGACAGCTATTAAGAAGACGAATCATAATGAATAATATGGAGAGAAGAAAACGAGTGATGCTGACAGCCTTCAACAGCGTGCCTCTTTGTTACCTGTCACCGTGACTGAGGGGTTTCCTCGACACTGACAACTAATTGGCCAGTCATTGTCAGCTCACTCTGAGAACATTTAGTATTTCTTCTGTTGCAGATTTACAGGTCCGGTATGCCTTGTGTGTATGAGGGACCGAGCATACTTTTAGCAGTCTCATTTTGTTCGCTAGAATATTCTGTGTTTCATTTGTATATAAAAGTAAAGTACCCCCGTCACGCCAAGTGGCGTATAGGGAAATATAGTGTTAGTGAGCCTATATTTTACAGACCTTCAGCACATGATTTTGGGGGTAATGTGGTCGGTATTACGCCCGGGCTGCTTTACTTTCCCAGAAAAAAATCCGGTACCCATTTAAGGCTGGGTGAACCCGGAAGCCGTCGGTTGGGATCGAACCCTACCCGTTGTCCTTTGTAGTCCAGTTCACTAACCACTGAGCTATCGCGGCTGCCATTTCATTTGTATATGTTTCTATCTAAAAGATTATAATTATCACCTTAAAATGTCTGCTGGAAAAGGTGACCATTTTTCTCCACAACTTTCTGTCTCTACAGTAAACTCTGCTGTTGACTTCCTGTATCAGAATTAGGACCCAAGGTTCATTAACAAGAATTCAGTCAAAGAGAACATAATAGTTAGCAGTGAATCGCTCAAGGGTTAGTGAGGACCAAAAGTAAACTGCATGAGAAATAGTGGGAGATATGTCGGAAAGGAAAGGATATCACACAACTTTTAGATAGACAAGAAGAGATGGACTGGTAGAGCCAGCGGATGTGCTTTGAGACGATAGAGTGTTTGAGATAGAGATGGACAAGGTCAGAAGTGAAGTTAGATAGGTCTCCATGTTAGATTTCAAGTACGTCACTTCGATTCAAGCAATTAATTAGAATCCTATACAAGATGGTGCTGATAAATGTCATTAGTTAACTGTGAGCTCCTGGACAATATGGTTTGTTTGAGAAGTACAGTGGAAGTTGTGTAAATAACATGTTGATTTCTCTTACCATATTACAATATATGTCATTACATATGATGGTGTTTATAATTAAAATCCTCACTGCCAAAAAAAAAAAAAAAAAAAAAAAAAATGAGCGACTGAGGTCGGGACAAGGATGCATCCTATCACCAAGCTTATTCAATCTATACACTGAGCAAATCTTTAAAAACATCACTGAGATGCCAGGCCTACAAATTAATGGAAAGATAATCAATAACCTAAGATATGCTGACGATACTGTACTACTAGCAGAAAATCCTAAAGACCTACAACAATTACTTAATGAAATAAACACGACAAGCAAAAAATGTGGATTAGATATGAATATCAAAAAGATTAATGATCATAAATTAAGAAAATACTCAAAACCTACAAGTGGATATCAAAATTGAAGGAATAGATCTGGAGACAGTTCAGAACTACAACTATCTTGGACATACTATAATCAGTGATGGAAAATGCAAAACTGAAATAAACAAAAGAATAGGAATGGCAAAAAGTAATTTTAATGTCATGAAAAATATATTAACGTCAAAACAAATGACACCAGGGCTAAAACTAAGAATAGCAAAATGTTATATCTTATCCACATTTCTATATGGTACAGAAACATGGACATTAGACAAGAAAACAGTACAGAAAATTGAAGCCTTTGAAATGTGGATACATAGAAGAATAGGTAGAATTGGATAGAAGGAAAAGAAAACAAACGATGAAGTCTTAAAACAACTAAAAATGAAAAGAGAACTAATAAACACAATTCAAAAAAGACAAATGCGATTTTTGGGCCATGTGAAAAGACACAGCAGCCTACTAAAACTAATCTTGGAGGGGAAAATACAGGGTAAAAGAGGCAGACCAAGACTAACATGGACGACTAACATCAAAAGATGGACACGTCAGCCTATAGCAATCTGCACCATCAAAGCAAGAGACAGAGCAGAATGGCGATCATTGGTAGCCAACCTTCGATGCGGAATGACACTCGACGATGATGATGATGATAATATAACACAAAACAATACAACACAACACAACACAACACAACACAACACAACACAACGTAACGTAACGTAACTTATAACACAACACAACACAACGTAACGTAACGTAACTTATAACATAACATAACATAACATAACATAACATAACATAACGTAACGTAACGTAACGTAACTTATAACATAACATAACATAACATAACGTAACGTAACGTAACGTAACTTATAACATAACATAACATAACATAACATAACGTAACTTAACGTGACGTGACGTAACTTATAACATAACATAACATAACGTAACGTAACGTAACGTAACTTATAACATAACATAACATAAAATGACATAATATAATATAGGTTATGTAGCGACTAGTGCACTGTACAGACAACCTTAATTCTTCAGTCTAAAAAAGAACTATAGAACTCCAAGAGTACCCCCCCCCCCCCACACGCGCGCCCCCCCCCCCAATCCCTCATCACAACCCCTCTCCAAATCATGTGCATTTTCTGTAAATAGAACAAAGGTAATTACAAATTAAAAGATGATAAAAAAAAAACAAAAAACGATGCATACTATTGGGACCAATTCTTTGGGAAGCCCTCCTGAGAGCTCGGTGCCTGCTCAACGCCTGTCAACCAAGCAATAATCCTAGAGATCCACCATACTTGTAGTTTCCCCTTCTTCTTTTCAAAAAGTCAAATTCGGTCAAATGTTAAAATCGATGTCATAGTCTATAGTCCAACGGATCGTGTCTCGTCAGGCTGAACGCAAAACGAAAATAAAAACAATGCGCCAGGTAGTATTTAGTTAGCTATATAGATCTTCTCATCATCATCATCATCATCAAGTACCAAGCCTGCTGGCGTAGGTGACCATGTCTCTCCACAACTTTCGATCACGACAGTTATTTATCATTTCTGTTGTTGACCTTCTGCCAAGCTATTTTCTTAAGCTGTCTGGTATCTTTTCTCTTTGCTTCCTTCTATCTCTTTGTCCCTCCATTTTCCCAGTTGTTATAACACTTCTTTCAGAACGTTTTCATTACTCTTCTTAGCTGTCCATGGTATAAACTTGTTAAGAGGAAACACATAATACGTTTACGGCTTCAAACTAAATTTATCGATCGTTGTTGCAACCCTATGCTGTAGCCACGTGATGGTACATGCATGGGAATCATGACAGCAACGGTAACTGTCTGAGACTCTCGAGCCGTTAATGTGATGAAGTGCTGGTCTCTTGTAGCAAGGAGCTGTCTTGATAAAACTACGGGTTTAATTCTAGTTCATGCTACCCGTTGGGAACCGCGATAGCTCAGTGCTTAGTGAACTGGACTACAAAGGACAAGGGGTAGGGTTCTGTCCCAACCGACGGCTTCCGGGTTCACCCAGCCTTAAATGGGTACCGGATTTTTTTCTGGGAAAGTAAAGCGGCACGGGCGTAATACCGACCACATTACCCCAAAAATCATGTGCTGAAGGTCTGTAAAATTTATGGTCACTAACACCATATTCCATATATGCCACTTTGCGTGGCTGGGGTTCTTTACTTTTTTTTTATGCTACCAGTTGTTCTCTTTGACCAGTCTTTCTCTGTTATTGTTTATTTGTTAATTTTCCCAAGTACTGTAGAAGTAGCGTTAATCCCCTATGTTATTTCCTCATGAATCAAGCCAGCAGCAGGTCTTCACGAGCATTCCAAAGCTTGTCTGTCACGTTTGCCGTGTAACCAGATTTCTATTCCTGTTTCTTTGTACTGCTTCGATCACCCAACAACTACACCTTTGGTCTTCTTTCCTTCAACTTAGTCCGTTACGACTTCGATCCATTGACGGAGACTGGATGGTCGAGAGATAAAACATCAGCCTCTAGATAGGATGGCCCGGGGTCAAATCCTGCAACAGGCAGTGGAGATTTTTCACTTTGAGATCGTGGTTTTCTCGTGGCATTATCTTCCCCTGGTTAGTGCGTAAGGAGATCCGATGTCTAAAACAGGAGATTCCGTGAGGCTAAAACAGGAGGCTAAAACGGGAGGCTAAAACGGGAGGCTAAAACAGGAGAGAAAAGGCTAAAACAGGAAATTCCGTGTATACACGCGCACGTTAAACAACTCGTAACCGTTAAAAAAAAAGAATAGGCTAAAATGCTACTGCCTTGGCATCGATTGTTAACCATATCTACCAATGTTCAAGACGTATGTGTAATGGCTAAAGGTGCGCATATAGATAGCCACACAACGCAACCACGCCCACTTGAAGTGTGATCGCTGAGAAGATTCCATTTCTGTGGGTGCTGGGGGTTTTCTTATTGGGCCCATTAAAAAAATAGTCATGTGGTGGTCCGGTCATAGTGTCTATATCACCTCTGAGAAGAAATAAAATAGGATCTTCCTTAATTCAAACCGGCGTTTTTTAATGTAAAGAACATTGCATGCAACTGGTTACCACTTTCCCGAAAAGAACTTTAAATATACGTCGAACCGTTATGTTATGAAGCTATGATATTTGCTACCTTCGGCCCAGAATATCTGTCTTCGGCATGTTTTTTTGGTTACAGGATTGCCTTCACTAAGATCTCTACTCACTTGTCCAGACTTGATATTTCATTCCCATGCCAAACACGGAGAGGTGGAGTAAGATCATGATCAGTTCTGGTTTACTGATCTTCACACAAGCAACCAGTTATGAGTCACTGATCACTTTCAGCCCAAGCGATGTTAGGTGCCTCGGCTGTTAGTTTTCAAAACAGTAAATTGTGAGGAGAAAACAACGCAGGAGGCAGAGGGAACCAAGCGGAAGGAGGAAAACGGAATGAAGGAGAAGGTGGCGAGGCAGAAGGAAAAGATAGTGAGAATAAGACGAAATATAAAAAGATGTGGAAAAGGAAGAAGAGAATGAGGAAGAATACGAATAAGAAAGAGGAGGAAAAGGAAGAAGAAGAAGAGGAGGAGGAGGAGGAGGAAGAATACGAATAAGAAAGAGGAGGAAAAGGAAGAAGAAGAAGAGGAGGTGGAGGAGGAGGAAGAACAAGAAGAAGAGGAGGATGAAGAATACGAAGTGGAGGAGGAAGAATTCGAATATGAAAAAAGAGGAGAAGGAAGAAGAAGAGGAGGAGGATGAAGAATACGAATATGAAAAAAGAGGAGAAGGAAGAAGAAGAGGAGGAGGATGAAGAATACGAATATGAAAAAAGAGGAGAAGGAAGAAGAAGAAGAAAAAGGAGGGCGGAGGAGAAGAGAAGTGAGGATAAAATAAAAAAAATAATAAGACAGCTATTAAGAAGACGAATCATAATGAATAATATGGAGAGAAGAAAACGAGTGATGCTGACAGCCTTCAACAGCGTGCCTCTTTGTTACCTGTCACCGTGACTGAGGGGTTTCCTCGACACTGACAACTAATTGGCCAGTCATTGTCAGCTCACTCTGAGAACATTTAGTATTTCTTCTGTTGCAGATTTACAGGTCCGGTATGCCTTGTGTGTATGAGGGACCGAGCATACTTTTAGCAGTCTCATTTTGTTCGCTAGAATATTCTGTGTTTCATTTGTATATAAAAGTAAAGTACCCCCGTCACGCCAAGTGGCGTATAGGGAAATATAGTGTTAGTGAGCCTATATTTTACAGACCTTCAGCACATGATTTTGGGGGTAATGTGGTCGGTATTACGCCCGGGCTGCTTTACTTTCCCAGAAAAAAATCCGGTACCCATTTAAGGCTGGGTGAACCCGGAAGCCGTCGGTTGGGATCGAACCCTACCCGTTGTCCTTTGTAGTCCAGTTCACTAACCACTGAGCTATCGCGGCTGCCATTTCATTTGTATATGTTTCTATCTAAAAGATTATAATTATCACCTTAAAATATGTCTGCTGGAAAAGGTGACCATTTTTCTCCACAACTTTCTGTCTCTACAGTAAACTCTGCTGTTGACTTCCTGTATCAGAATTAGGACCCAAGGTTCATTAACAAGAATTCAGTCAAAGAGAACATAATAGTTAGCAGTGAATCGCTCAAGGGTTAGTGAGGACCAAAAGTAAACTGCATGAGAAATAGTGGGAGATATGTCGGAAAGGAAAGGATATCACACAACTTTTAGATAGACAAGAAGAGATGGACTGGTAGAGCCAGCGGATGTGCTTTGAGACGATAGAGTGTTTGAGATAGAGATGGACAAGGTCAGAAGTGAAGTTAGATAGGTCTCCATGTTAGATTTCAAGTACGTCACTTCGATTCAAGCAATTAATTAGAATCCTATACAAGATGGTGCTGATAAATGTCATTAGTTAACTGTGAGCTCCTGGACAATATGGTTTGTTTGAGAAGTACAGTGGAAGTTGTGTAAATAACATGTTGATTTCTCTTACCATATTACAATATATGTCATTACATATGATGGTGTTTATAATTAAAATCCTCACTGCCAAAAAAAAAAAAAAAAAAAAAAAATGAGCGACTGAGGTCGGGACAAGGATGCATCCTATCACCAAGCTTATTCAATCTATACACTGAGCAAATCTTTAAAAACATCACTGAGATGCCAGGCCTACAAATTAATGGAAAGATAATCAATAACCTAAGATATGCTGACGATACTGTACTACTAGCAGAAAATCCTAAAGACCTACAACAATTACTTAATGAAATAAACACGACAAGCAAAAAATGTGGATTAGATATGAATATCAAAAAGATTAATGATCATAAATTAAGAAAATACTCAAAACCTACAAGTGGATATCAAAATTGAAGGAATAGATCTGGAGACAGTTCAGAACTACAACTATCTTGGACATACTATAATCAGTGATGGAAAATGCAAAACTGAAATAAACAAAAGAATAGGAATGGCAAAAAGTAATTTTAATGTCATGAAAAATATATTAACGTCAAAACAAATGACACCAGGGCTAAAACTAAGAATAGCAAAATGTTATATCTTATCCACATTTCTATATGGTACAGAAACATGGACATTAGACAAGAAAACAGTACAGAAAATTGAAGCCTTTGAAATGTGGATACATAGAAGAATAGGTAGAATTGGATAGAAGGAAAAGAAAACAAACGATGAAGTCTTAAAACAACTAAAAATGAAAAGAGAACTAATAAACACAATTCAAAAAAGACAAATGCGATTTTTGGGCCATGTGAAAAGACACAGCAGCCTACTAAAACTAATCTTGGAGGGGAAAATACAGGGTAAAAGAGGCAGACCAAGACTAACATGGACGACTAACATCAAAAGATGGACACGTCAGCCTATAGCAATCTGCACCATCAAAGCAAGAGACAGAGCAGAATGGCGATCATTGGTAGCCAACCTTCGATGCGGAATGACACTCGACGATGATGATGATGATAATATAACACAAAACAATACAACACAACACAACACAACACAACACAACACAACACAACGTAACGTAACTTATAACACAACACAACACAACGTAACGTAACGTAACTTATAACATAACATAACATAACATAACATAACGTAACGTAACGTAACGTAACTTATAACATAACATAACATAACATAACGTAACGTAACGTAACTTATAACATAACATAACATAACATAACATAACGTAACTTAACGTGACGTGACGTAACTTATAACATAACATAACATAACGTAACGTAACGTAACGTAACTTATAACATAACATAACATAAAATGACATAATATAATATAGGTTATGTAGCGACTAGTGCACTGTACAGACAACCTTAATTCTTCAGTCTAAAAAAGAACTATAGAACTCCAAGAGTACCCCCCCCCACACGCGCGCCCCCCCCCCCCCCCCCCCCAATCCCTCATCACAACCCCTCTCCAAATCATGTGCATTTTCTGTAAATAGAACAAAGGTAATTACAAATTAAAAGATGATAAAAAAAAAACAAAAAACGATGCATACTATTGGGACCAATTCTTTGGGAAGCCCTCCTGAGAGCTCGGTGCCTGCTCAACGCCTGTCAACCAAGCAATAATCCTAGAGATCCACCATACTTGTAGTTTCCCCTTCTTCTTTTCAAAAAGTCAAATTCGGTCAAATGTTAAAATCGATGTCATAGTCTATAGTCCAACGGATCGTGTCTCGTCAGGCTGAACGCAAAACGAAAATAAAAACAATGTGAATAATAATATGCCTCACAGTTAATAAAAAAAAAATGTTTTAACTATATATCCATAATTTAAAACAGTAATGAAAATATAATAATCAACTACCATTATAACCCGCTTCACATAATTATGCAGTGAAATGGTAATTATACAAAGTTATATTACTCTCTATATATTTCGTTGCAATTTGATCCAGAAGGACTATACTGTTTGTTTGTTTTTCATAATTAAATTAAAGCCTACTATGGCATACACATGTATATACAGTAATTAATATCGCGTCTGTATGATTAAATTGCCGTCCTGCATTAATATACATTTTACAAACATAAAGAAATAAGGATATGATCGGAGTTAAGTTACTATGGGAGAACTGCAACAGAAGGTCATGATGACAAACATCCAATACAAAATTGTGATAATAAATAAAATAGGAAGAGAGATACCGTCAGTTGTGCATGGCTGTCCATTTTGAGCGTGTTTTTCTCACAGCTTGTCTATAGTTTATTTATCATATACAGATGAAGAACTGATAACGCCTATCAGTCATGTTTGTCGATGTTTTCATATTACCCTAGTTGCTATACCGCACTACAATTTAGTTATGTCAGTCGACTCTATTTCATTGTAACGATAAACATGGGGCCACTTAATGTATATCATATTCATACTTTGGGGTTTGAATATGTTTATTTCAATGGAGTTATCTATTAAGTAATTAGTTTGACTTTATGGCTTTCAGTTTCACATATGAATTTAAATCAACATACTTTAAGTTAACAATTGTACTAGTGTTGTGTTATGAGGTTGCATGTAATAAACGTATTACTGTCTACTATCATGCTATGGGGTTGCATGTAATAAACGTATTACTGTCTACTACTATCATGCTATGGAGTTGCATGTAATAAACGTATTACTGACGACAGTCATGCTATGGGTTTACATGTAATAAACGTATTACTGTCTACTGTCATGCTATGGGGTCCCATGTAATAAACGTATTACTGTCTACTGTCATGCTATGGGGTTGCATGTAATAAACGTATTACTGTCTACTATCATGCTATGGGGTTGCATGTAATAAACTTATTACTGTCTACTACTATCATGCTATGGAGTTGCATGTAATAAACGTATTACTGACTACAGTCATGCTATGGGTTTACATGTAATAAACGTATTACTGTCTACTGTCATGCTATGGGGTTCCATGTAATAAACGTATTACTGTCTACTGTCATGCTATGGGGTTGCATGTAATAAACGTATTACTATCAACTGTCATGCTATGGGGTTGCATGTAATAAACGTATTACTATCAACTGTCATGCTATGGGGTTGCATGTAATAAACGTATTACTGTCTACTGTCATGCTATGGGTTTACATGTAATAAACGTATTACTTTCAACTGTCATGCTATGGGGTTCCATGTAATAAACGTATTACTATCAACTGTCATGCTATGGGGTTGCATGTAATAAACGTATTACTAACAACTGTCTGTCATACTAGAGGCGAAGGCGCACCTCCCAGCACCAGAGCTGGAAGTTGTCAACGACCCACAGCTGATGGCTTGCGCCAGGATCGGTGAACCAGAACCATCCAGACCCTACTCCACCTCTCCGTGGTGCCTCTAGTAACAGACTAACCTGTCTAGTCTGGCCAAGCGAGTATGGATCGAAGAAGGAAGACAACCCGGCACTCAAAAATGTCATGCTGAAGTCGGATGCGTTGGGCCGAAAGGCGCAAAGATCACAGTTATACTGTAAACCACAACACAACGCAGACACGCCTATTTAACGTCCTTTTAAGGGCGGATGATGACGAGGTACACTTCTTAAGTCATCGGGCGAACGCAAGCAACTGTCATGCTATGGGGTTGCATGTAATAAACGTATTACTGCCAGCTCTCATGCTATGAGTTTGCATGTAATAAACGTATTACTGTCTACTGTCATGCTATGAGTTTGCATGTAATCAATTATCACTTTCAACATTATGTACTTCTATTATCCGATTATATGTGGATTTTTTTTTTCCATTTGATTAGACGATGGACAGCAAGTTGTTCTGCAGTTGCTGTTTTGTCGGGTAGTTACTTCATTGTCGACTCTATGATCAATACTTGAATTACAAGTTGATAGTGTCCATCCGATACTACAGGTGGTCACTTTCCTCTTGAGTTATGGAGCCAAGACACAGAGAGATAGACAATTTTTAAAAAAAAGTGGTATGATAACAGCTTTACGTGGTAATTAACAAAACAAAAGTCGACGTTTCGGCCAAGTATGCCATCAACTGGAACAACAAACAACAATAAAAAAAATATATATAAGTATATGTACACGAAACATGTAGTTAGATTTGTGTACATATTCTTATATATATATATATATATATATTTGTGTTGTTGTTCAGCTAAAGGTCTACATGGCCGAAACGTCGACTTTTGTTTTGTTAATTACCACGTAAAGCTGTCATCATACCACTTTTCACTTTTTTCTTTAAATTGTCATTATCATCAGCTTTACAGCAGCTTCGCATTTCTTTACATCTTAGTGCTATTACTCCTCCACAGAGAGAAAGGACACGACCAAACATCATCACTAAGAAGACTCTTGTGGCCATCACAGGCACCATACCTGGCCTGGGGGAATTGGTTGGTCTCGTGGCAAGACGCCGGCCTCGAGACAGAGAGGTTGTGGGTCCAAATCCCGGCTAGTTGGGATTTTTATTTATGATTTCTCTCTGCGGCAACCACCCCTGGTCTCAGCAGCCAGGCCCGGCTTGAAACGTCAGTTACTAATGGACGGAAAAAATATGAGTACCTCCCGAAGCCGGAGTTATCTGCCTGTGCGGCGAGGGACCCCTGTGCACACGGCTGCCAGGGGAAAATAAATTAACAAGCAAAATTCAGTTACTAGTCTCTAGAGACTTCGTCAGAGGTAAAAGCTGGCGAACGAAAAAGATATTTAAAAAATACCAAGACAAGCTGTATGGAAATGTTACAAGTCTTGCGATAACCAACGCTTTCTTCGAACTCATTAATACTGTCGTCTAGAGGTTACACAGAAGAGGAATAAGAAGAGGAAGAAATACAAGTTCAACAGCAAAATGAACGAGGTACGTTTAATCTCATTATCTCACCGACTTTATCTTGCATCTTTTACCTTTTAACTCTGATTTAATCTATTTTGTGAACGTTGCAGTGGAATTTCTTAATTGTTTGTCATTGGCTACGTCACGCGTTAGGTTTCTCCAGTTTTTAACTTCTTCATAGCGTGCACACGTTAAGGTGGCGTAGGTGCACCGCGTCGCTAGTTTACGTCAAGCTGCAATTTCTGCGCCTTTCATCCTGACGTATTCATCTTTGGCATAGGTAGATTTCTCATTTAACTATTTTTCCTCTCGCAGCGGCCATTTTCGGCCTGTTCTTTTATACTTCTACTGCCAAGATATTAACGTGCGAAGAGTGCACACAGTGCCTCATGTGTATCGGCGATATGCTAGAGACTAGACATTGTATTTCTATTCCCAGAGACAGGAGACACATGCAAATCCATTGCCACGAAGAAACCACAAGTTTGAATTTAAGCATTCCCTCCACCTGTGACGAGATTCAAACTGGAGACCTAATTGACCAGAGAACGACGCCTTAGCTCTTCTAGACTGCCCAGACCCCCGAGCTTTTCACTGCGAAGAGGTACTTCATGGATGGTTTGTTGTCAGCTATGTATCTCACTTATCATCTACCCTCATGTCGCTTCACTTTTGTAAGTTTCAATCTGATGGCCGGTCGAGGTGTTATATGGTCGGCAGTATCCCTATTTAAATATAGAGTACTGCAACTGTAGCAGTGCCAACAGTCATCATCATGTACCATACCGGTTGGCGTAGGCAATCATGTGCTCCCACAATTTTCTATCCACAGTGCATCGTATCAATTCTGTTGTTGACTTTTTCCATGCCATGACACCACGCAAGAATCTTCTCTCTTTATCATCCGCGATCACTCTTTCCCTGTATTTTGCCAGTTGTAACCAAGTATTCCAACTTTCCTCTTCTCATGATGTGCCCAAAACAGCGCCAACAGGGACCAGATGTGGAGACGGCAGACGGTCACCCCAGATAGTTCCCTGCATAAACTGCTACAGGTAAATTGGATAAACTGCTACAGGAACCCTGGATACAGCAGCTACAGGTATACTGGAGACAACTGCTACAATTACCCTGGATACAACTGCTACAGTTACCCTGGATACAACTGCTACAGGTACCCTGGATACAACTGCTACAGTTACCTGGGTACAACTGCTACAGTTACCCTGGATACAACTGTTACAGGTACCCTGGATACAACTGTTACAGGAACCCTGGATAAACTACTACAGGAACCCTTGAAACAATTGCTACAGGTACAATGGATACAACTGCTACAGGAACCACGGATACAAAAAATAAAGGTACACTGGATACAACTACAACAGGTACCCTGGATACAATTGTTACAGGTACCTTTGATACAACTGCTTACATGTACCTTTGATACATCTACTACAGGTACCTTTGATACAACTACTACAGGTACCTTTGATACAACTGCTACAGGTACCTTTGATACAACTGCTACAGGTACCTTTGATACAACTGCTACAGGTACCTTTGATACAACTACTACAGGTACCTTTGATACAACTACTACAGGTACCTTTGATACAACTACTACAGGTACCTTTGATACAACTACTTACATGTACCTTTGATACATCTACTACAGGTACCTTTGATACAACTGCTACAGGTACCTTTGATACAACTGCTACAGGTATCTTTGATACACCTGCTACATGTATCTTTGATACAACTGCTACATGTATTTTTGATACACTTGCTACAGGTATCTTTGATACAACTACTACATGTATCTTTGATACACCTGCTACAGGTATCTTTGATACAACTGCTACAGGTATCTTTGATACACCTGCTACAGGTATCTTTGATACACCTGCTACATGTATCTTTGATACAACTACTACAGGTATCTCTGATACACCTGCTACAGGTATCTTTGATACACCTGCTACAGGTATCTTTGATACACCTGCTACAGGCATCTTTGATACACCTGCTACAGGTATCTTTGATACAACTGCTACATGTATCTTTGATACACCTGCTACAGGTATCTTTGATACACCTGCTACAGGTATCTTTGATACAACTGCTACAGCAACGAAACAAACATCAGCATCCATGACCTGACAATATTCATTCAGTGGTAGGAAATAAATAATTTACAACAAAAACAGGAACGGCCGGTGCATATATCTTACACCGCCTTTGGAAAGGACGGTAGAACAGATATGGGAATGACCTGACTTCAGCAACGCTACCTCGTAAAACAAAACCAATTATAAGTTCCCTATACAATTTATACTGGATAATGCATTTACTGTCCTTTCTACAAATGTGACTCATGGACTTTAGACTTTTGCTCCGGAGTATTGTCGTAATACTTGAGAGCTCGTTACAAATGTTTAGAGTTTGTGCTTCAGATTATGCAGCGTAGATTGCCCCAGATCTGGTTCACACTGTACATCTGTTACAAAATGTGTTCTTGTAGTGTTGTGTCTACAGGAACATATGGTTACATTAGCTGTAAATTAATACCCCAAACCAGCAGGACAAGAGCTCCCATTTTTGCCAACCCTCTAATCGCTCAAAGGAGAAGGGGAGGGGAAGAGGGGTGGGGGGGGGTAGTGCGACTGGGTAAAGCACTATCTACATATTTCGTGCACAGGCAGAGTAGGCCAAGTGAAATGAGGAAGAAAGCACCAATGTTTAAGCTTGGCACATGGAACGTAAGGACCATGTGCCCTGGTTACTTAACTGTCCTGCAACGTGCTAAGACCCCAACAATCATGTCGATGCTCAGATGTCGAAGACTAAGATGGCTGGGGCATGTCCAGCGAATGGAAGAAAAGCGCATCCTCAGGCAAATACTATATGGAGAACTAACACACGAAGAAAGACAAATCGGCAGAACTAAACTACGATATAGAGATATCTGTAAATCATCTCTGAATGACTTCTCCACATGACTGGGAACATCTGGCAAGTGATCGCACATCATGGAGAGCATGTATAAGGAACGGTATAACATCATTTGAGACTGTGCTAAGGCAAAACTTAGAAGAGAAAAGACTAATGAAAAAGGATGGAAAACCATGTGGACCAGTGAGCCTGACTTGTTCATTTTCTGTGACCGTGTGTGTTTGTCAAACATTGGTAGAATTAGCCACGAGAGAAGCTGTTCGACAAAAACAAAACCTCGAAAAAATACACAATAGCCCCTACTAGACCGTCTGGCAAGGCGAAAAGGGCCATACAACACAATATACCCGCTCAAACCTGTCCAACCTGGTTCTGCCTGCCTGGAGCAAACCCATCATTATTTAATAAATAAAAATATTTTTTTTTTTAAAGCAGAAAATGAAAAAAAAATACGCGCTTTAGTTCTATACTCAAATTCCCTTTAAGAATGTTTAAGTAAAAAAAAAAAAATAAATAAACGGGTGCCAAAACTGAGCTTTCCCAAGCAAGTTCAGTTTCGAGAGCTCAGAATCAAATTTCCTAAACATCATTTCTCGTTCCCAACATTCCGTCACAGACAGACTTGACGAGCTAGGGTAACCAGCAGAAATTTGTCAAGATTCTCTGCACCAAACGGTCCCATATTTTGACATGCAAGATGAGTTGGCAAGGATTCTGTGCCTTGAACAACCCAGTTTCGGATTACATGTCACGAATGTGCTGGGGAAATATGTTTCCGAGATGTGGAGTCTCAGAACGAGGCTTAGATTTGTCGAGAAATTAATTTTCTGAGTTCAGATTTAATCAAATAAAAAAAAAAAACATAATTTGTGGTTGTAGTAATAGTTGCGTTAGTCTTATCCTCTTTCAACTCCCCGTGGAGCATAGGTCTTCAACATACATTTTTAATCTGGTCTCATTTAGTGTAATTATTCTATTATTGATCCATGTATGAAGACAAAGGCGCCTGACATTAGCAGAGCTAGAAACTGTCAGCGACCTACAGCTGTTGGCTTGCGACAGGATCGGTGAACCAGAACCATCCAGACCCTGCTCCACCTCTCCGTGGTGCCTCCAGAAACAGACTAACAAGTCTAGTCTGGTCAAGCGAGTAGGGATCGAAGAGGGAAGACAACCCGGTACTTAAAATAACATGCTGAAGTCGGATGTGTTGGATCGAATGGCGCAAATATAACAGTTATACTGCAAACCACAACACAACGCCCACGTAATGTCCTTTCAACGGCCGATGATGAGAGGTCTAACCTTCAGTCATCGGGTGACGAACGAAACGAACGTTGAATGTCTTTCCAAATCTGTTCTACCTGTCTCCACCTGTCTTAGAATAAAAGAGAGCCAACCTAACTACGGCTTCCTCAGGATTGTGTCTCATCTCTCAGAGAGCCTTCATCTGTACTGCGTGACGAGTTTACATTTTTTCATTAAGTTTTTTTGTGTGCCTTATTTCATAGCTTTTATTTTTAAAAAAATTAAACTTTATTATCATTATTTATTGCATATTTATTTACTAATTTATTTTAATTAATTAATTTACTTATTTATATTTTCATTTGATTTGCATGTTTTTTTTATTTACTTATTGGTTTACTTCTTTATTTACTTTTTTCCTTATTTAATTATTTCTTTATTTATTTAATTATTTCTTTACTTATTTATTTATTTATTTACTTTTTTATTTATTTGTTTATTTCTTTAATTATTTCTTTGCTTATTTATTTATTTATTTGTTTATTTATTTAATTATTTCTTTGCTTATTTATTTATTTATTTATTTACTTATTTATTTGTTTATTTCTTTAATTATTTCGTTGCTTATTTATTTACTGCAATAAGGTGTAAAAGGTCCCTCTACTACTGTGTCGCCGACATGCCTGGTTACGCCCAGCACCAATAATCTCTACATCTCGTTCCCGCATCATCAATGCCTTCCGGGTATTGGGAAGGACACAGGACTTCGACAACCATGAGCCCACATCACTCCTTCGCATGAAAGAGATGGGAGATAAGATGGGCACAGCCAGAAACGAGAAACTTAGTGGGCGTGTAAGAAGACTAATCAACCAACACAGAACTGAAGTCGTCAGTCGCTGGACACAGCGAAACTTCACTAGGAGGGGATCTGAGCACCTATGGACATGTTCGGAGTGCAATGATGATGACCCGCTAATAATTTAATAATTCAGTAACAACAATAGTAAAATAATAATCATCATCATCATGTACCCTGCCGGTTGGCGTAGGCGATCATGTCCCTCCACAATCTTCTATCTACAGTGCATCGTTTCAGTTCTGTTGTTGACTGTTTTCCAACAGTATTAGTAAAATAATATATTTAGTTAAATTACCGTTCTTACTCCCTAACACAACGATCTGCTTAGTCGTCAATCGAGTTGGTCGATGTCGTGTCAGAAGCTGTTGAGTCTTTCTTATTATACCCTCGCATAATAGAATCTGTTGTATGGAAGTAATTATTTAAATAACAATACTATTACAAAAATCCACGCACTGTGGATAGAAGATTGTGGAAGGACATGATCGCCAACGCCAACCGGTACGGCGCATGATGATGATGATTAAAAAAAAAATCTGGTGAATTTCACTTTATTTTTATCATTGACGTACCCTGCTACCTTAAAGCCACTCAATGTAGATTTCTTGACATCCACAGCTGTTAAGGCCTTCCATTTTTAAACCTTTCATATCATCATCATCATCATCATCATCATCATCATCATCATCATCATCATCATCATCAAGTATCATGCTGGCTGGCGTAGGTGATCATGTCTCACCACAGCTCTCGATCTCGACAGTTATTTATCATTTTTGTTGTTGACCTTCTGCCAAGTCATTCTCTTAAGCTGAGTGGTATCTTTTCTCTTGGCTTCCCTCTCTCTCTCTTCGTCCCTCAACTTTTCCAGTTGTCACAATATATTCCAGCTGTTACCTTCTTATTACATGGTCAAACAATTATTTTTGTTTCTTCTTAACATTGGAAATTAGCTCTCTTTTTGGTTTGGTATCTTTCAGAACGTTTTCATTATTCTTCTTAGCTGTCCGTGGTATTCTCAACATTTTTCTGCAAAACCACAATTTTACAGTCTCCAGAGATTTTCTTGTCTGTTGTCCTATTGTCCATGATTCGCATCCATATGTTAAAACTCTGGCCTACATAACATTTAAGAGCTCTTTTTCTTCTTTCTATTCTCATAAATGAATTGCACATTATCTCCCCCCCCCCTTTTTTTTTTTTGGAAACTGCTTATGCCTGTGCCATTCTGCCCCATGATATAGCAGATTATAATAGCGCGTGACAATAATTGATAATGAAAAGAATATTGTCATAATAATATTATCCATTGTTATCTGAACTGTTTCTTTGTTGGTGTGCGTTTATCCGCCTATCCGTCATTCAGTGAAAGTATCTAAGTATCTACAACTATGAAAAATGTTCATTTGTAACAAATTATAATAGCATATTAAAATAATCAGACTCTGTTATCGTAACAGAAATTTTCATTGTATTATTAGCTCTTTGGTCATCTTGACAGATTTATCTGCCGAGTTGTCAGTCATTGAAAGTATCCTGGCAGCTGTAGAAGATTTTCGGGATAACAACCTGTAGTTGAGGAATCTAGAAATGTACAGTAATTTATTTATCTATTTATTTTTTAAGCGGAGACAGTATTTGTCAAAACAATAGCATTGGTTGTTCAGCATTCAATACTGCTGACGGACACAGCAGACAGCAGTGATGATAACAAGTGCAGTAGTCTTTAGCAGCAATAAGAGAAGAGGGGGGAAAAGACAGAGAATAACAAACATTCGTGTGTATCAGCTAATTCCTCCTGACTTATCTCTCTCAGCCCTGACAAAACAAGGATTCTTCCTGTCTGTGGAAGTTCTGCAGATCGTCCTGCCTGGCGCCGAAGTGGCTTTCCCCCGTCATTCCAACAGAATTCTCTTCACTCACTTTCTGATGGATGATAATGATCTAGGCAACTTTTTGACCAGACAGACTCATCCACGAACTTTGACTTGCTGGAATTTCGCCTGTCATCTCGTCCCTTTATCGCTGAGATTTTCACCTCCAACTCGTTATACCTTTGTGCAGGGCTGGCTCAAATCCTTCTTTCGATGTAGGTGAGACTTCATCTCAACTTTCCAGTCCTGTTATATATTATTCATTCGCTTCATCGTAATACGGATGCATGTGCCTGTCCTCCAAGCTACATGTACTTTCTAAATTCAGTTAATGAGTGCGCCATAATAGTCTCTTTAATATTCTCTTTAATATTCTCTTTAATATTCTATTTTAATATTCTCTTTAATATTCTGTTTTAATATTCTCTTTAATATTCTATTTTAATATTCTCTTTAATATTCTGTTTTAATATTCTCTTTAATATTCTATTTTAATATTCTCTTTATTATTCTACTTTAATATTTTCTTTAATATTCTGTTTTAATATTCTCTTTAATCTTCTTCTTTCTTCTTTTCTCTTTCACTGATACCTAAAAGGTGTCGTGGTCTATATCATTTGTCGTTCTTGAGCTGCTCGAATTGTCTGAATTAGTGATTTTCCTATGTTGTTACAAGTCTCTGCCACTGCATCTATCCATCTTCTTCTGGGTCTTCCTCTTGGTCTTTTCCCATGCATTCTCGAGAAGAACACCCTTGATGGAGATTGGTAAGGGTTCATTCTGACCAGGTGGCCAAACCATTTAAGTTGTTGTTGTTCTATATATTCTTGGCAGGGTTTAGTTCCTACCATTTTTCTTATGGTTTCATTAGGTATTCTATCTCTTCTTGTGTTGTTTGTTACTTTTCTCAAGCATCGCATCTCACATGTGTCTTTCTTAATTGTGATTTAGAAAGGGTCCATGTTTGACTTTCATAGCACAAAGTTGGTATGAAAATGCTATTTATTATTTGTTGTTTAGCTGACATAGAAATGTTTGGATGTTTTAGCAATGGTGAAAGCTGATATGTGACAGCATTTGCTTTTTGTATTCTCATGTCAATTTCTCCGTCTAGTTTTCCATCTTCTGTGAACATTGTGCCTAAATACTTGAATTCCTCTACTTGTTTTATTTCTTTATCTTTGATCTTAATGTTTAATGGGTGTCTTAATTTGCTTATTCTTATAGCCTCTGTTTTTGCTGTGTTAATTTTCATATTGTAGTTTGTGCAGCTTTTATCTAGAGATGTTAAATGCTGTTGTAGCAGGTTTTCATCCTCATTTATTAGGCATTGGTCATCTGCGAAGAGTAGCTCGTTGATGTTGGAGTTTTCTACCTCTATGTTATTATTTGATTTTTCCTTATTGTTGGTTGTTTCCTGACTTATTTTGTCCATACATATGATGAAGAGGAGTGGTGAGAGGACGCATCTTTGTCTTACACCTGTTGTAACCTGAAACCATTCTGACAGACCTTCCGATGTTCTGACGACACTTTGACTGTTTTTATATAATGCCCTTATATTTTCTAGTAGTTGTCCTGCTACCCCGTAGGTATCTAAAGTTTGCCAAAGTTTGTTCCTGTCCACACGATCAAACGCTTTTTCCTGATCGATAAACACTATATTTAGGTTTCTGTCATATTCTATTGTTTATTCATATAGTTGTCTCAAAGTAAATATAGCATCAGTATAGCTTTTGCCTTTTCTGAATCCGAATTGATTATTACTTAATTGAGGTTCTATTATGTATCTTACTCTCCTCTCTAATATTTTAGCATACATTTTACCAACTTGACTCAATAGGGATATTCCTCTGTACATTTCACACTCCCTTTTGCTTCCTGATTCTTCCAAAATGGGACAATGATAGCTTTTTGCCAATCGTCTTCTCTTTAATATTCTGTTTTAATATTCTCTTTAATATTCTGTTTTAATATTCTCTTTAATATTCTTTTTAAATATTCTTTTTTAATATTCTATTTAATATTGTCTTTAATATTGTCCTTAATATTCTCTTTAATATTCTGTTTTAATATTCTATTTAATATTATCTTTAATATTCTGTTTTAATATTCTCTTTACTATTCCCTTTAATATTCTCTTTAATATTATATTATAATATTCTATTAATCATGTTGTATGTTGTGGGCAACGGCACGCACTGCTTTGTTCCGTAAATTATTTTAATGTCAATGATACCCTTCTATTCAACCACATTGGTTGTGGTAATTTTACTCGTATGTTCTAATATAAAAAAAATATTGATAACTTGCTTCTCAACCTGTCACAAGCCGATTCTTCTCATTCCCCACCTAAGGAGCACTAGAAGTAAATATCCGGAGAAGAAATAAAGAAAGAAAGCAATAGGTATCATCATCATCATCAATTACCGGGCCTGCTGTCGTAGGTGATCATGTCTCTCCACAACTTTCGATCATGACTATTATTTATCATTTCTGTTGTTGACCTTCTGCTAAGCCATTCTCTTAAGTTGTCTGGTATGTTTTCTCTTTGCTTCCCTCTATCTCTTCTTCCCTCAATTATCCCAGTTGTTACAATATATTCCAGCTGTTCTCTTCTCATTACCTGGCCAAAAAATGATGATTGTTTCTTCCTAATTTTGGAAATTAGCTCTCTTTTTGCTTTGGCCTCTTTCAGAATGTTTTCACTACTCTTCTTAGTTGTCCATGGTATTCTCAACATTCTTCTGGAAAACCACATTTATACAGACTCCAGTGATTTTCTTGTCTATTGTCCTATTGTCCATTATTAGCATCCATATGTTAAGACTGGCTCTACATAACATTTAAGAACTCTTTTTCTGGTTTCTATTGTCAAAAATGGATTGCATAGTATCTTCCCCATTTTTTGAAAGCTGCTTTTGCCTGAGCCATTCTGCACCTCACCTCTGTTGTACATCTTCCATCTGAAGTTAACAAAGTTCCCAAATATTTAAATTCATTTACCTGTTTTAATATTGTTCCACTTGTCTTTATTTTGCACTGAGGTGATGAAGCAATAAGTATAAGAAGACAAAAAAAGGACGAAAGAAGCAGAAAAATAGAATACGGAAAATAAATCAAGGAAATGATACAAGAATAAAAAGAAATCGTTCAAGTGATCGATAAAAGAATTAAGAAATTGTTGCAGTGATCCAAGAAAAACAAATTGAAGTGATCCAAGAAAAAAAAAAAAGAAAACATTGAAGTGATCTAAGGGGAAAAAAATCATTGAAGTGATCCAATGAAATAAAACAAAATCATTGAAAGTGATTCAAGAAAAAAAAAGAAATCATTGAAGTGGTCCAAGAGGAAAAAAAAATCATTGAAGTGATCCAAGGAAAAAATAGAAATCATTGAAGTGATCTAAGGCGAAAAAAATAAATCATTGAATTGATCCAAAAATAAAAAAGAAATCATTGAAGTGATCTAAGGGGAAAAAAATCATTGAAGTGATCCAATGAAAAAATAGAAATCATGGAAGTGATCTAAGGCGAAAAAAATAAATCATTGAATTGATCCAAAAATAAAAAAGAAATCATTGAAGTGATCTAAGGGGAAAAAAATCATTGAAGTGATCCAATGAAATAAAAAAAATCATTGAAAGTGATTGAAGAAAAAAAAGAAATCATTGAAGTGGTCCAAGAGGAAAAAAAATAATTGAAGTGATCCAAGGAAAAAATAGAAATCATTGAAGTGATCTAAGGCGAAAAAAATAAATCATTGAATTGATCCAAAAATAAAAAAGAAATCATTGAAGTGGTCCAAGAAAAAAAAATCATTGAAGTGATCTAAGGGGAAAAAGAAATCATTGAAGTGATCTAAGGGGAAAAAAGAAATCATTGAAGTGATCCAAGGAAAAAAAAGAAATCATTGAAGTGATCCAAGAAAAAAAAGAAATAATTGAACTGATCCAAGAAAAAAAAGAAATCATTGAAGTGATCCATGGAAATAAAGAAATTATTGAAGGGATCCAAGGAAAAAAAAAAGAAATCTTTGAAGTTATCAAAGAAAAAAAGAAATCATTGAAGTGATCCAAGGAAAAAAAAAGAAATCATTGAAGTGATCCAAGGAATAAAAAGAAATCATTGAAGTGATCCAAAAAAAAAATTGACGTGATCCAAGGAAAAAAAAATCGTTGAAGTGATCCAAGGAAATAAAAAAAAATAATTGAAAGTGATCCAAGAAAAAAAAAGAAATCTTTGAAGTGGTCCAAGAGGAAAAAAAATCATTGAAGTGACCCAAGAAATAAAAAAAGAAATCATTGAAGTGATCTAATGGGAAAAAAGAAATCATTGAAGTTGATCTAAGGGGAAAAAAAAGAAATCATTGAAGTGATCCAAGAAAAAAAATCATTCAAGTGATCCAAGAACTCACTTTGGTTGACAGAAAACAAATCGCCACATATGGGAATCAAACCACTACCATCTGTTTAGCACCTTTTCTTATTTATAGTCTAAGATCTTCTTGTTCTCCTTTCCTTCGTTTGTCAAACGGTTACTCCTATTTGTTGCATGTCCACATTAAACGGAAGTTAAATGAACTAGTTGCCTTGTTTCCATGATTACATCAAACTTTGCTATCTGAGCCTTCCAACCAAGCACTTCCGACTTGAGCACAGCATTTTTGGATTTCAAATTTCCCTTCCTCTCAATCCCTACCCCCGTAGCCAGATTTGTTTGTTTTCAGAACCACCACGGAGGAAAAGGTGGGGGTGGAGAAGAATCTTGATCAGTTTTGGTTCACTTATCCTGACGCAAATAGTCAGTTGTGAATCGCCAGGCCATTTGATATCAGCCCATTTGATCCAGGATACCCTTTACAATACTAATTTAGATAATCGTTACCCTCACTTCAACAATCAAATCATCTCACATCTTGTTTATACGCAGCTCAGAAGTTGAAATTATGCTTGCTCTGTCTTTTTATGATGACTTTCTGATTCGTGTGAGTTTTATTAATTTAAAAAAAAAAGAAAATGAAATTCACCTACAACATTCACCCGGTCATCCCACCTATTTCCATTTGAAATTATCTTACACAGCTTCACAAACCGTAAGAAAAGTATTCTGTGAACTGCAACCAAATGAAATTAATTAAAACTGGATTTTCAACTTTCATGCAAATCGCGAGATTTGCACTCCACTTCCTGTTCAATATAACACATCCTCCCTCCCCCTCAACACTTATACAAAGATTAAGCTCTCGCAACAAGGCTCGGATTATTTCACTGTACCGCTGTCTAGTTGTTTTTGTTTGAGATTTCCGTCCGAAGCATTTTCATCTCAAAAGAGCTCAACTTTGTTTCCGCTCGCAGATCGGTTCTTAATAATAGTTGGGGCTTACGATTCTGTCACTTGTTCCCTCTCTTGCCAACAACAAAAACGTAACTTGTAATCCCGTCAGCCCTCACAGTTCAAGCTAACGGAGTGAAAGCTGAAATGGATGTTATATCGTCTTTGGGATGATAATATTAGAAAAGTGGCTGGGGCGGTGGTTTGGCTTGTTGGTGAACAAATGGTGTAATAACAAAACGGTGGAATTTGCTTCCAACAGCGGTCCTGCTCGGTTGGAAATAAAGCACTTCGGGTGTTATCGAAAGTTGTATAGATCAACATGTAGACAGGTTGACAGCAGACAATTGTTGATAACTGCATCGGGGGCGTAACATATATTGGAATGTCCCGCCTACAGAGACGTCTATCTTTTCTAAACTATATTTAAAAAAAAAAGGAAAGACAAAAGAAGGAATTCAGAATTGTAAACAAAAAAGTAAAGTACTCCCGTCACGCCAAGTGACGTATAGGGAATATGGTGTTAGTGATCATAAATTTTACAGACCTTCGGTACTTGATTTTTGGGGTAATGTGGTCGGTATTACGCCCATGCCGCTTTGCTTTCCCAGAAAAAAAACCCGGTACTCATTAAAGGCTGGGTAAACCGGAAGCCGTCGGTTGGGATCGAACCCTACCTCTTGTCCTATGTAATTCAGAACTGTGACAACAAGAAAAGGCAACATTCATTAAATTTCAGAGACCATGAGAAAATAAAAAAATCGTAAATCCTGAGCATAAAAGGGAAGCTCAAGCTAACATGCAATATTCAGCATTACTCAGGTATGTCGAGTCTGGAAAACAAGGAAAGAAAATATAAAACTAGATGTACTTGAAAACAGTTGTTAAGGGGAAATACATGGTGTCCCACTCGTCACCATCATTAGTGCTGTCTCCGCGTCGAAGGTTGGCTGCCACGGGACACCATTCCACTCTGTCTCTTGCTTTGATGGTGCAGATTGTCATAGGTTGTCTTGACCATCTTTTAATGTTACTCGTCCATGTTAGTCTTGGTCTGCCTCTGCCTCTTTTACCTTGTATTTTCCCTTCCAATTTTACTTTTATTAGGCTGTTGTGTCTTTTAACATGCCTCAAAAATTTCACTTGTCTTGTTCTAATTGTGTTTAGTAGTTCTCTTTTCATTTTTAGTTGTTTTAAAACTTCATCCTTTGTTTTCTTTTCTTTCCATCCAATTCTATCGATTCTTCTATAATCCACATTTCAAAGACTTCAATTTTCTTTTATGTTTTCTTGATCGTTACCAAAGCCGGAATTTCTTTAATTTTCATTTACCACAAACGTGGATGGGAGCCGCCATAGCTCAGTGATTTCATGAACTGGACTACAAAAGACAAGAGGACGGGTTCGATCTCATCGCCGGGTTAACCCAGCCTTAAAAGGGTATCGGATATTCTTCTGTGAAAGTAAAGCGGCACAGGCGTAATACCGACCACATAACCTCAATAATCATGTTCCAAAGGTCTATAAAAATTGTGGTCACTAACACCATATTCCTTATACAACACTTGGAGTGACGGGGCTCTTTACTTTTTATTTACTAATGAGGATAGTGTAGCAGCGTTGGAAGCAGTATTATTGGGGGGTAATGCTAGGTACAGTAGCGAGGGGGACACACTGTACTTTGTGTTCAATTAAATGAAATACAAATTAGTGCTTATATGTAGAAATAGCCAAGTAATCAGCGATCTCATCTGTAATTTTAAAAAAGGGGGGGGGGGTGTGTGGATATTCGTCGATCTTTCGGTGAAAATAAATAATGGGAAAATCAATAAACAATACCTTAGATGGCAAATAACAGGAATAAGAAAAGGAAGTACCTCGATAGATAGACACAGAAGAAAACTGACAAGAGATGCAGAGACAGCAGGAAACAACTTCCTTGCTGAGAGTTACATTTGGCAACTCTTTCAACAATTTCATCTAAATTATAAAGATCATTAATACACAGATTGAGTCCTAGTTGCCGACTCACCTTTTATCTACCAGGAAATCCTGGCACATGGAATGTACTTACCCTAAATGAATATTACACAACAGGCCCTTTTTTGGAATCCCCAGGAAAAAAAAAACAAAGAGGAAGACCAAGGGATTCTTGGAGAAGACAGATAGAAGCAGAGATGAAGATGAGGGGAAGACATGGAATGATCTTAAAAGAATGGCAAGAGACAGAACGGCTTGGAAAGTGTTTGTTGAAGACCTATGCTCCACAGGGAGCTGAAAGGTAGAAGAAGAAGAATATACGGATAACTGGCCTGAAAAATTCATATTTGTTTGCTTATTTTCATTTCACAAACTGACTCAGCCCTCATTAAATATCAATTTTAATTATGAACGGAACGTAGTAAACTGACATCTCAGGTCATTTTGACCAAATGAAATGTGCTGTGAAATATATAGGATTATAACTAAAATACCACTGTACAGTTAAAGTAAACAGCTGTGTCACAGCTGTACCCATATACACCTAGTTTACTTGTCTTTTATCACAGAGTTTACTTGACTTATATTACATAGCTTACTTGTCTTTTGTCAAACAGTTTACTTGTCTTTTATCACACAGCTTACTTGTCTTTTATCACACAGCTTACTTGTCTTTTGTCAAACAGTTTACTTGTCTTTTATCACACAGCTTACTTGTCTTTTATCACACAGCTTACTTGTCTTTTATCACACAGCTTACTTGTCTTTTATCACACAGCTTACTTGTCTTTTATCACACAGTTTACTTGTCTTTTATCACACAGCTTACTTGTCTTTTATCACACAGCTTACTTGTCTTTTATCACACAGCTTACTTGTCTTTTATCACAGAGTTTACTTGACTTATATTACATAGCTTACTTGTCTTTTGTCAAACAGAGTTTACTTTGCTTATATCGCGCAGAGTTTACTTGACTTTTGTCATTCAGAGGTCACTCTCTTTTATCACATAATTTACTTGGTATAGTTTTCTATTCTATTATTGCATTTCTGGCTCTGCATTATAGCACAGGGAGAGAGCCGCGATAGCTCAGTGGTTAGTGAACTTGATTACAAAGGACAAGGGGTAGGGATCGATCCCAACCGACGGCTTCCGGGTTCACCCAGCCTTAAATAGGTGCCGGATTTTTTTCTGGGAAAGTAAAGCAGCACGGGCGTAATACCGACCACATTACCCCAAAATTCATGTGAGGAAGGTCTGTAAAGTATTGATAGGGTCACTAACACCATATTTCCCTATACGCCATTTGACGTGACGGAGGTACTTTACTTTTTTTTACTTACTATAGCACAGGGCAAGCAGCCTTTACTCTCCAGTCCTACAATCTCACCCCCCCCCCACCTTTTCCACCCTATGGGGCCCCAGTTATGGGAAGATGTAGAGATAGTTCATTATAGCATAGACCTTTAGGGGGCTCGGTGGCCTAGTTAGGAAAACAACTCGTTGTTTTCACTGACAACCCGTGTTCGATTCTCTCTGGAAGCAGTGTAAGTTGTACTTGTGGTTGGAGAAAAAATACCACTACGATCGACCCAGCCACTGCCAGAAATTGTACTATGTAGTGCTCTGCGAGGGTGTGGAATGCCGCCTCGCATCATGAGTTTCGATGCTTAAAGCGACACTATCTAGAAGTCTCCAAAAGCTTATATGGGTGAAAACATATGGCGTGCTGAGACCTTCGATTCAAGTCCCGTACTTTACCTTTACTTTATAGACTATCAAGAAGAGCTCTCCAATGTCTTTTTGCTGTCTCCACTATACATTTCAAGGTGTAATTTATCTTTGCAGTTTCAATCTCAAGGTTTCGTCTCCATGTATTTCTAGGTCATGCCTGTTTCCTCTTTCCCAGTTGGTTCCAAGTGAGAGCTTGTCTGGTCATGATTGTAGTTGGTTTGTGCTGTACGGTTCTTGTCAATTCATACAGACTTTTTTCTTATCATTTCCTTAACTCTGGATTGTTTTGTTCTTTGCGACATTTCATCATTCCTAATGGTGTCTGGCCATCTGATATGAAATATCTTCCTTAAACAAACACAGAGTTTTTCTCGTAATATGTTGCACAGAGTTTACTCATATAAAGCATGCACAGAGTTTACTTGAATATTTTTGCACAGAGTTAACTTGTATAATATTGCACAGAGGTTACTTCTAGCATTAATTATTGAGAAACATCAGCTGGACGACCTGCGATCTTCCCGGCGAGATCGGGACACCAACAGCTGATCAAGATATCACTTCACTTCTCAGTTGGGTTCATTGATAACAGACGCATTAATAGAGAATTGCTAACGAATTGATATTTGCCAGTGACACAGTCACGTGATATTTTGATGTACAAGACCTAATATTGCGATATATACAAGGTCCAATATTGCGGTATATGCAAGACCTAATATTGCGGTATATAGAAGACCTAATAATACGGTATATACATGACCTAATATTGCGGTATATTCAAGATCTAATATTACGGTATATACAAGACCTAATATTACGGTATATAGAGAATGGACAGGCTTTACATTCTCCAGCAGAATCTGAAAGATCAAGAAAGCCATGCGCCATTATCCTGGGTCTAAGAACCAACAACTTGTCAGGTCAGGTCCCTGCTCGTGCTATTACATCAACACCAGCATCCTGGGCCTAAGAGCCAACAACTTGTCAGGTCCCAGCTCGTGCCATTACATCAACACCAGCATCCTGGGCCTAAGAGCCAACAACTTGTCAGTGTAGACAGAGACAGTGATGTCATATGGAAACTGATGTTGCACTATGTGATTCCGCACACAAGCTTTGTGAGAACTCGACATGCCAGGTTGACCATAAACAGGAAGCTCACAGATTCCACCGCAATACAAACAGGAGACCGTCACGGATGTCTTCTTTCGCCTATCATTTTTCTTCTGGTGATGAACTGGACCAGGAAGAGAGCAACATCAAGAAACAACACTGATATTGACTTTCAGTAGACAGGTGGAAGATCTTGACTTCGCTATCTATGTGTATCTGCTCACTCTTAAACAACAACTTAAAAAGTAAAGAGCACCCGTCACGCCAAGTGGCGTATAGAGAATATGGTGTTAGTGACCATGCATTTTACAGACCTTCAGCACATGATTATTGAGGTAATTTGGACGGTATTACGTTACCGTGCTGCTTTACTTTCCCAGAAAAAAATCCGGTACCCATTAAAGGCTGGGTGAACCCGGAAGCCGTCGGTTGGGATCGAACCCTACCCCTTGTCCTTTGTAGTCCAGTTCACTGACCACTGAGCTATCGCGGCTCCCAAACAACAACTTGCTCAAAGTAAAATAAACAGAATCTGAGAAGATACATAGAAAACCCGTATCAAATTAAACTTACCTTAGACAGAGTTGATGAAAATCAACAACAAATACCAATTCTACTCCAAGAAATAAATATTATAGAGACAGGGAAGTTTACCTAATTTGGCAGTGTGGTTAGCATGGACGGCGGAACTGACGAAGATATTGCAAGCATAATTAACAAAGCCTGAACTGCCTACAAAACTCTTCACCCTGAGTGGAAATCCGGTACACTTTTTCTGTGTTACAAAGTCAGTATCTACGAGACGAATGTCACACAATGATGGAAATATTGATGAAACTATGGGGACAGTATCCTGATACTAGTTTACTATTCTCGCTGGTTCTGATTGGTTCTTATGTAATCAGAAAAGAAATGAAAGTACCAATGGGCACTGTTCGGGTACTATTAGTGCTAATATTTTCTATTTCAGGCCATCACCTGATAACTACTAATGAATGAAAAGTTATTTTCTTCCTAGGGTCATCGATAGCCTAGTTGGGAAAGCCACTCGACTTGGCTACCGACGTTCGGACAACCCGTGTTCGATTCCCGCTGGAAGCAATGTAAATTGTACTCGTGGTTTGGAAAAAAATACCCCAGCTGCTTTTCAGTCAGAAATGGGTACTAGGGTAGTACTCTGGGAAGGTGAGGAATGCCACCTCGCATCGTGAGTTTCGGTGCTTGAAGCGACACTATCCAGAAGTCTCCTAACACTTCTGGATAGGCGGCCGAGCTCATATGGGTGAAAACTCGCGTGCTAAGACACCGATTCAGGTCTCGTACTTTACCTTTAGTTTTACCTTTAGTCCTCCTCATCATCCGCCCTTAAAAGAACGTTATGTGGGTGTAAATGTATTTGGTTGTGGTTTTCACCCAGGCTCTGGTATATGCGCCTTTCTTTGTTTGTAACACATCCGATTTCATTACTGCATTTTTGAGTACCGGATTGCTTTCCCTCCTCGATTCCTTCTCGCTTTACCAGATTGAACAGTTTGTTTCCAGTAGCACCAAAGTGAGGTGGAGCAGGGTCTTGGTCAACTTTGTTGTTCGCCGATCCTGACCCATGCAGTCAGTTGTGGGCCACCGACCACTCTCAGCCCAGATGTCGATCTTCTATGCTCCCTGAAACTAATCAATATAGATTTGTTATAACAATAATATATATCTTCGTAATAGCATATCTTCGAGAACCATTAAGACAACCGGGACTTAATTATGCAAATAATAAATCATTGAGACAACCGGGACTTAATTATTCAAATAATAAATCATTGAGACAACCGGGACTTAATTATTCAAATAATAAATCATTGAGACAACCGGGACTTAATTATTCCAATAATAAACCATTAAGACAACCGGGACTTAATTATTCAAATAATAAACCATTAAGACAACCGGGACTTAATTATTCAAATAATAAACCATTGAGACACCCGGGACTTAATTATGCAAATAATAAACCACTGAGACAACCGGGACTTAATTATTCAAATAATAAACCATTAAGACAACCGGGACTTATTTATTCAAATAATAAACCATTGAGACAACTGGGGGCTTAATTATTCAAATAATAAACCATTGAGACAACTGGGGGCTTAATTATGCAAATAATAAACCATTGAGACAACCGGGACTTAATTTTGCAAATAATAAACCATTGAGACAACTGGGGCTTAATTATGCAAATAATAAACCAATGAAACAACTATGGGCTTAATTATAGAAATAATAAACCATTGAGACAACCGGGACTTAATTTTGCAAATAATAAACCGTTGAGATAACCGGGGGTTTAATTATGCAAATAATAAACCATTGAGACAACCGGGACTTAATGTTGCAAATAATAAACCATTGAGACAACCGGGGGTTTAATTATGCAAATAATAAACCATTGAGACAACGGGGGGCTTAATTATGCAAATAATAAACCCTAGGGACAAAGGGGGGCTTAATTATGCAAATAATAAATCCTAGGGACAACGGGGGACTTAATTATGCATATAATAAACCATTGAGACAACTGGGGGCTTAATTATGCAAATAATAAACCAATGAGACAACTGGGGGCTTAATTATGCAAATAATAAACCACTGAGACGCTTAATTGTGCAAATAATAAACCATTGAGACAACCGGGACTTAATTTTGCAAATAATAAACCATTGAGACAACTGGGGGCTTAATTATGCAAATAATAAACCAATGAAACAACTATGGGCTTAATTATGCAAATAATAAACCACTGAGACGCTTAATTATACAAATAATAAACCATTGAGACAACCGGGACTTAATTTTGCAAATAATAAACCGTTGAGATAACCGGGGGTTTAATTATGCAAATAATAAACCATTGAGACAACCGGGACTTAATGTTGCAAATAATAAACCATTGAGACAACCGGGGGTTTAATTATGCAAATAATAAACCATTGCGACAACGGGGGGCTTAATTATGCAAATAATAAACCCTAGGGACAAAGGGGGACTTAATTATGCAAATAATAAATCCTAGGGACAACGGGGGACTTAATTATGCAAATAATAAACCATTAAGAAGAGGGTGGGTGGGGGCTTAATTATGCAAATAATAAACCATTGAGACAACTGGGGGCTTAATTATGCAAATAATAAACCATTGAGACACCCGGGACTTAATTATGCAAATAATAAACCATTGAGACAACGGGGGACTTAATTATGCAAATAATAAACCATTGAGACAACTGGGGGACTTAATTATGCAAATAATAAATCATTGAGACAACTGGGGGCTTAATTATGCAAATAATAAACCATTGAGACAACTGGGGGCTTAATTATGCAAATAATAAACCATTGAGACAACCGGGACTTAATTATGCAAATAATAAACCATTGAGACAACGGGGGACTTAATTATGCAAATAATAAACCATTGAGACAACTGGGGGCTTAATTATGCAAATAATAAACCATTGAGACAACCGGGACTTAATTATGCAAATTATAAACCATTGAGACAACCGGGACTTAATTATGCAAATAATAAACCATTGAGACAACCGGGACTTAATTATGCAAATAATAAACCATTAAGACAAGGGGGTGGGGCTTAATTATGCAAATAATAAACCATTAAGACAACCGGGACTTAATTATGCAAATAATAAACTATTGAGACTACGAGAATTTAATTATGCAAATAATAAACCATTGAGACAACGGGGGACTTAATTATGCAAATAATAAACCATAGGGACAACCGGTGGGTTAATTATGCGAATACTGCACATTTAAGAACGTTTAAGAATCTTTGAGATAACTGTGGCATTAATTATACGAATACTACATCTTTGAGAACCTTTGAGACAACCGTGGGCTTATTTATGCGAATCCTACACCTTTGAGAACCTTTGAGACAACCGTGGGCTTATTTATGCGAATCATACACCTTTGAGAACCTTTGAGACAACTGATGGCTTAATTATGCGAATCATACACCTTTGAGACAACCGAGGGCTTATTTATGCGAATCATACACCTTTGAGAACCTTTGAGACAACCGAGGGCTTATTTATGCGAATCATACACCTTTGAGAACCTTTGAGACAACCGTGGGCTTATTTAGGCGAATCCTACACCTTTGAGAACCTTTGAGACAACCGAGGGCTTATTTATGCGAATCCTACACCTTTGAGAACCTTTGAGACAACCGAGGGCTTAATTAACCACGCTTCTGTTTACGAAGGAGTTTGAAACAAGCTTATTTGCTTTATTTTTGAAGGTGGTAAAAGGTACATATCGACGAAGAAAAGATTTTGAATAACAAAATATACTTTTGTGCTTGTACGACACGGAATCTAAAGCCGTTGGCAAATAATGAACAAGTTCAACATTTGTACTGTGATGTGTTATATTTGTTTAATGCTACTTTTGGGTGCAGGGACTTGAATATTGAACCGGCAAGCGAAGAGGCAAGATGGAGGTTCTTGAATCTTTGATGTCAGAAGCTCATCATTATTATCATTGAGTGCCGTCTCTGCATCGAAGGTTGGCTACTATTAAGCGCCTTTTCGCTCTATCTTTTTTCTGTTTATAGTTCAGTTTGTCATAGGCTGACTTGTACATCTTTTGATGCTACTCGTCCATGTTTGTCTTGGTCTGCCTCTGCTTCTTATATCTTGTATTTTCCCTTCCAAAATTACTTTTAGTAGGCTGTTTGTCTTTTAATATGTCACAAAAATCTTTTTTGTCTTGTCTTGTTTGAATTGTGTTTAGTAGTTCTATATTTAGAAAACAGAACAGAAAATTGAAGCCTTTGAAATGTGGATGTATAGAAGAACAGGTAGAATTGGATGGAAAGAAAAGAAAACAAACGATGAAGTTTTAAAACAACTAAAAATGAAATGAGAACTACTAAACACAATTAGAACAAGGCAAATTAAATTTTTATGGGCATGTTAAAAGACACAACAGATACAATAAAAGTAATATTGGAAGGGAAAATACAAAGTAAAAGAGGCAGAGGCAGACCAAGACTAACATTGACGAATAACATCAAAATATGGACAAGTCAACCTATGTCAGCACCATCAAAGTGCACCATCAAAGTTATAGACACAGTGGAATGGCTACCATTGTAGCCAACCTTCAATGCGGAAACGGCACTTAGTTATGATGAGTTCTATTTTTATTTGTAGTTGTTTTAAGGCTTCACCCTTTGTTTTCTGTCCTTTCCATCCAATTCTTCCTATTCTTCTATAAATCCACATTTCAAAAGCTTCAATTTTCTGCTCTGTTTTCTTGTCTAATGTCCATGTTGCTGCACCATACAGGAAAGTTGTGAAGATATAACATTTTGCTATTCTGTTTTTTAGCCCTGCGTTATTTGTTTTCATGTTAGTGCATTCTTCATAGCATTAAAATTACTTTGTACCATTCCTATACTTGTGTTTATTTCAGATGTACATTTTTCATCACTGGTTATTGTATGTCCAAGGTAGCTGTAGCTCTGAACAGTCTCCAGGTCTACTCCTCCAACTTTGATATTCACTTAGGATTCAAAAACTACCATTCTCTTTCTTGCGTTCAATAACGACTACTAAATGAATCTTTCTTTCTCTTTTTAGCACTAACTGATGACAACTAAATGAATCTTTCTTTCTCTTTTTAGCATTAACTGATGACAACTAAATGAATCTTTCTTTCTCTTTTTAGCACTAACTGATGACAACTAAATGAATCTTTCTTTCTCTTTTTAGCACTAACTGATGACAACTAAATGAATCTTTCTTTCTCTTTTTAGCACTAACTGATGACAACTAAATGAATCTTTCTTTCATTTCTAGCATTCAATAACGACTACTAAATGAATCTTTATTTCTCTTTTCAGCACTAACTGACAACTAAATGAATCTTTCTTTCTCTTTTTAGCATTAACTGATGACAACTAAATGAATCTTTCTTTCTCTTTTTAGCACTAACTGATGACAACTAAATGAATCTTTCTTTCTCTTTTCAGCACTAACTGACAACAACTAAATGAATCTTTCTTTCTCTTTTTAGCACTAACTGACAACAACTAAATGAATCTTTTTTTCTCTTTTTAGCACTAACTGACAACAACTAAATGAATCTTTTTTTCTCTTTTTAGCACTAACTGACGACAACTAAATAAGTCTTTCTTTCTCTTTTCAGCACTAACTGACAACTAAATGAATCTTTCTTTCTCTTTTTAGCATTAACTGATGACAACTAAATGAATCTTTCTTTCATTTCTAGCATTCAATAACGACAACTAAATGAATCTTTCTTTCTCTTTTTAGCACTAACTGACGACAACTAAATGAATCTTTCTTTCTCCTTTTAGCATTAACTGACGACTACTAAATGAATCTTTCTTTCTCTTTCTAGCATTCAGTAACAATTACTACATACAACTGAAAAACCCTTCTCGTCATTCACTTTCAAAAGGACGTTATATGTGTTGTGTGGTGGTTTGCAGTATAACTTGTATATTTGAATCTTTCGGCCTAGCACATCCGACTTCATCATGGTGTTTTTGAGTACCGGTTTGCATTCCCTCTCGATTACTCACCTGGCCAAACTAGACTGGTTTCTAGGAGTATTGTGACGAGTTGAATTCAGGTAGTTCACCAGTCATGGTGCAGTCATGGTCTCAGACCACTTTCAGCTCGAATCTGACATGAGCTTCCCCGCAGTCATGGTCTCAGACCACTTTCAGCTCGAATCTGACATGAGCTTTCCCGCAGTCATGGTGCAGTCATGGTCTCAGACCACTTTCAGCTCCAATCTGACATGAGCTTCCCCGCAGTCATGGTCTCAGACCACTTTCAGCTCGAATCTGACATGAGCTTCCCCGCAGTCATGGTCTCAGACCACTTTCAGCTCGAATCTGACATGAGCTTCCCCGCAGTCATGGTCTCAGACCACTTTCATCTCGAATCTGACATGAGCTTCCCCGCAGTCATGGTCTCAGACCACTTTCAGCTCGAATCTGACATGAGCTTCCCCGCAGTCATGGTCTCAGACCACTTTCAGCTCGAATCTGACATGAGCTTCCCCGCAGTCATGGTCTCAGACCACTTTCAGCTCGAATCTGACATGAGCTTCTCCGCAGTCATGGTCTCAGACCACTTTCAGCTCGAGTCTGACATGAGCTTCCCCGCATGCGGGAAATTGAAGACACCGACATTACACAGAGACAAATTAGAAACACATAGCTGAATGTTTGCGTCAAGATCAATGCGGTAGGACTTATAAAGTCCCTACCTATATCCGCCCAGGATTAGCCCAGGAAATTCATTAACTTTTCTGGGCTCTTGTGTTGGTAAAAGAAAAAGTAAAAAGCCCCCGTCACGCCAAGTGGCGTATAGGGAATATGGTGTTAGTGACCATACATTTTAGACCTTCAGCACATGATTTTTTGGGCAATGTGGTCGGTATTACGCCCGTGCTGCTTTTTTCCCAGAAAAAAAATCCAGTACTCATTTAATGCTGGGTGAACCCGGAAGCCGTCGGTTGGGATCGAACCCTACCTATTGTCCTTTGTAGTCCAGGTCACTAACCACTGAGCTATCGTGGCTCCCCCTCGTGAGTTGGTATATGAGTCTAAATGAGTAGAGAAATTTGCTCCAATGTTATGTCAGTCCTATTATATGGCTGTGAAACATGGAAAACAACAAAAATGACAATCACGAAGATACAGACCTTCATTAATGGATGCTTACGCAGAATAAAAGGATGGAAATCGCAGGACAAAATCACTAACTTAGAACTATCGAAAAGTACCAGTGAAATACGAGTGGACAAAGAGATACTACAAAGACGATGGCGCTGGATAGGACGCACACTGCAGAGGCCAAACTGAGAGTATTACACAACAGGCCCTCTTTTGGAATCCCCGGGGCAGAGACAGGGAGGAAGACCAACATATTCATGAAGAAGAGAGATGGAAGCAGAGATGACAATGATTGGGGAGATATGGAATGATCAACAAATGCTCGCCTAGTGATCAAAGATCCCTGCATGAACCAAATATACAAATATGGCGCTTTTGTTTTTTTTTATGTTATTGTATATTTTTCATCTGTTGCTTATGCTGTTAAGGTACGTAAGATCTCATGCCTAATCTTATAAAGGTCGGATGATAAATTGTAGTTCCCATGCTCGCATAATCTTGTAGAGGTTGAATTATAAAATTTAGTTCCCATGCTTGCATAATCTTATGGATGATGGATGATAAAATGTAGTTCCCATGCTTGCAAAATCTTATGGATGATGGATGATAAAATGTAGTTCCCACGCTTGCATAATCTTATGAATGATGGATGATAAAATGTAGTTCCCACGCTTGCATAATCTTATGGATGATGGATGATAAAATGTAGTTCCCATGCTCGCATAATGTTATGAAGGATGATTGATAAAATGTAGCTCCCATGCTCGCATAATCTTATTGAGGTCGGATGATAAAATGTAGTAACTATGCTCACATAATCTTATAGAGGTCGGATGATAAAATGTAGTTCTCATGCTCGCATAATCTTGTAGAGGTTGAATGATAAAATGTAGTTCCCATGCTCGCATAATCTTATAGAGGTAAACACAAACAGAACGTACTGCAGAAATCCATAGGAAAACAAGTTATTGTTATTGAGTTATTTGCCGGTCATCATCATTGCACTCCGAACATGTCCATAGGTGCTCAGATCCCCTCCTCAGCAATTCCCTCAGTGTCCAGTGACTGACGATTCCAGTTCTATGTCGGTTGATAAGTCTTCTTACACGGCCACTAAGTGTCTCATTTCTGGCTGTGCCCAACGTAAAACCCATTTCCATCATCCGAAGAAGTGACGTGGATCTGTGTTTGTCGAAGTCATTTGCTCTTCCCACATCTCGGAGGGCATTGATGATGCGTACAGAGCCCGCCTCCACTTTTTTTATCATGCTCATCGAATCACTCAGTAGACATACGTCATACAACAAGTAAGGTAGAGAAAAGACGGATGTGTCACTGCATAAAAGATACTAAAAGTAAAAAAGTAACGAGCCCCGTCACGCCAAGTGGCGAATAGGGAATACGGTTTTAGTGACCATAAATTTTACAGACCTTCAGTACATAATTTTTGAGGTAATGTGGTCAGTATTACGCCCGTGCCGCTTTACTTTCCCAGAAAAAAATCCGGTACTCATTTAAGGCTGGGTGAACCCGGAAGCCGTCGGTTGGAATCGAACCCTACCTGTTGTCCTATATAGTCCAGTTCATTAACCACTGAGCTATTGCGGCTCCCATAAAAGATTCTAGTGGTTGAAAATAGAACAGGCAGTATGCCGTTGTCCGTTTTTTTCACAAGGTTATTTGGAGAGATATAATTGCCAGCGACTCACAGCTAATGGATTGCGCTGGAAGCCGAACCATCCCGACCTTACTCCACCTCTGCGCGGTGCCTCTAACTGACTAACAGTAACAGGCGAAGCAGTATGATCTGGCCAAGTGAGTAGGAATCGAAGAGGGGAGACAACCTGGTGCACAAGAAGGGAGACAACCTGGTGCCCAAAGAGGGGACACAACCTGATGCCTAAGAGGGGAGGCAACCTAGTGCCCAAGAGGGGAGACAACCTGGTGCCCAAGAGGGGAGACAACCTGGTGCCCAAGAGGGGAGACAACCTGTGCCCAAAAATGCCGTGCTGAAGTCGAATGTGTTGAGTAGAAAGGCGCAGTAAATATCGCAGTTCGCCTGCAAACCTCAACACAACGCATCTACGCCTACTTAACGACCTTTTAAGGACGGATGACGAGGAGATAAATCAATTCCTTTAGTAGTCATCGGATAAACGCCTTAAAGAAATATGAAAATAGTAATGAGATGGCCAGACGAAAATTATGACCAATCCAATTTGTTGCTTTCTGGCTTCATTGGCGTCCCCCCCCCCCCCCCTCTCCCCCCTCTCTATCCACATTGTGCGACCTTTTCTATGACTAAAACAAATGCAAATAAAACAATTATAACAGCCGGCTATGTAGAAATCGTAATGTTGTTAGCCCCTCACAAAATACAAATGCTTAAAAAAGAATTAGGACCCAAAAAAAAGCCCAACTGAAAATCGGAGATACCCGACTTGAGGTATCAAGTTGGTGCGATGATTGGAAAGTTAGAGAGCTCTGTAAATATTAGTTTAAACCAGACAGGCCAATTTGGCCTTTTTCTGCCAACGGATTACTTTGTAAACCGAGCATTTTTTTTTTTGCATGAGATTTTATTAAAATAAATTTGGTGTATTACTTTGGTTGAGGATTTACAAGTACACATTTGAACATTCGTAATTAGAGGGAAGTACCAAATGGCGAGTGAGTAACATGATGCTATTGTTCATATATTCCTATGACAATACCAGTGTCTATTGATGTCAGGGGTAGGATTAGGTTAGGCATATATAACACGCACCAAGAACGTGTCAGTGACTAAAATAACGCCATACTTCCTATAATATACATCAAGAACGTGTCAGTGACTAAAATAACACTATACTTCCTATAGCATACATCAAGAACGTGTCAGTGACTAAAATAACACCATACTTCCTATAACATACATCAAGAACGTGTCAGTGACTAAAATAACACCATACTTCCTATAACATACATCAAGAACGTGTCAGTGACTAAAATAACACCATACTTCCTATAGCATACATCAAGAACGTGTTGATGACTAAAATAACACCACACTTCCTATAGCATACATCAAGAACGTGTTGGTGACTAAAATAACACCACACTTCCTATAGCATACATCAAGAACGTGTTGGTGACTAAAATAACACCACACTTCCTATAGCATACATCAAGAACGTGTTGGTGACTAAAATAACACTATACTTCCTATAACATACATCAAGAACGTGTTGGTGACTAAAATAACACCACACTTCCTATAGTATACATCAAGAACGTGTCAGTGACTACAATTAACACCACACTTCCTATAACATACATCAAGAACGTGTCAGTGACTAAAATAACACCACACTTCCTATAGCAAAGATCAAGATGTGCAGTGACTACTATTAACACCACACTTCCTATAGCATACATCAAGAACGTGTTGGTGACTAAAATAACACCACACTTCCTATAGCATACATCAAGAACGTGTTGGTGACTAAAATAAGACCACACTTCCTATAGCATACATCAAGACGTGCAGTGACTAAAATAACACCACACTTCCTATAGCATACATCAAGACGTGCAGTGACTACAATTAACACCACACTTCCTATAGCATACATCAAGACTGCAGTGACTAAAATAACACCACACTTCCTATAGCATACATCAAGAACGTGTCAGTGACTAAAATAACACCATACTTCCTATAGCATACATGAAGAACGTGTTGGTGACTAAAATAACACCACACTTCCTATAGCATACATCAAGACGTGCAGTGACTACAATTAACACCACACTTCCTATAGCATACATCAAGATGTGCAGTGACTACAATTAACACCACACTTCCTATAGCATATATCAAGATGTGCAGTGACTACAATTAACACCACACTTCCTATAGCATATATCAAGATGTGCAGTGACTACAATTAACACCACACTTCCTATAGCATACATCAAGATGTGCAGTGACTACAAATAACACCACATTTCCTATAGCATACATCAAGATGTGCAGTGACTACAAATAACACCACACTTCCTATAGCAAAGATCAAGATGTGCAGTGACTACAATTAACACCACACTTCCTATAGCATACATCAAGACGTGCAGTGACTACAATTAACACCACACTTCCTATAGCATACATCAAGAACGTGTCAGTGACTACAATTAACACCACACTTCCTATAGCATACATCAAGATGTGCAGTGACTACAATTAACACCACACTTCCTATAGCATACATCAAGACGTGCATTGACTACAAATAACACCACACTTCCTACAGCATACATCAAGAACGTGTCAGTGACTACAATTAACACCACACTTCCTATAGCATACATCAAGAACGTGTCAGTGACTACAAATAACACCACACTTCCTATAGCATACATCAAGAACGTGTCAGTGACTACAAATAACACCACACTTCCTATAGCATACATCAAGATGTGCAGTGACTACAATTAACACCACACTTCCTATAGCATACATCAAGATGTGCAGTGACTACAATTAACACCACACTTCCTATAGCATACATCAAGACGTGCAGTGACTACAAATAACACCACACTTCCTACAGCATACATCAAGAACGTGTCAGTGACTACAATTAACACCACACTTCCTATAGCATACATCAAGAACGTGTCAGTGACTACAAATAACACCACACTTCCTATAGCATACATCAAGAACGTGTCAGTGACTACAAATAACACCACACTTCCTATAGCATACATCAAGAACGTGTCAGTGACTACAAATAACACCACACTTCCTATAGCAAAGATCAAGATGTGCAGTGACTACAATTAACACCACACTTCCTATACACTTTACTTAACGCGTCACATGGTACCATTTTCTTCTTTGTTCTCCTCCGTTTCACATTCTTCTTGTGTTTCTTCCCTGTCCTTTTTCGTCTTTTTCACCATCCCCTCCCCTTTCTTATTTGTTTCATTTTTCTCTTTCCCATCTCATTCCCTCTTCCTTCTTTTTTCTTCTCTATTCGTCGTCGTATCCTAAGCAGAATATACACAGAGATAAATTTTCTCCACAGATCTAGCCATTAGTATGAGGTCCGCTCAAGTACTCTGTAAGGTGTATGTGAGCGCATTTTGTTAATAAGTTGTTAATTAAAATGCACATAACTCCGAAGTCAAATAATGCTCTCCTAACATATGAACAAATATTACAAATACCTAACGGTATTATTCAAAATCGAGCTTCACATATTTGAGACTGGTCCATCGCTTGATTCGTGTGTTGAACATTCCATTGTTGTTTGTGGAATCTTTATTTTTGGGGTAAGGTTTTGTTTACAAACACTTTTGCTATGTTTCTTTGGTTAATTCCTGAAATAACGGCTGTCGCTCTTCATCGTGGCGAGTTACGAAAGAAATGTGAAAGCTGAGCGGCTTTGTTGACGTCAGCAGTCGTTTGAGGGGTTGGTATTTTAAATGTTGGAGTGGTGAGTTTGTAGACCAGTCTTTCAGAAACGGATGATATCATGAGGGGCGGAGACTGATAGATAGATTTATCTTGTTCTGTAGTTGAGTTTATGGGCAATTTTATCATGTTCTTTTGTTAGGTCTTGTATACAATTTTATCATGTTCTTTTCTTATGGTTTGCATACAATTTTATCATGTTCTTTTGTTAGATCTTGTATACAATGTTATCATGTTCTTTTGTTAGGTATTGCATACAATTTTATCGTGTTCTTTTGTTAGGCATTGCATACAATTTTATCATGTTCTTTTGTTAGATCTTGTATACAATTTTATCATGTTCTTTTGTTAGGCACTGCATACAATTTTATCATGTTCTTTTGTTAGGCATTGCATACAATTTTATCATATTCTTTTGTTAGGTCTTGTATACAATTTTATCATGTTCTTTTATTAGGGCTTGCATACAATTTTATCATGTTCTTTTCTTAGAGCTTGCATACAATTTTATCATATTCTTTTGTTAGGCATTGCATACAATTTTATCATATTCTTTTGTTAGGCATTGCATACAATTTTATCATATTCTTTTCTTAGAGCTTGCATACAATTTTATCATATTCTTTTGTTAGGCATTGCATACAATTTTATCATATTCTTTTGTTAGGCATTGCATACAATTTTATCATGTTCTTTTCTTAGAGCTTGCATACAATTTTATCATATTCTTTTGTTAGGCATTGCATACAATTTTATCATATTCTTTTGTTAGGCATTGCATACAATTTTATCATATTCTTTTGTTAGGCATTGCATACAATTTTATCATATTCTTTTCTTAGAGCTTGCATACAATTTTATCATATTCTTTTGTTAGGCATTGCATACAATTTTATCATATTCTTTTGTTAGGCATTGCATACAATTTTATCATGTTCTTTTCTTAGAGCTTGCATACAATTTTATCATGTTCTTTTGTTAGGCATTGCATACAATTTTATCATATTCTTTTGTTAGGCATTGCATACAATTTTATCATGTTCTTTTCTTAGAGCTTGCATACAATTTTACCATGTTCTTTTGTTAGGCATTGCATACAATTTTATCATGTTCTTTTCTTAGAGCTTGCATACAATTTTATCATATTCTTTTGTTAGGCATTGCATACAATTTTATCATGTTCTTTTCTTAGAGCTTGCATACAATTTTATTATGTTCTTTTCTTAGGGCTTCCTTACAATTTTAAGATGACTGTAGTCTGAGCCCTTTGATAATTGTATCTGTAGTCTAACTTAAAGGCATTTTCATTATTTTCTGTAGTTTGCATCTACAATACACGATCATTGGTTAACGTAGCGTAATTACTCCAACTGTAACTAATAATCTAGCCATAGAGACACTGATGTTATTGTCTTTAACTCTTTCCCTACGGAAACTTGTTATCATTGTAACGGAAGAGATTTCAGAGACACAATTTTTCATGGTTTTAAGACTCAATCGACATATTTATATTTATCTAACATATTATATATGAATTTTTAGATAATTGAACAAGGTATTAGATTTCACTAATACCAAGATGATACAAAACGTGTAAAAAGAATATGGTTTGATGATTAATCACAATAATCAAATTGAGAATGACTCACGTATACAGCGAAACGTATGTGGCCGAAATCAGAGTGACGCACAGTGCGGCGAAACGTACGGAGAGAGTTAAAGGATGGTTGATCCATTTAGTCTTTTCCTCTTCCGATCACGAGTTCAATATGGCAGTACAGACGCAAGTAGTGAATGAAGTGAATGATACAAGAGTAATACTATACAAACTGTGTCATAGGTACAGAACCCGGTGTCCTCATCTTTTTTTTGCTTGTCTGGTCCCTATTTCTCTCACTACCTAATAGAAAAGAACAATTAACCATTTTTACTTTCCTGACAGGCTGCAAGAAACTGAACTTTTACACATCCAAGAATATGAATGAGGGATTGTAGTTTGGAGAATATGAATGAGGGATTGTAGTTTGGGGAAAGATTAGCAGTAAAATCAGAAGGGGCATCTGTGACAAGAATATCAGGATGGACATCAGTGACAAGAACATCAGGAGGTACATCAGTGACAAGAATATCAGGAGGTACATCAGTGACAAGAACATCAGGAGGTACATCAGTGACAGGAATATCAGGAGGTACATCAGTGAAAAGAACATCAGGAGGTACATCAGTGAAAAACATCAGGAGGTACATCAGTTACAAGAACATCAGGAGGTACATCAGTGACAAGAACATCAGGAGGTACATCAGTGACAGGAACATCAGGAGGTACATCAGTAACAAGAACACCAGGAGGTACATCAGTGACAAGAACATCAGGAGGTACATCAGTGACAAGAACACCAGGAGGTACATCAGTGACAAGAACACCAGGATGTACATCAGTGACAAGAGCATCAGGAGGTACATCAGTGACAAGAACACCAGGAGGTACATCAGTGACAAGAACACCAGGAGGTACATCAGTGACAAGAACACCAGGAGGTACATGAGTGACAAGAACATCAGGAGGCACATTAGTGACAAGAACACCATGAGGTACATCAGTGACAAGAACACCGGGAGGTACATGAGTGACAAGAACATCAGGAGGTACATCAGTGATAAGAACACCAGGAGGGACATCAGTAACTATCGGTGATAGCGTTGATGGTGGTGGTGTTTATGGTGCTGTTGATGGTGGTGGTGTTGATGGTGGTGGTGTTTATAATGTTTCAGGTGGTGGTATTGATGGTGGTGATGTTTATGGTCTTGAGGGTGGTGGTGTTTATGGTGTTGATGGTGGTGGTGTTTATTGTGTTGATGGTGGTGGTGTTTATTGTGTTGATGGTGGTGGTTTTGATGGTGGTGATGTTTATGGTGTTGATGGTGGTAGTGTTTATGGTAATTATGATGATGATGGCTGTGGTGGTGATGGTGTCGATGGTGGTTGGGGTGAAAGTATTGATGGTAAAAGTGATGGTGGTATTAATATTGATTGTAATAGTGATGGTAGTAAAAGTATTGATGGTAATAGTGATGGTAGTAAAAGTATTGATGGTAATAGTGATGGTGTTGGTGATGATTCTTTACTTGGAGCTATTGCTGAATGTTTAAATAATTGGTGAGAACTCAATACGTCAAGCGCAAACAACTTTTGACGCCAAATATTAGTACTACGGAGTACGTTCACATTGTACTCAGAGACCTGCTTATAACTAAACTGTGCAAGCACGACAGAAACACTCAAAGAATGTGACCGGATGTTTGGGTTTAAACATTTGGCCTAAACTAAACATTTATTGAAAAACAGAGCGACCAGCATTTCGGTAGGACGTCAAACATTTAATGTAGAGCGAATGGAGGAACAAATAAAAACACACACAAATTAATCTCCATTAACTAATACAATAAAGCAAAATGCAGCACAGTCTCTATGTCAATGCCAGATAGAGAGGTTTTAACCCAGACCATTCCGTCCAGTAGCGGGAACATTAATCACTCAGCCATTGCGGTCTCTCTTTTTCTATTTTCGTTCTGATACGAACTTGGAGTTCACCAAGCCTCTGAAACAGTTTGCCAGAGTTAACAGCAAGTGGGGAAACAGGAACCACGATATATAGACCGAGGTAAAAAAGCGGGGAAAAAGTAGGAACTACGAAAATTACTCAGATATAACTGGATTGGGGGGAGGGGGGGGCACACGCCCGTGCTGCTTTACTTTCCCCAGAGAAAATCCGGTACTCATTTAAGGCTGGGTGAACCCGGAAGCCGTCGGTTGGGATCGAACCGTGCCTCTTGTTCTTAGTAGTCCAGTTCACTAACCACTGAGCTATGACGGCTACCAACTACGATATCTACTCCGAGATAGCGGCGCGGGGGAAAAGTAGAAACAACGAAAATTACTGAAATGAGATGTCTTGGAAGAATATAAGAAATCTAGATAGAAGGATGTATTTTAAACCAAACTTCTTTCCTTCTTTTATCTTTCTTTCTTTCTTTCTTTCTATCGTTCTTTCTATCGTTCTTATATTCTTCTAACGAATATTAAGGGAGTACGGGTTCGATCATACTGCGGATCGTCTATTGTTCTTTGTTTAACAATGTTGATTATTTGTGATTTTTTTCCGAGTGATGTAAACATACCACTTCTCCTGAAATTTATTCACAAATATTAAAGTAATAGGCACTCATCTGCTTCATCCGCTCTTAAAAGGACGCTGCGTGAGCGTACATGCGTCGTGTTGTGGTTTGCAATATAGTTTTTGCATTTGGGCCTTTTGGTTCAACACAGCCGTCTTCAGCACGGCATTTTTTGTTACTGGGCTGTCTGCCCAAGCAAGACGCAACAACAAGACGCAACGCAAACAGCAAGACACAACACAAACAATAAGCAACAACAAGACGAAACACAAACAAGATGCAACACAAACAAGACGCAACAACAAGACGCAACAACAAGACGAAACACAAACAAGACGCAACAACAAGACGCAACAACAAGACGAAACACAAACAAGACGCAACAACAAGACGAAACACAAACAAGACGCAACAACAAGACGAAACACAAACAAGACGCAACAACAAGACGCAACAACAAGACGAAACACAAACAAGACGCAACAACAAGACGAAACACAAACAAGACGCAACAACAAGACGCAACAACAAGACGCAACACAAACAAGACGCAACAACAAGATGCAACACAAACAAGACGCAACAACAAGACGAAACACAAACAAGACGCAACAACAAGACGCAACAACAAGACGAAACACAAACAAGACGCAACAACAAGACGCAACAACAAGACGCAACACAAACAAGACGCAACAACAAGACGCAACACAAACAAGACGCAACAACAAGATGCAACACAAACAAGACGCAACAACAAGACGAAACACAAACAAGACGCAACAACAAGACGCAACAACAAGACGAAACACAAACAAGACGCAACAACAAGACGCAACAACAAGACGCAACACAAACAAGACGCAACAACAAGACGAAACACAAACAAGACGCAACAACAAGACGCAACAACAAGACGAAACACAAACAAGACGCAACAACAAGATGCAACACAAACAAGACGCAACAACAAGACGCAACAACAAGACGCAACACAAACAAGACGCAACAACAAGACGCAACAACAAGACGCAACAACAAGACGCAACAACAAGACGCAACACAAACAAGACGCAACAACAAGACGAAACACAAACAAGACGCAACAACAAGACGAAACACAAACAAGACGCAACAACAAGACGAAACACAAACAAGACGCAACAACAAGACGAAACACAAACAAGACGCAACAACAAGACGCAACAACACGACGCAACACAAACAAGATGCAACACAAACAAGACGCAACACAAACAAGACGCAACAACAAGACGCAACACAAACAACAAGACACAATACAAACAATAAGCAACAACAAGACGAAACACAAACAAGATGCAACACAAACAAGACGCAACACAAACAAGACGCAACAACACGACGCAACACAAACAAGACGCAATACAAAAAAGACACAACACAAACAATAAGCAACAACATGACGAAACACAAACAAGATGCAACACAAACAAGACGCAATACAAACAATAAGCAACAACAAGACGAAACACAAACAAGATGCAACACAAACAAGACGCAACACAAACAAGACGCAACAACACGACGCAACACAAACAAGACGCAATACAAAAAAGACACAACACAAACAATAAGCAACAACATGACGAAACACAAACAAGATGCAACACAAACAAGACGCAACACAAACAAGACGCAACAACAAGACGCAACAACACGACGCAACACAAACAAGACGCAACACAAACAACAAGACACAATACAAACAATAAGCAACAACAAGACGAAACACAAACAAGATGCAACACAAACAAGATGCAACACAAACAAGACGCAACAACAAGACGCAACAACACGACGCAAAACAAACAAGACGCAACAACACGACGCAACGCAAACAAGACGCAACAACAAGACGCAACACAAACAACAAGACACAATACAAACAATAAGCAACAACAAGACGAAACACAAACAAGATGCAACACAAACAAGACGCAACACAAACAAGACGCAACAACACGACGCAACACAAACAAGACGCAATACAAAAAAGACACAACACAAACAATAAGCAACAACATGACGAAACACAAACAAGATGCAACACAAACAAGACGCAATACAAACAATAAGCAACAACAAGACGAAACACAAACAAGATGCAACACAAACAAGACGCAACACAAACAAGACGCAACAACACGACGCAACACAAACAAGACGCAATACAAAAAAGACACAACACAAACAATAAGCAACAACATGACGAAACACAAACAAGATGCAACACAAACAAGACGCAACACAAACAAGACGCAACAACAAGACGCAACAACACGACGCAACACAAACAAGACGCAACACAAACAACAAGACACAATACAAACAATAAGCAACAACAAGACGAAACACAAACAAGATGCAACACAAACAAGATGCAACACAAACAAGACGCAACAACAAGACGCAACAACACGACGCAAAACAAACAAGACGCAACAACACGACGCAACGCAAACAAGACGCAACAACAAGACGCAACAACACGACGCAACACAAACAAGACGCAACACAAACAAGACGCAACACAAACAAGACGCAACACAAACAAGATGCAACACAAACAAAACGCAACGACACGACGCAACAACACGACGCAACACAAACAAGACGCAACAACAAGACGCAACACAAACAACAAGACACAATACAAACAATAAGCAACAACAAGACGAAACACAAACAAGATGCAACACAAACAAGACACAACACAAACAAGACGCAACAACAAGACGCAACAACACGACGCAACACAAACAAGACGCAACACAAAGAAAACACAACACAAACAATAAGCAACAACATGACGAAACACAAAGAATACATAATACAAACAATAAGCAACAATATGACGAAACACAAACAAGATGCAACACAAACAAGACGCAACACAAACAAGACGCAACAACAAGATGCAACACAAAGAAGACACAACACAAACAATAAGCAACAATATGACGAAACACAAACAAGATGCAACACAAACAAGACGCAACACAAACAAGACGCAACAACAAGACGCAACACAAACAAGACGCAACAACAAGACGCAACACAAAGAAGACACAACACAAACAATAAGCAACAATATGACGAAACACAAACAAGATGCAACACAAACAAGACGCAACACAAACAAGACGCAACAACAAGACGCAACACAAACAAGACGCAACAACAAGACGCAACACAAAGAAGACACAACACAAACAATAAGCAACAATATGACGAAACACAAACAAGATGCAACACAAACAAGACGCAACACAAACAAGACGCAACAACAAGACGCAACACAAACAAGACGCAACAACAAGACGCAACACAAAGAAGACACAACACAAACAATAAGCAACAATATGACGAAACACAAACAAGATGCAACACAAACAAGACGCAACACAAACAAGACGCAACAACAAGACGCAACACAAACAAGACGCAACAACAAGACGCAACACAAAGAAGACACAACACAAACAATAAGCAACAATATGACGAAACACAAACAAGATGCAACACAAACAAGATGCAACACAAACAAGACGCAACAGAAACAAGACACAATACAAACAAGACGCAACAACAAGACGCAACATAAACAAGACGCAACATAAACAAGACGCAATAACAAGACGCAACAACAAGACGCAACACAAACAAGACGCAAAATAAACAAGACGCAATAACAAGACGCAACAACAAGACGCAACACAAACAAGACGCAACAGAAACAAGACACAATACAAACAAGACGCAACAACAAGACGCAACACAAACACGACGCAACAGAAACAAGACGCAACACCTAGACGCAACACAAAACGCAACAACAAGACGTAACAACAAGACGAAACACAAACAAGACGCAACAACAAGATGCAACACAAACAAGACGCAACACAAACAAGACGCAACACAAACAAGACGCAACACCTAGACGCAACACAAAACGCAACAACAAGACGTAACAACAAGACGCAGCACAAAACGCAACAACAAGACGTAACAACAAGACGCAACACAAAACGCAACAACAATACGTAACAACAAGACACAACACAAAACGCAACAACAATACGTAACAACAAGACGCAACAACAAGCAATATGTAAGAAAAAAACGCAACAACAAACCGCATTACAAACTAAACATAACAACAAGACGCAACACAAACTAAACGCAACAACAAGACGAAACACAAACTAAACGCAACAACAAGACGCAACACAAACTAAACGCAACAACAAAACGCAACACAAACGAGACAAACCAACATAGTAGCCTCCATCAATTAGATTTTTCAGCGCCCCTAGAAATGATATTTTTGTCCAACCAAGGAGACCTAAACACAAACGAGACGTAACAACATAACGAAGCACAAACAAGACGCAACAAGATGCACTGTCTTCATATTCTTCTGCCGCTTTTATCCAGACACCCCCAAAGACCCTCCAAATGGAATACTCTGTACGGAACAACAGCAGAACTTAAAAATACCTGCAGATACTACAACGTGGCATTGGGCCGAAGGGCATCAGCTCTAAGGTCGATGGATCCGTAACAACAACAACAACAACAACAACAACAACATCCAGAGACACTTCTTTATCTGGTGAAAATGAGGCTAACAGCCAAGCTGCGATATTTGTTCCTTGCAACCCAATCCTGACACAAGGAGTCAACTATGAGTCGTTGACCCCATTAGTCCAGTTATTAATAGACTTGCCCTCATAATAAGAAGCGAACCACGGAGCTCTCTCATCAAGTCTTGTTTCCGTCAGCGCTGTAGAACACAAGAAATAGAAGAAGAAAATGATGAGGTGAAAGAAGAGGATAGGAAACCTATAAATTTGATGAGTAATGTATCTCGTTAATCAGTGATACAGTGAATAACACTTATAAGAAAGCTGCAACACAATGCTATGCAAATACAGGGCATGCAGAATAATAATAGAATGAACAGAGTTTGGGACAGACCCAGACAACGCTGCAAATATAACATCAGAGAAACTCTACAACATCGTGAAGTGTCAATAGCGGAGTGTGGTAGAAGAGCAAAAACCAGAACCTTGTATCTCCTTCGATACCGGAAGCAGTGAGAAATGAACTAACTCTTTCCCTACGTTTCGACGCACCATGCGCCATGCCGATTATCTCTCGAACGTTTAGCCGCACAGTGCGTCACTCTCAATTTGATTAGTGTAAACTGTCATCAAACCATATTCTTTGTACAGGTCTTGTATCATCGTGGTATTCTTCTACTTCTTTCTTCTTTTCTCTTTCACTGATACCTAAAAGGTGTCGTGATTTATATCATTTGTCGTTCTTGTGCTGCTCGAATTGTCTGAATTAGTGATTTTCCTTTGTTGTTACATGTCTCTGTCACTGCATCTATCCATCTTCTTCTGGGTCTTCCTCTTGGTCTTTTCCCATGCATTCTCGAGAAGAACGCCCTTGATGGTGATTGGTGAGGATTCATTCTGACCAGGTGGCCGAACCATTTAAGTTGTTGTTGTTCTATATATTCTTGGCAGGGTTTTGTTCCTACCATTTTTCTTATGGTTTCATTTGGTATTCTATCTCTTCTTGTGTTGTTTGTTACTTTTCTCAAGCATCGCATCTCACATGTATTGATCTTTCTTAAGTGGGATTTAGAAAGGGTCCATGTTTGACTTTCATAGCACAAAGTTGGTATGAAGATGCTATTTATCATTTGTTGTTTAGCTGGCATAGAAATGTTTGGATGTCTTAACAATGGTGAAAGCTGGTATGTGACAGCATTTGCTTTTTGTATTCTCATGTCAATTTCTCTGTCTAGTTTACCATCGTGGTATTAGTGAAATATAATACCTTGTTTAATTATCTAAAATCCTGTGTTATCCTCTATTATCCTGTGTTATGTGTTAGATAAATATAAGCATGTAGATTAATATTTAAAAACATGACAAATTTTGTCTCTAAAATCTCTAACGCTAAATTGATAAGAACCTTCCGTACTGAGAGAGTTAAAGATGAAGAAGAATGAGTGATACAAGACAGGATCGTGGAAAGCTGATTGGTCAGGTAGATAAGATCGAGACACGTTAAACATAAATGCCCTGTAATGGACACGAGAGAAAAGGCAAACCAGAGACCAAAGCCAACCTTGTGGAAAATAATGGAAACGAATGTGCAGTGTACCGCATGAACCAGACTTAGGGTATCATGCGAAGAATGGCAGCGAACAACTGGGGGAACTTTGTTGTTGCTCTACAAAACACCATACGGTATGCATACTATCAACTATTTTATTGATTCTTGAGCCTGATAAAAAAGAAAAGAAGTGATCTGGTAGTCAAAGCTGACTAAAGTAGCCGATGGGCGCCAGGGTTGAGAACACCTGAGCTGAAGGGTCACATACTTGCTCAAACCACGCCATGAAGTGTTTACATTTCCGCCTTTTGTTTTTCTTTCCCTAGTAACTGGCGTGGATGCCACGACTGTATTTTCTCCCCATGCAAACTAAAAATGGTCCGTGTTTTTGGAGGCCAATAGCGAAAAGTCAATTAAAATACGTGACACTAAACTTAGAAGAATGGCTTTCGTGCCGTTTCCTGGCCAATACGGGAAACTATTGCTGTTCTATTTGTTTACAGCGGTGCACCATGGTTCTCCTATTTCAAACGTTGAAGTCATTGATCGATTCGTGTTTGACTTTGCCTCTAACTTTGAACAAATTGGTCTCGTTTGCCAAATTGAACGAGCGGTTTTAATTACGCGCTCCTTTGCTTATCGTTAAACAATGACGGATGACGCTTTATTTAAGAACGTGCCGGCTTTCAAAGTTTTCATTGTAAAAGAAATCCTTCAACACAAAAACTCTGCTTTGGCCTTGCCATGGTGCGGGTTAAGGGTGGACTCCGAGTGCTAGATATTTTGGATTACTTTTATTTTTACATTCCATCTTTCATTATAATAGCGGCAAGACAAAGAAGGCTTCCGCATCTTCACATGGCGTGATTAGGTACATCAGTCTACATGTGGGTACATTTATCTTGAAACTGGTGGTAGAACAAAAGCTGAATTTGTTGACATTAAAGTGGCATTTTAGTCAATTCGTGTATTCTTTCAGTATTCATCCAATGACTACGTTATCATTCTTCATTGTCGTTCCTTAACATGATGTTAAGATACCTTGCGTTGTGATTTACAAAAAGTTATGATATTTGACATTTGTAATCTACAGCATCCGACTTCAGCACGGCGTATCAGGCAGGTATCGGATTGCCTTCCTTTGTCCCCACATGCTTGGTCATTCTGTTTCCTTTGTCCACACACACTTTGCCATTGTTTTCTTTGTCCCCACACGCTTGACCATTTTGTTGCCTTTGTTACCACATGCGTGGTCATCCTGGTTCCTTTTGTCCCTACACGCTTGGTAATCCTGGTTCCCTTGTCCACACAGCTTGGTCATTCTGTTTCCTTTGTCCACACAGGCTTCACAATTCTGTTTCCCTTGTCCCCACACGCTTGGTCATCCTGGTTCCTTTGTCCCCACACGCTTGGTCATTATGTTTCCTTCGCCCACACACGCTTGTGAACTGGACTACAAAGGACAAGAGGTAGGGTTCGATCCCAACCGACGGCTTCCGGTTTTACCCAGCCTTTAATGGGTATCGGATTTTTTTTCTGGGTAAGTAAAGCTGCACGGGCGTAATACCGACCACATTACTCCAAAAATCATGTGCCGAACGTCTGTAAAATTTATGGTCACTAACATCATATTCCCTATACGCCACCTGGCGTGACGGGGCGCTTTACTTTTTACTTACACACGCTTGGCCATTCTGTTTATTTTGTCCCCACACGCTTGGCCATTCTGTTTCCTTTGTCCCCACACGCTTGGTCATTCTGTTTCCTTTGTCCACACACGCTTGGTCATTCTGTTTCCTTTGCCCCCACACGCTTGGTCATTCTGTTTCCTTTGTCCACACACGCTTGGTCATTCTGTTTCCTTTGTCCACACACGCTTGGTCATTCTGTTTCCTTTGCCCCCACACGCTTGGTCATTCTGTTTCCTTTGTCCACACACGCTTGGCCATCTTGGTTAGGCATTTAACAGACTCACCCCGGAGAGGTAGCACAGGGTCATACCCACCTGTTACCACCAATCCTAACACATGCAGTCAGCTTTGACTCGTTGACCACTTTCAGCGCAAGTGATGTTGAATGTCCTCCTTTAGCGTATAATCCTATCTAGATCACTACATTCGTTGGTGAAAGTGACGTCACATTTTCATCTCATTCTTCAAAATGATATTTATCCAAATCTTGTAGCCTGTTACAATCAACTTTAATATTTCAATCTTCCAGCCTCTGTATCTACCGGAGCTCTGACCACAGTCAAGGGAGAAAAGAATTGAGCCACTTTCACCTGCCTCGCATGTCGTTAGAAGCGAATAAGTCCGTTGGGGTCAAAGTCTTCGGCGGTACTACAGAGTTCGTGCATGTGAAATCAAGCCATCTTTAGTGCTTTCGCTACTGTGAGGAGGGCGTGCTGAATACTGTGCAACGTGCCGCGGAAGGAATATGAGCTCTAAGGAGAGTTGTCCATTGTGGCATGAATATGATCCGTCGATTAAACTAAATTAAACATGTATCCCCAGTAACAATTATATACAACTATTCCTGGACTTTTTTGCGTACTCCATTTTTGTACTCAAACACTTGTAACACAATTTTATATTTTCCCCTCAAACGAGAGTGTATTTGTCAGGTGAAGATACTACCTTTACTCGAAAACAAAGGCATAATTTTTTATTTCAGAACAACTCAAATAGGTTTGAAAGTAGAAATAATTCTTGTTACGACATTTCAAATCCTCAAAATTAATGATACAGCCACCAATTGAAATAGTTTTGAATTAAATACAGAGATAATCAATCAAATGACTCGTCCATCTTGAAAGAAGTATTCCCTCCCCGTCTTGGTAGTTGTAAGGGGAATATGGTGTTAATGACCAGATTTATTTTCTTGACCACCGCATATTTGTGGATGTTGTGGTCGGTATCACGCCCGGTCGCCTTATTACCCAGAAATAAAGAAGGAAATAGCTGAGCCCTTAATGTACCCGTAACATGATAAAATTATAACATTAAATAAGCTATTTTAAAAACATCACATAAAAATACTTGCGGCTGACAGAGGAGCAGGTACACAAACTGTATATCTTCCTTGACCAGCTGAAAGATTGTTTTATGTCACTGGGTTCTGTTTCGACATCGAAATTAGCTACCGCAGAGCACCATTTTACTCTGTCTCTTGTCCTGATACAGCATATCTGTTACCAGTACACTCGCCTTGGGTCAGCCTCTGTCTCGTCTACTTTTGTAACTTCCATTTGAAGATGGTCATCAGTAATGTATTGTGACTTCTTCACATGCCCCAGAAGTTTCAGTTATCTTTTTCAAAATGTGTTAAATAATAATTTTTTTTTAAATAAGAGGTTATAACAAAGGACAAGAACAATCGTTTTTGCCTCCATCAGATTTGCTTGCGATTGAAGGGGAGGGGAAAAAACGCATGTCTAACTGCGAGCTACAGACACTGCAAACATTCGACACTTTGTTTACTTTCGGAATGGACCTGACCACCTTTCTGGCTGCCGCGAATGCGAGATTCTATGTATCATCTTCTGCCTTGAGACATTTGAGGTCTGCAATTGTGCCTTCCCACAATCCCGTTTCTGCTGTTGTTTAAAATAAGAAGGTCCCTGATGATTGACTGCACACAATGGCTGGTGAGCAATACAATGTGTGTCTTGTCCTTTCTGCTTTGTGGTGGTCTCGAGAGACACAAAGGTTATGGGAGTAAACCTCAAGAAGAAAATCCGGAGTAAAGACCCTAAGCTTAGTGATCTGTTACAGCACCCTATGATATCTAGTCACACTTGTTATAACAGTAGCAGGGTTGTGTACCTTTGTAGTGGATTAATGAGCCAGAATTGGGATTCTGAAGCCTGAGCAACACGGAATCTCCACAGGGAACAGACTAATAACTTCAGTGCTGCGGTAAAGCTGGTAGCAAGGAAACAAAAGTGCGGTGTAACGTCCACTCCTGCAAGGTGTGGTGACAGCTTTGAAAAGAAGGAACAAAAAAATACTGACGTGTCGGCCTACATGCGGCCTTCTTCAGAAAACAAGAACAACACAAATGAACAAAAAAATACATATAAATTCTGCTACATCTAGGATGATCAGAACAGGCAAATCAAGGAGAAATAAACAGAGGGATAAGAGATGAAATGATTAAATGATGGAAAGATGTGCTGCATATTGGAGAATTAAAATAGATGTAAGTTTAAAATGTAAGCTAAAATAATTATAAAATAAAAGCGAGACTTTACTTTTGGCAAAATGCAACAGCTCCCTGCGAAAATGATTGTCAAATTTAAGTGGGAGAGTTTGTTCGGAAATCAGTTACGTGATTGAATGGGAGGTCAGATGAGATAACAGGATAGTGGAATTGGGTGTTTGATCATTCAAACGTGACACTGGTAGTGACTAGAAATATATGTGAAGTGTGAAAGCCAACTAAGCATTCCTCTGATAACCTAGCTATAAGTAAGGAGTAATGGGGGATTTTAAAGATATGTGGTACAGACCTAGAAAATCGCCTGAAAGGATTACGTCAGTTGGTCGAGGGCCATAACAAGAGATGGAGAGGGAGGAAAGAAGGGGGGGGGGGAAACGGAGATTGGAGTGAAAGAAGGAAAGGAAGAGAAAATGGGGGAAGAGAGAGGGGTTTCCCGTGAGACAGGGTTACATTGATGCCTCGTGGGGTGAGACACCCTCTATACGGTAACAGACGATTCTCTAAAGAGAATCGGCTGCGGCTGTCAGAACATGATACCAGGCCAGTAACTAGGACATCCGCATTACCCTAATGGTCTTAAGAGTTGAAGTGAGATGCTATTGGCGTGCCTGCATCTCGAGTGGTATCATACTGATGTTCCTGGCATCTGATTCGCCCATGTAGGTCAAGTTACATCGCTTACATGTGATGGCATAAATATTTGATTATTTGGTTGTGGAAGGCCCCGGTATCACTGCAAACGAATTAAAATCCATAATTGCTCAACCGCCCGTGCCAGCGTAATCATACGAATTAATATCTCATCTCCCAAACAAAGAAAGGTAACTGTAGTCCCCACCGTAGCAGTCTCAGCACACACCAAAAGACATAAGGCGAAACCGCGCAGAAAGTAAACACAGCCAACTGTTCCCTGTCATACGATATCATCATTCATCGTAAACAACTGGAACATCGAAACATGATCAAAACGGATGAGACACAGCTCACGGTGTGCACAGAGCACTTAACTCAGTAGCTCCTGCAACAAGCCGGACTTGGAATATGAGGAAACTGCAACAAGTAACATTTATCATGCATAGCCTTCAATTGTTCCCGCCGCCTATCCACAATATACTGGAAGTTCACGTCCTCCTGAAAATGATGATCGTCGTATTAAAAAAAAAAAATTATAGCGCTTGATGATGTAAGACCATCGTTATTGACTCCAATTCCGAACATATAGAGACACAGTTAGTTGTCAGATTATCCCCGTCACACATCAAACAACAGACCGTAAGATTATCGTACGGTCAGTCTAGGGATGTGTGATGAGCCATTACGATGACGTAGCACACAAAAATGTCGTACACACAATTTCGCTCCCTTTAGATTCCTAATTACTCTAGTGAAAGCAGCTTACGACGAACAAAACACGGTGCAAATTTCCTAAAGAGATAAAACTGTGGTTGACGAAGTAGTTTACATTAATAAGTAACAGAGAACTAACTTGCGTCAAGGAATTCCAGCAACGGTCATGAACAGCACCAGTGTGACGTAAAGCGCAGATCAAGTCTAAACGTTTTAAGGTCGCATTCACAACACCTGATTTGTAAAAAATGGACTGTTGCCGGCGAACAACTTCGCTTTAGCGGCACAGATGTAATAAATAGAGCATCATTTATACTTTAACACAGAAAAGTACAACGGAGAACTGAAATTAATCAGATCCCGAATGTACTTTCTGCAGCGATCGAGAGAACATGACATAGATCCACCATCTTTGCAACGGAAGTCCTAGCATAAATAATGTTCGGCTATGTACAAGTGAATCCCTCTCTGATCTCAAAAAGACCATTGGGGGAAGAGAACCCTATCTGTTGTTGCAAGTTTTGCATAGATTGCAATTGCAACAGATCTCCAGAGACTTTATCACGACTTGTATTATGGAAAGAGTATCACTCTGTTGTTTTCACGCTTGAGTGACCTACTGTACCACATACATTTTCTCTCTAGATCATCATCATCAAGTACCGGTCCTACTGGCGTAGACGATCATGTCTCTCCACAACTTTCGATCTGGCCAGTTATTTATATCATTTCTGTTGTTGACCTTTTGCCAAGCCATTCTCTTAAGCTGTCTGGTATTTTTTTCTCTTTGCTTCCCGCTATCTCTTCGTCCCTCAATTTTTCCAGTTGTTTCAATATATTTCAGTTATCTTCTCATTATATGGCCAAATGATTATTTTTTTTTCTAATATTGGAAATTAGCTTTATTTTTGCTTTGACCTCTTTCAGAACATTTTCATTACTCTTCTTAGCTATCCGTGGTATTCTCAACATTCTTCTGTAAAACCACATTTCTACAGACTCCAGTGATTATTATTGTCTGTTGTCCAATTGTCCATCTTTCACACCCATATGTTAAGACTGGCTCTACATACCGTTTAAGAACTATTTTTCTGGTTTCTATTGTCAGAAATGGATTGCATAGTATATTTCTCATTTTTTTGGAAATCAGCATTTGCCTAAGCCATTCTGCATCTCACCTCTTTTGTACATCTTCCGTCTGAAGTTAACAAAGTTCCCAAATATTTAAATTCATTTACCTGTTTTAATATTATCTCTATAGATATAAAACCTATAATTACTTCTCTCCCCCTTCATTATCCTATATCCCTGTGGTTCATCGAGGCACCACTAAGAGACCTCGTCAACCTTCTCCATGTGTTTCCATCTTCAATTATACTTTGAGAACCTGCTATGTCAAGGCCTTTCCACTTTTGATGATATCTTCTCCTTTCACAATTTCTTGCAGCAATGACTTTGCTATCCAGACAATAGAAATACCCACGCTAGTGATGAATGTACTCGAACAGAAGTGTTGCATAGAGTAGGTGTAGTTATTTTGTGCCGAACATATAGTGTAAGCTTTAGAGTCAATGGGAGCCACGATAGCTCAGTGGTTAGTGAACTGGACTACAAAGGACAAGAGGTAGGGTTCGATCCCAACCGACGGCTTCCGCGGTTCACCCAGCCTTTAATGAGTACTGGATTTTTTTTCTGGGTAAGTAAAGCGGCTCGGGCGTAATACCGACCACATTACCCCAAAAATCATGCGCTGAAGGTCTGTAAAATTTATGGTCACTAACACCATATTCCCTATACGCCACTTGGCGTGATGGGGGCTCTTTGAATATGTCCAAAGCCTTATGAAAACATTTCATCTCCCTATCTTGAACATTCTTCTGTAGCTCTTCTGTAGGTGTCCATGTTTCTCAAGCGTATAGAAATTCTGCTGTATAAAAGTATGCATCATCCTGATTCTAGAGCCAAGAGTTACATTCTTATCTTTCCCAATATATTTTAGCTTTGCAAGGACTGCTGTAGTTTGCGCTAATCGAGACGATATTTCGTGTTTTGAATCGTTATCTCTTACAACTGATCCCAGGTATTTACATTTCTTAACTGTGTCTAGATCTTGTCCATTTATGTTAATTTTTGTAACAAGGCCCACCAGAGTTATTGGTCATCAGTTTATTTTTTTTTTCTCCGCGACATAGGCAGTGACTGTTTTATCTGTTATGACAATGCGTCCACTTGTGCATCTTCTCCTAATATGTTCAGTGAAAAAGGTCGATTGCTTCCCACTGATATGTGCTAACACGACGCCTCTACAGCACCAGGGTTGAATGTGGTCTGCGACTCATAGCTGACTATTGCGTCAAGGTCAGCGACAACAACATAGCTAATCACGACCTAATTCCACCTCCACGCAGCGCCACTGGAAACAGATTAACCATTTCGACCAAGCGAGAATCAATCGAAAAGGGTAGGCAACATGGTATTCAATAACGCCGTGCTGAAGTCGGATATGTTGGACTGAAGGCGAAAATAACACAGCTTGTAGTAAACCACACCACAACGCACATACGTCCCCTTAACGTCCTTTTAAGGCGGACAATGAAGAGAATTAGTATAAGGTGAACGCTAGAAAGAAAAAAATAAATGTGTTAGACGCCATGTCTGTGTGTCGACCTCGTTAAGATTGTTTACGTTGATCAATGAAGGAGGTGTATGTTAAAAGGATCGGTATGACAACAAGAATCGACGTGACTCGATTTGTCTTATCTTGGTTGTTAAAAGGATCGGTATGACAACAAGAATCGACGTGACTCGATTTGTCTTATCTTGGTTGTTAAAAGGATCGGTATGACAACAAGAATCGACGTGACTCGATTTGTCTTATCTTGTATGTTAAAAGGATCGGTATGACAACTAGAAGTAACGTGACTCGATTTGTCTTATCTTGTATGTTAAAAGGATCGGTATGACAACAAGAATCGACGTGACTCGATTTGTCTTATCTTGGTTGTTAAAAGGATCGGTATGACAACAAGAATCGACGTGACTCGATTTGTCTTATCTTGGTTGTTAAAAGGATCGGTATGACAACAAGAATCGACGTGACTCGATTTGTCTTATCTTGTATGTTAAAAGGATCGGTATGACAACTAGAAGTAACGTGACTCGATTTGTCTTATCTTGTATGTTAAAAGGATCGGTATGACAACTAGAAGTAACGTGACTCGATTTGTCATATATTGTATGAAAAGATGAATATAACTGTCATGTGTTTTTAAACGTTGTTTTAATATTATAGCTCAGAGTCTGTTTCATACGGAAATCTTCATTGTGTTGAAAATTATATTTATCGACTACGTCGTTTGTATCGATGCTGTGGAAATGGTTAGAGTCATTGCAGAAGTCAAGGTCACATTTTTCTACGCCCCAGAACATGCGGGAGTACGGGGAAATGAAAGAGCGGACAGGTTGGCTAGCTGCGCTGTCGTTGAGGACGGTCAACCAATGGATCGGGCGGGCATCGTCAATGCCCTCCGAGATATGAGAAGAGCACAGGACTTCGACAACCATAAGTCCACGTCCTCCTTTGGATGAAAGAGATGGAAGTTAAGATGGGCACAGCTAGAAACGAGAAAGTTAGTGGGCGTGTAAGAAGACTAATCAAGCAACACAGAACTGGAGTCGTCAGTAGCTAGACACTGCAGGACTTGTTCGGGAAGGGATCTTAACACATATGGACATGTTCGGAGTGCAATGGTGATGACCCTCAAATACCTCAATTACTCAATAGTTTGTATCGTTGTTTATAGAGCTTGTGTGTATTTGCTGTCATCGCACAGTGTTTATATTATTTTTATATCGTTTGTGTTGTTGACATCATCGTTATGGTTGTTGCTAAAATCTGCTGTATAATTATTGATAGATTTTGATTCAGTGGCGTAGCATGACTTGGCGGCACCATGGGGTTGTCGAATAATACTGTGCCTTTAACCTGCCATTTGTTTATTAATCTTATTATTTTTTGTCTTCAAATTTCCCGTGGAACTTTGTGCCCGAGCAACCCTTCCTGACCGCTTCCCCATCTCTCCAACACTACATCACTGGTTGATTTAACGTTGACATAATTTATATAATGTTTGTGCACGGAAATGAACACGCAGACAAATTAGCTAAAGAGAGAGGGGGATTACCACAAGAGAACCATCCGGTCAGTTATGATGAAGCCAAATCCATCCTCAAAGGTCAGTATCATGAAAAATGGAAACGAGAACACCCAAAGCATAACGAGAGTGACGGATACCACCAACTATCAAGGAGGAATCAAGTCATCATACTTCGCCTACGCACTAGAATGTAGAAACCACATGTTAACCAAACTCAAAATAGGTACAACCAGCCTATGCCACTGCACACTGGACAACATGACAACAAAACATATTCTACAGGATTGCCCCCAGTACACAGACCTTAGGAGAGCAATGTGGTCCACGGCCACCTCCATGGAAGAGAAACTATATGGGGCAATCGAATCACTTAAACAAACAGCTGACTTCATGAGAGAGTCTGGAATCCTACTCTGATTGAGTCTTGATCGCAGACAGAGAGAGAGAGAGAGAGAGAGATCTTGTTTACATAGTTTGATTCAGTGTTTACCTATTTCATATCGTTATTTACAGCTAAGATACGATGTGTTCCCCCGATTTGGAAAACTAATTAAAACATTTATCTCCGAACCGGCTAGCGTGGCGATCATGTCCTTTCACAATTTCCTGTCCACAGTAAAAAGTAAAAACAGTAAAGAGCCCCGTCACACCAAGTGGCATATAGGGAATATGGTGTTAGTGACCATAATATTTACAGACCTTCGGCACATGATTTTTGGGGTAATGTGGTAATATGGTCCCGTATTACGCCCGTACCGCTGTACTTTCCCAGAAAAAAATTCCTGTACCCATTTAGGGCTGGGTGAACCTGGAAACCGTCGGTCAGTATCGAACCCTACCTCTTGCCCTCTGTAGTCCAGTTCACAAACCACTGAGCTATCGCGGCTCCCTGTCCACAGTGCATTATATTTATTCTGTTGTTTACTGTTTTCCATGCTATGACACCAAGCTGTCTAGTACCTTCTTTCTTTGTCGAGCGTGATCGCTATTTCCATTTATTTTATCCATTGAAACCAAGTATTCCAACTTTCCTCTTCTCGTGATGTTGCTGAAAAATGTCGATTGTTTCTTTCTGATGTCTTTTAGGCGTTCTCTTTTTGTATTGGCCGCTTTGATAATTTGTCGTTGGTCTTTTCAGCTGTCCAGGAAACTCTCAATATTCTTCTCAGAAATGCCATCTCTGAGGCCTCAAATTGTCTTTTTATTTGTTTGTCTACTATCCATTATTTACTTCCATAGGTCAGAATTGACTCTGTATAGCACAGATGAACTCTCTTTCTCACTTCTTTTGACATAGACATGTTAATAATTGCATAAGATATTTGTTATTTTCTGAAATGCAACTAACTTTGGCCTAGGAATCATAGGAGGAAGAGGTATGTATTACAGTACTCAGAAAAATGACAAATAAACAACAACAGAAAAAAAAAACGAAGAACAACATATGGTCCGAAGCAGGATCGAACCCGTACTTCCTGGCACTGCGCTTTGCCACTAGAAGCCGAACGCTAGGGAACACTGCTACTCAGCTAAAAAAAAAATTAGCTATAATGGACAATATCTTTCGCTCAGGTTTTCTCATGACTATAGCATAGGGTTACGATCACAGCTCGGATATAAATTGTATTTCTGTACTTTCCTATTAAGGTAAGTATCTCCCAGTAGGGCTGAATACTTGTGTTGGAGACAACCATTTATAGGATGAAACTGCACGAATAGTAGTTTCTTATGCTGCTTTTATTTCTGCAGAGAATCTTCCATCGGATATTAATGTGTCCAAGTATTTGATACGATCATAAATGAAGAACTGAGAAAAAAGCTAGGAATACCCCCCGCCATAGAATATATAAGGAAACAACAGATACAATGGTTTGGCTACGTGACAATGCAGAAAGAACAAAACACAACATAACGAGCCTTCAACAAACGTTGTGAGAACACCAGACCCAAGGGTCGACCACGAAAAAGATGGGTCGATGGAATATTAGAAGCACTAGGAAACATAACAGCAGCAGAGGCGAACAGAAGAGCAAAAAACAGCAAATTATATCTCCCCTCGACGCTGAAAGGTAGATGAGGAAGGAAAGAAGAAGAGGAAGAAGAAGTATTTGATGCTCTGCATGTGTTTCAGATTTGTCCTGTCTATTTTGTTGTTGTTGTTGCGTGATGGTGTTGGTTATATCTTTGATAAATGTGATATCAATTAAAATAGTGCGTGTTTGAAATTATAAAGTAAACAATGTACGCATTTAATTTGAGAAAATATGCCAGATTGTCTGTCCCAGACCCCCCGTGGGTTACATTCCATTCCTGGGTTAAACTAACAGAAAGCCAAACCTTACCCCACCAACAGCGATTTATTTCTGGTGGGCAGTTATTTTAACCCGCAGAGTGGTCTGAGGGCAGGACCTTTTGTTGACAAGCCTCATTCCGCGGACCAGTGTCCTACGGGGGGGATGTTAGTTTACCACATCCGCACCGATCACGTTCTGGGGTGGGGGAAGCAACTGGTGTTCTTCCCGCATGTTGAACACAATGATAGACAAACTGTGACCCATGATCAGGTCAGAGGTCGAGGTTACAAACACAATTGCTTGTTCTCTTCTCTTTGTCCCTTTCTGTCATTGGCGGGTACGTGCTGGTGGTTGTTTAACTTCTTCTCCCTTTCACTGTATTACACTGCTGTGTGATTCACACTTGAAAGTGACATTTTATTTCGATTTTTTAAAAGCGTATTAGCATTTGACAGAGGGGATTAGTTTGCCCACCTGCAGAGAATCCTTGTGATTACACACCTAGCCGGGCAAAACAAAAGGATATTGGTACAGAGCGTAAACAAATAGAAAGAATAAATAAATAAGGTGCAGTCACAGTATCAATGCAACAGCTTCATATTCCAAATGATGAGGCAGACAGAAATACGAGTGTATATCATCATCAAGTACTGAGCCTGTTGACTTAGGTGATCATGTCTCTCCACAATTTTCGATCTCGACAGTTATTTATCATTTCTGTTGTTGACCTTGTGCCAAGCCATTCTCTTAAGCTGTCTGGTATTTTTTCTCTTTGCTTTCCTCTATCTCTTCGTCCCTCAATTTTCCCAGTTGTTATAAAATATTTCAGTTGTTCTCTTCTTATTACATGGCCTAAAAATGATGATTGTTTCTTCCTAATATTGGAAATTAGCTCTCTTTTTGCTTTGACCTCTTTCAGAACGTTTTAATTACTCTTCTTAGCTGTTCATGGTATTCTCAATATTCTTCTGGAAAACCACATTTATACAGACTCCAGTGATTTTATTGTTTGTTGTCCTATTGTCCATGATTCACATCCATATGTTAAGACTGGCTCTACATAACATTTAATAACTCTTTTCCTTGTTTTGATTGTCAAAAATGGATTGCACAGTATCTTCCTCATATTTTGGAAAGCTGCTTTTGCCTGAGCAATTCTGCATCTCACCTCTTTTGTACATCTTCCGTCTGAGGTTAACAAAGTTCCCAAATATTTAAATTCATTTACCTGTTTTAATATTGTTCCACTTGTCTTTATTTTGCACTGAGGTGATGTCTTTTTCTTTGTTGTTACGATTACTTCTGTCTCTTTGCTGTTCATGCTGGGTCCTTTAATTTTGGTGACGATTCATGATTGTACAAAGAAGTTACGACGGTGGCTTTCTGTTGCCTTCCGTCGGTTTGTTTACGGTTGGCTCCGCTAGCCTTTGACTAAAAAGTCTCACCCACAAGGCAGTGAGGTTGTTTTACTTCGGGGTATCCTCCCTTAGCCTTTTACTCTCCCGAGCTCAACTGCAAGTTAGCCACAGGTTGTATATAACGTGTGTATTTATTATTATTATTATTATTATTATTATTATTATTAATACGACACATATTAAATGTGTATATCGGCAGTTTTCACTTTCATGCTTAGATGTCAAATGCGGTCTAATATAACCTAAAAGATTTAAACTGAGGCTGAAGCGATCGTGCCTGAGGCGACTGCTCATAGACTACAACACGAAATTTTTAAGTACCGCGTTGCTATCCTCCAATCCTACACACTTGACCAGACTGGATAGTCTATTTCCAGGAACACCGCTGGCAGGTGGAACAGTCTCTTGGTTAGTTCTGTCTTTCGCCGATTCTAACAACACGTAATCAACTCCGGGTCACTGACTGCACTGGGCTCATTTGCAGGGGTCTTGGCCCTGTAATGTTCTTTTAAGTGCTGTCGAAGAAGAGTAATCACCCGGAGAACGCACAGAAAAAGAAGAAAGGATCCTTAAATTATGTCCCTGTGCTGTCATTCTGCCATTAAGTCGCTTACGACTAAGTATACAAGAAAGTATACCCCAGAGATGAGATGTTTGGGAAACAGCGGTTGGAGTGACCAGAAAAGGTAGAAAGGGGAACCATAATATAAGATAAAGAGTAAGCATTGAGCCAATCCTAAGCTACATACAGAAACAGCAAATAAACTGGTTTGCCCATCTAGAAAGAATTATTACTTACCATACAAAGCATAGTGACACTGTGACCTTTCAAGCATGTCGTAAGAGGCGACTAAGGAGATTGATCGATGGCTTGACAAGCTGTCATTGTAAAAAGTGTTGTTATGAAAACAGACCATAGATTGTAGAAGCAGTGATCTCCGCCGCAATATGTGCCATTTTGGCATGCAAGGTTTCTGTGTTTGAGATTGTGGTTCTGTCCTATGTGCCGTCTTTGGCTCGAAAGGACGATAGATAGATAGATAGATAGATAGATAGATAGATAGATAGATAGATAGATAGATAGATAGATAGATAGATAGATAGATAGATAGATAGATAGATAGATAGATAGATAGATAGATAGATAGATAGATAGATAGATAGATAGATAGATAGATAGATAGATAGATAGATAGATAGATAGATAGATAGATAGATAGATAGATAGATAGATAGATAGATAGATAGATAGATAGATAGATAGATAGATAGATAGATAGATAGATAGATAGATAGATAGATAGATAGATAGATAGATAGATAGATAGATAGATAGATAGATAGATAGATAGATAGATAGATAGATAGATAGATAGATAGATAGATAGATAGATAGATAGATAGATAGATAGATAGATAGATAGATAGATAGATAGATAGATAGATAGATAGATAGATAGATAGATAGATAGATAGATAGATAGATAGATAGATAGATAGATAGATAGATAGATAGATAGATAGATAGATAGATAGATAGATAGATAGATAGATAGATAGATAGATAGATAGATAGATAGATAGATAGATAGATAGATAGATAGATAGATAGATAGATAGATAGATAGATAGATAGATAGATAGATAGATAGATAGATAGATAGATAGATAGATAGATAGATAGATAGATAGATAGATAGATAGATAGATAGATAGATAGATAGATAGATAGATAGATAGATAGATAGATAGATAGATAGATAGATAGATAGATAGATAGATAGATAGATAGATAGATAGATAGATAGATAGATAGATAGATAGATAGATAGATAGATAGATAGATAGATAGATAGATAGATAGATAGATAGATAGATAGATAGATAGATAGATAGATAGATAGATAGATAGATAGATAGATAGATAGATAGATAGATAGATAGATAGATAGATAGATAGATAGATAGATAGATAGATAGATAGATAGATAGATAGATAGATAGATAGATAGATAGATAGATAGATAGATAGATAGATAGATAGATAGATAGATAGATAGATAGATAGATAGATAGATAGATAGATAGATAGATAGATAGATAGATAGATAGATAGATAGATAGATAGATAGATAGATAGATAGATAGATAGATAGATAGATAGATAGATAGATAGATAGATAGATAGATAGATAGATAGATAGATAGATAGATAGATAGATAGATAGATAGATAGATAGATAGATAGATAGATAGATAGATAGATAGATAGATAGATAGATAGATAGATAGATAGATAGATAGATAGATAGATAGATAGATAGATAGATAGATAGATAGATAGATAGATAGATAGATAGATAGATAGATAGATAGATAGATAGATAGATAGATAGATAGATAGATAGATAGATAGATAGATAGATAGATAGATAGATAGATAGATAGATAGATAGATAGATAGATAGATAGATAGATAGATAGATAGATAGATAGATAGATAGATAGATAGATAGATAGATAGATAGATAGATAGATAGATAGATAGATAGATAGATAGATAGATAGATAGATAGATAGATAGATAGATAGATAGATAGATAGATAGATAGATAGATAGATAGATAGATAGATAGATAGATAGATAGATAGATAGATAGATAGATAGATAGATAGATAGATAGATAGATAGATAGATAGATAGATAGATAGATAGATAGATAGATAGATAGATAGATAGATAGATAGATAGATAGATAGATAGATAGATAGATAGATAGATAGATAGATAGATAGATAGATAGATAGATAGATAGATAGATAGATAGATAGATAGATAGATAGATAGATAGATAGATAGATAGATAGATAGATAGATAGATAGATAGATAGATAGATAGATAGATAGATAGATAGATAGATAGATAGATAGATAGATAGATAGATAGATAGATAGATAGATAGATAGATAGATAGATAGATAGATAGATAGATAGATAGATAGATAGATAGATAGATAGATAGATAGATAGATAGATAGATAGATAGATAGATAGATAGATAGATAGATAGATAGATAGATAGATAGATAGATAGATAGATAGATAGATAGATAGATAGATAGATAGATAGATAGATAGATAGATAGATAGATAGATAGATAGATAGATAGATAGATAGATAGATAGATAGATAGATAGATAGATAGATAGATAGATAGATAGATAGATAGATAGATAGATAGATAGATAGATAGATAGATAGATAGATAGATAGATAGATAGATAGATAGATAGATAGATAGATAGATAGATAGATAGATAGATAGATAGATAGATAGATAGATAGATAGATAGATAGATAGATAGATAGATAGATAGATAGATAGATAGATAGATAGATAGATAGATAGATAGATAGATAGATAGATAGATAGATAGATAGATAGATACAAAGAATATATTAAAAGAGTAGAAAGGAGAAGTGCATAACGTAGGCCCAGAGTAAGATGGATAGACAGGTCGGGTGTAATATGGTTATGGAAGGCCCCGGTATCACTGCAAACGAATTAAAATCCATAATTGCTCAACCCCCCATGCCAGTGGAATCATCTGAATTAATATATCATCTCCCAAACAAAGAAAGGTAGCTGCAGTCCCCACCATAGCAGTCTCAGCACACGCCAAAAGGCATAAGGCAAAACCTCACAGAAAACGAACACAGCCATCTGTTCCCCGTCATACGATCTCATCATTTATTGTAAGCAATCGGAATATCGAAACACGATAACAACAGATGGAACGCACAGCTCACAGTGTGCACATAACACTTAACTCGGTAGCTCCCGCAGCAAGATGGGCAGACAACATAAAAAAAACGCTGGCAATGAATGAAACCACGATCAGGGCGACAACCAGAACATTGAAGCTCCCTAGACACCCGAACGGGTATAAAAAGAAGTGAAGTGAAGAAAGAAAGAAAGAAAGAAAGAAAGAAAGAAAGAAAGAAAGAAAGAAAGAAAGAAAGAAAGAAAGAAAGAAAGAAAGAAAGAAAGAAAGAAAGAAAGAAAGAAAGAAAGAAGAGCAGTCGCCTCGGTATAAAGATCAATATGAAAAGATGTAAGTAATGACGCTTAAATGTGACAATTGACACCAGGCAGATTTGATGGTAAAGACACAACACACACTTCTGGTGATTGATAACAATCGTGGATTGTGGTACTCATCAAGATATTAATAACCGAATATACAAAGACACAACAAGTAGTGAAAATCTAAACACAATTTCAAACTACACATAATAGACTCATAACAAACACATAACAAGTACATAACAAAAGTGAAGAAAGGGTGGCAGAATGGATCATTTCTTGTTCTCCAAAATAGAAGAATTCTGGTTCGAATCCTGAAAGGATTAAAACATTTTTTTCCCGCGGGGGATAAAGAAACACCTTGGTGGGTAAAATGAAGAGGATGTTCAAAGAGAGGCCAAATAAAAGGGGAAGTTTATTTCCAAATTTCATCATCAGCATCATCATCAAGTACCGGGCCTGCTGGCGTAGGTGATCATGTCTCTCCACAACTTTCGATCTCAACAGTTATTTATCATTTCTGTTGTTGACCTTCTGCCAAGCCATTCTCTTAAGCTGTCTGGTATTTTTTTTTCTCTTTGCTTCCCTCTATCTCTTCGTCTCTCAATTTTTCCAGTTGTTACAATATATTCCAGTTGTTTTCTTCTCATTACATGGCCAAAAAATGATGATTGTTTCTTCTTAATATTGGAAGATAGCTCTCTTTTTGCTTTGACCGTTTTCATAACATTTTCATTACTCATCTTAGCTGTTCATGATATTTTCAACATTCTTCTGTAAAACCACATTTCTACAGACTCCAGTAATTTTCTTGTTTGTTGTCCTATTGTCCATGATTCACATCCATATGTTAAGACTGGCTCTACATAACATTTAAAAACTTAAATGTATAAAAGTATTCCTTGTAAATTTCCAAATTTAGAAATAAAATTTGTGGTCATACTGCTAGGAACAACACATAGAATATATTGTGACAGCTGAAAAAAAAACCGAAGTGAAAAAGAGATGGAAGAAAGCAATGAGAAAAAAGATATAAGAGATTTTAAAATAACGGTTAAGTAGGAAGTCAACAAAATAACTGATAACAGCCATAGAGACAGAACGTTGTGGAGATACATGTCATCATTGCCAGTAGGCACGGTGCTTGATGATGATGGTAATGAAGATAAAAAGAATCAAAAGGCGACGAAGGCGCGCCTCACAGCACCAGAGCTGGAAGTTGTCAGCGACCCACAGCTGATAGCTTGCGCCAGGATCGGTGAATCAGAACCACCCAGACCTTGCTCCACATCTCCATTGTGCCTCTAGTAACAGATTAACCTGTCTAGTCTGGCCAAGCGAGTAGGGATCGAAGAGGGAAGACAACCCGGTACTCAAAACTGTCGTGCTGAAGTCGGATGTTTTAGACCGAAAGGCGCAAATATCACAGTGATACTGTAAACCACAACACAACGCAGACACGCCCACTTAACGTCCTTTTAAGGGCGGATGATGAAGAGATACACTCCTTGAGTCATCGGGGGAACACAAGTAACCAAACAGGACCTAAAAACCGGACATAAAAAAAAAAACATTTTATCGCCGCCATACACAGGGCTAATGGAAGGTATAACAGGCAAAAAATCGGATGATGCGTGCATTATACGTTAGTCTAACTCATGGTATATATTAAAGGGCTTGTTTTCTTTTCGAAATTTTGTTTCGCATTATCCCCTTCTGTTTACATATAGAAAAGTTTTAATTGGACAGGACTAAAATGCCATTTTTGTGGTGAAACCATGAACCTTTCCGGTTTTTTTTGTGTTTTTTTTTTGTAAGGAAAGTGGAGAGGCGCCATTTTTCTTCAGCCGACACTATCTGAAGCACGATCTGTGGTAAACTGAGAGCGCGCGCATCAGTCTCGTTCTGGTTAGTGTTCTGTGAACCACACAAAAACCCGTGCCACCAGTTAATGAAGCATCCTTTTCAGTTTGTTGTTTCAGTTGTTTCCGGTTCCGTTCAAGGCCCACTACTCTCAACACCTCGCCTGCCTATATTTGCTTCCCTTGTTTATAGAACTTGACAGGCCAAATACGTCCAGAGATGAACCCTGGGAATGTACAAATATTGTACCCCTAAATATTTAGTCAACGCAGGGCCTGGCATGGGACAGAAGTGAACAAGGCAGGACGATCCACTTCAGCCCAGTTGCACATTTCTTTGCCTTTCGCTTATGCCAATTTCAAATGTTTAAATATTTTTGAAAGTCATGATGTATATTGCGGCCTGGGTGGTCGTAGCTGTAGGAAATCGAGAATCGAGGAAGTTACTGTTTGACTGTGTACACTACACATAAATACATCTTTACTAATAGATAGACCATATTAAAAACAATAATAGACTACTGCAGAGGCAGACCAACACTAACGGAATATTTTTCAAAAATAAAAAAAAAATGGAATCCGTGGATTCTTCGTAGCTTTGCCCTCCCTTTGTATCAGGGTTTAGCCCTCTCGGATAACGGCAGAGAAAACAAAAATAAATGCCGCGTGCAGGTGCGCACGTTAAATAACCCTTATGGGTCTGGTTGGTCTCGAGGCAAGACACCGGCCGCGAGACAGAGATTGTGGGTTCAAATCCCGGCCACACGGGATTTTTATTTATAATTTCTCTCTGCGGCAACCACCCCTGGTCTCAGTAGCAAGGCCCGGCTTGAAACGTCAAATACTCATTGACGAAAAAAATATGAGTACCTCCGAAGTCGGAATTATCTTCCCATGCGGTGAGGGACCCCTGTGCACACGGCTGCCAGGGAAAAATGGATTAACGCGCAATTTCAGACAACACCAAAAAGAGAGCACCCCTTGGTCGCTCTCCGCTCTAATTCACTCGAATAAATCGAAAAGATCCCATCAAACGCGGTCAAAACAATGGAGAACGGTTTTTGTGATGAAACTCACCAGAGGCCTGACGAATATAACCGCCATCTTCCCGGAAGTCAGACTCACCCACAACAGACACATTTGTTTTAATTTCTCACACAATGAACTCACTTCTGTTATTTTTTTTCGTTCGCCAGCTTTTACCTCTGACGAAGTCCCTAGAGGCTAGAAACTTAATTTTGCGTGTTAATCGGTTTTTCCCTGGCAGCCGTGTGCACAGGGGTCCCTCGCCGTAAAGGCAGATAACTCCGACTTCGGAGATATTCATATTTTTTTCCGTCGATGATTTGAACCAACAACCTCTCTGTCTTGAGGCCGGCGCCATACCTCGAGACCAACCAGTCCCCCACTCACTTATGTTGAAATCTGCAATATCGTTATTGGTATTTACATTATTAAAGCAATACCGGGCTTGGTAGAGACCGAGACATTAAGTTCATGTACGGGTCGGTATTTGTTCCTTTTTTTTCGTTAAAGTAGCTGGTTAATACATTGAGCGGGTGGGCCTATCGATAACTTGTCGTGCTCTACACCAAGAGTATCTGGGTTCAATCACGATAAGATCAACAGTTATTTTTTTACCCCTTGTCTTGTCTGTCGAGGGTGAAGACACAGACCTGACTATATAAATAAATAAAAATATATAAATTAGTATTAAGCAGCTGACCTAAAGAGAAACGAGACAAACTACGACGTTTCGGCAAAAGCCTTCTACAGGTTCATATATAAATACAATAACATACAAAGCAAGTACTTATCTATCCGAAAATGGCAATGTGGAGGAATGATAGGAAGAGGAAGTGACCATGACTAGAATACCTCGTAGCTACTGTACTGGACAAGTGATCTCTTCTCTGGTCCTATAAGCCCCCCTCTCCCACCCACAAATGAATTATGCCGTAAAGGTTATTAGTTAATGTGGTAGTTAATAAGTTGGTCAGGGGGTCTAAAACGCCTGACAGTGTTTGGGTAGATAATTATGAGTGACTCATAGCTGACTGATTGCATTCGTCAGAATGAGTAAGTCACACCTGATCACGATCTTCCTCTACCAGCCGATATTGGACCAGGGATCGAGGAAGAAAGGCATTTCGGTACCAAACAGGGCCTGTTAGGGTCGGATGTGTTGGGCCAAAAGACCCTGATACTACATCACGTTGTAAAACACAACACATCTACACCCATTTAAGGGATAGCAGCCAAAAGTAATCGATGGATGAATGTGTTTGAAAGGAGGAGTTCTCCAGTTGGTAGGTCAGTGAGCCGTTTAAACATTTCAGTCACTTCAAGCTTTCAGTAAGTCATTTAGTCAGTTCAGCATTTCAGTCAATTATTTCAGCTTTTCAGTCAATCTTTTAATCAGTTGGCCGACCACATTATCCCAAAAATAATGTGCTGAAGGTCTGTAAAATTGATGGTCACTAACACCATTTTCCCTATACGCCACTTGGCTTGACGGGAGCTCTTTACTTGTTACTTATTTAGTCAGTTGAACTGTCAATCATTCAGTCAATCATTTAGTCCATTCAGTCAATGAGTTGATCAGTTCAACCTTTCCATCGTCATTTAGTCAGTTCAACATTTCAGTCAGTCAGTCATTTCAACCTTTCAGTCAATCATTTGGTGAGTTTAATTTTTCACTCAGTGAGTTAATCAGTTCAAACTTGTAGACAGTCAATTCAACCTTCCAGTGAATCATTTAGCCAGTTGAACATTTTAGTAAATCATTAGTCGGTTAAATCTTTCAGTCAGTGAGTTAAACAATTCAACATTTCAGCTTGTAAGTTAATCATTTCAACCTTTCAGTCACTCTTTTAGCCAATTCAACCGTTCAGTCAATCATTTAGGCAGTTGAACCTCTCAGTCACTCATTCAGTGGAGGCGAAGGCGCACCTCCTAGCACCAGAGCTGGAAGTTGTCAGCGACCCACAGCTGATGGCTTGCGCCAGGATTGGTGAACCAGAACCATCCAGACCCTGCTCCACCTCTCCGTGGTGCCTCTAGTAACAGACTAACCTGTCTAGTCTGGCCAAACGAGTAGGGATCGAAGAGGGAAGACAACACGGTATTCAAAAATGTCATGCTGAAGTCGGATGTGTTGGGCCGAAAGGCGCAAATATCACAGTTATTCTGTAAACCACAGCACAACGCAGACACGCCTACTTAACGTCCTTTTAAGAGCGGATGATGACGAGGTTCACTTTTCGTAAGTCATCGGGCGAACGTAAGCAAGCAAGCACTCATTTAGTCGGTTAAATCTTTCAGTCAGTGAGTTAGTCAGTTCAACATGTCAGTCAGTGAGTTAATCAGTTCAAACTTGAAGTCAGTGAGTGAGTCAGTTCAAACTTGAAGTCAGTGAGTTAATCAGTTCAACATTTAAGTCAATAATTCAATCTGTTCAATCTTTTGGATTAGTGAGTTAGTAAGTTTAATTTTTAAGCCTCGTGAGTTAGTCAGCACGACCTTTAGTCAGTCAGTTCAACGTTTCATTCAGTAAGATAGTTCAACTTTTCACTCAGTTAGTCTGTGAGTCAGTCAAACACATTCAATATATGTCAATATTAGAAATTCAGTTAAAAATAAAATCATTATCTTAACTCAAACAAATACCATTATCAAATATTCTATTAGCAACAAAACAATAACCGATTTCTTAATCTCCTATATAACGCGACCTAAGTCTTGCTGGGCTCACGCTATCTATAATTTAACTAATCTATTCTCCATTGATGACAGCATTTGTGGGCAGACAATCCTGGGGATTAGTGTCACTTGTCGAACGATTAGGGCCCTTCGGTGAGGTTGAGTATAACACTTCTCAAACTATGTACAGCTGCACGCCTCTTTGTTTAAATCTAAAATTGGCATTTTAGCAACAATCCTATTAATTTTGGCCGCAATTTTTTAGGATCTCCTGAATGTGCAATATTACATTCATGACACAATTTATATGGGAGGGTCCAATTTACGATGTCACATAAAGAATGTGAAGTCTCTAGCGCAATTAGCTGTTTATATCTGCGGTATTTTAGTTTACATTCATTCTTGTGATAGTTGAACAAATAAATATCTCAATCTTGATAAATTTGATATATTTCATGAGAAAAAAAAACATTCTGATTTAAAGTATCATCATCATCAAGTACCGGGCCTGCTGGCGTAGGTGATCATGTCCCTCCACAACTTTCGATCTCGACAGTTATTTATCATTTCTGTTGTTGACCTGCCAAGCCATTCTCTTAAGCTGTCTGGTATTTTTTCTCTTTGCTTCCCTCTATCTCTTCGTCCCTCAATTTTCTCAGTTGTTACAATGTATTCCAGTTGTTCTCTTCTCATTAGATGGCCAGAAAATGATGATTGTTTATTCCTAATATTGGAAATTAGCTCTCTTTTTGCTGTGGCCTCTTTCAGAACATTTTCATTACTCTTCTTAGCTGTCCATGGTATTCTCAACATTGTTTCGTAAAACCACATTTCTACCGACTCCAGTGATTTTCTTGTTTGTAAATCTAATTAAAATATAATATTGAACTTGTTCTGGCATTCACTCTGGCAGGGTAGGAGGCAAAGTCGCCTCCCAGCAGCAGAGCTGGAAGTTGCCAGCGACTTACAGCTGATGGCTTGTGCCAGGATCGGTGAATCAGAACCATCCAGACCCTACTCCACCTCTCCGTGTTGCCTCCAGTAACAGACTAACCTGTCTAGTCTGGTTAAGCGAATAGGGATCGAAGAAGGAAGACAACCCGGTGCTCAAAAATAGCATGATGAAGTCGGATATTTTGGGCCGAAAGGCGTAAATATTACAGTTTTGCTCCAAACCACGGGAGCCGCGAAAGCTCAGTGGTTAGTGAACTGGACTACAAAGGACAAGAGATAGGGTTTGATCCAAATCGATGGCTTCCGGGTTCACCCAGCCTTAAATGGGTACCCGCTTAAAGAGCACCCGCAATGCCAAGTGGCGTATAGGGAATATGGTGTTAGTGACCATACATTTTACAGACCTTCGGAACATGATTTTTGGGGCAATGTGGTCGGTATTACGCCTGTGCCGCTTTACTTTCATAGAAAAAAATCCGGTACCCATTTAAGGCTGGGTGAACCCTGAAGCCGTCTGTTAGGATCGAACCCTACCTTTTGTCCTTTGTAGTCCAGTTCACTAACCATTGAGCTATCGCGGCTCCCTAAGGCGTCGACATCTGGACATGAAATTGAGGACTTTTCGATTTGAAACTTGTTTAACTTTGCGTTGTGTTTTCTATATCTTCTGTCAACTTGACTGACTGTTTGGAATATCTAGAAATCTTGTATACGCTGTTACCTGTCAGCGCTATCATAAAACTTATATTGGCCGACGTTTATGAGATTGAACCCGTGAACACCTGTATAATATCAAACTCAATTCCGGAACTCCTGTCTCCTCCCAATTCAGATCTCCAGGCCTCAAGGTCTCTGAAGACTTCTAGGTTACTAGAATCGTCTCTTGCTCCTCTGATACCCGCAGTCAGTTCGCCTTGGAGAACCGACTGTCAATCCACTGTGGCACTCTCCATCCGAGGGGGTTAAACTCCTTTCACTCTTTCCTTTAATTAATGACCTCCTCTTTTACTCTCGTATCTCATACTCTTCTCACACCCGTTATTGCCACCCCTGGTTTCTCTTTTTCACCCTAACCTCTGGAACTTCTCATTTAATCCATCCTTAGGGGACTCTTATTTTATTTGTCTCTTGTTTAGCCCTTGAGGTCCTTTCTGACCCATTGACCACTTATCAAATGTGCAAGAGGCACTTTGGTTCTTGTCACTTCCGTTTCCGGTAACTCAGACTTTTCACGAGTCAACCGCTTCAAAAACACTTCACGTGACCCTTTTTATCTAAAGATAAGTACCTGCCTTCTGTGTGTGCTTTTGTATTACTATCTGTTACTTTGCATCAGATGAAGGCTTTTGCCGAAACGCCGAAGTTTGTCTCGTGTCTCCTTAGGTTCAGCTGCTTAATGCTATTTGTTTTGGATGCTTCATTATTAGTTAGCTATTGTGGGGCTAGTTTTATTTACTTACATATATGTGTGAGTCTTGTTTGTTTGTCCCTGTTGAAGGCATATTGAGCTGAAACGTCATTCAAATTTGTGTCGTCCATCAATTACGTAAAGCTTTAACCATACCATTTTTCTTTTTCATTTCTCCGTCACATTCAGCTTTACTGCGGCTACGCATTTATTTGCATTTATTTGCATTTCTTTGCTTTGACCGCTTAATACCATTCTATGTTATTTTATATATTTATCCAGTCGTCCGCTTTTATTCATAACTGACCGCATGACCCTGAATCAGTGAGCTAGACCTTGTATCGCGTTGTCCGCTCTCCTGGGTGGTGGTTCTGAAAACAGACCAAATCAGTTTGGTGTAGTGATTAGGGTTGGAAGTTGAACGGTAGTCATCACGTGATCTGGAAACAAAGAAACATCGTAAATACGCTATTTAAAACTTCTGTAATGGCGAACGACGATGAAAAGCAATAGCAGAGCAGCAAAGAAGATTCCAAATTACTTCTGCCTCTGGATGTTAGTTGTCATTACTTGTTACTTCCTCCACTGAAGAACAATTATTGGTTGATGGCAGCTGTTTTTTTTGTTCAGTAATCAGTTCTGTGTTTACTTTGCCCATGATGTTCTCGCTTCGGTCACTCGATCACTAAAGGAATGACCTCATCGTCATTCGACCCTTAAAGGACGTTAGGTGAGCATGGATGCGTTGTGTTGTGGTTTGCCAGTTTGGACTGTGATATTTGCTCCTTTTGGCCCAACACATCCGATTTCAGAGCGTCATTTTCAACATCAGGTTGCCTTCTCTCTTCGATCCCTAATTACGTGACCAGACTAGACTCGGTAGTCTGTCCTTGGACACCGCTAAGAGGTGGGTTAGGATTTGGATTTTTCTGGTTCCTGGTGCAGGCTATCAGCAATGATTCGCTGACAACTTCTAGCTCTGTTGCTGAGCAGCGCCTTAGCCCCCCCCCCCCCCCCCCCCACAGCCTTGGATGTTATCTTCAGGTTCTCTCACTTGACTCGTGCATACAGACCGCACTGTACATTCAAAAATACTTTCATTACTTAGTCGTTGTTTGTTGCAGCTAGTGACTTATTGCTGACGTTAAGAAACCACAATTGTCCAAGACCACGTGGCTCCTAAAACAGGGTACAGAACTTTCATCATCATCATTGAGTGCCGTCTCTGCATCGAAGGTTGGCTACCATGGAGCGCCATTCCACTATGTCTCTTGCCTTCATGGTGCAGATTGTCATAGGTTGACTTGTCCATCTTTTGATGTTACTCGTCCATGTTAGTCTTGGTCTGCCCCTGCCTCTATTACCTTGTATTTTCCCTTCCAATATTACTTTTATTAGGCTGTTGTGTCTTTTAACATGCTCCAAAAATTTCATTTGTTTTGTTCTAATTGTATTTAGTAGTTCTCTTTTCATTTTTAGTTGTTTTAAAACTTCATCGTTTGTTTTCTTTTCTTTCCACCCAATTCTACCTGTTCTTCTATAGATCCACATTTCAAAGGCTTCAATTTTCTGTTCTGTTTTCTGGTCTAGTGTCCATGTTTCTGCACCATACAGGAATATTGTGAAGATGTAACATTTTATTATCCTTAGTTTTAGCCCTGGTGTTATTTATTTTGATGTTAGTATATTTTTCATTACATTAAATTAATTTTTGTCTTTCCTATTCTTTTGTTTATTTCAGTTGTACATTTTCCAGAAATAGATTGTACATAACTTAAAAAGTGAAAACAACAAAACAAAGATTAAACACAAAACCGGAAACATAATTAATGCCATGGCTGAAAAGCATAAAATTGGTCAGGATGTTTGTAAAACGCGACACGCAATATTACTGCAGTTCAGAGGTGAGCGACAGAAAATATCAGGAAGTTACAAGTTCGTAAAGTTTATGTTGTAATTGAGTGACAGCGATAGGATAGACTAAGTGATGAAGGACAGTGAAAACGTAGAAAGTGGGCACGACCTATACCGCCTCACAAAAGCTGACCATGGGCCATACGAAGAGGAGGAACATTGTTACTGCTGTACAAGACGATATATAAGCCACACTGTTTGCAACTACTGGAACCTTTGTTTTAATATTCTGTGTCCGAGAGAATGCCCTGCTGTTGTGAATTACATTTGGCAGCTATACAAATTAACAACCAAACAGGACAAATCCAATATATAAAACAAGGGGTCAGACAAGGCTGTGTTCTGTCACCGGATTTGTTTTCACTTTACAGCTAATAGATTATGAGATCAATAGTAGACAAAAAAGGAATTGAAGTAAACGGTCACAACATAATTTAATTTGCAATATGCAGATGACACAGTCTTAATAGCAGAGACAGAGAATGAACTACAAGAAATGATAGACATAATAGTAAAAGAAAGCAACAAGAAAGGTCTCAGTCTGAATAGTAAGAAAACAGAAGTAATGGTTATATCGAAGAAACAATCACCACCATCATGCAGCATAAAAATAAACAGGACAAATCTGAAACAAGTACAACGTTTCAAATACTTGGACACAATAATAACATCGGATGGAAGATGCACCACGGAAATAAAAAGCAGAATAGCTCAGGCCAAAATAGCATTTCAGAAAATGAAAAATATCTTATGCAACAAATCTATGTCAATAAAAATAAGAAAGAGAGTTCATCTGTGCTATATAGAACCAATTCTGACCTATGGAAGCGAATCATGGACAGTAGACAAACAAATGAAAAGACGATTAGAGGCCACAGAGATGGGATTTCTCAGAAGAATGTTGAAAGTTCCCCGGACAGCTAAAAAGACTAATGAGGAAGTTCTCAAAGAGGCCAACACAAAAAGGGAGCTCTTAAAAAACATCAGAAAGAAGCAATCAACATTTTTCAGGCACATCATGAGAAGAGGAAAGTTGGAATACTTGGTTACAACTGGCAAAATAAAAGGAATGAGAGATCGCGGGCGACAAAGAGAGAAAATACTGGAGAGCTTCGTGTCATGGCATGGAAAACAGTCAACAACAGAACTGATACGAAGCACTGTAGATAGAAGATTGTGGAGGGACATGATCACCTACGCCAACCGGTATGGCACATGATGATGATGGTGAAAGGCCCAAATGCTTCAATTCAAGTGAACCACGATATCACACAGCCCATTTCCCTTCAAGAACAGATGCAACACAGGAGCGATCGTCAAGCGAGCACTTGTAAAATATACATAGAATGGTATTAAGCAGCTAAACTATTAGAAAGACGAGACAATCTGCGACGTTCGGGCAAAATTATTCATCAGGTACAAAATAATTAATAAAATAGTATGACAAACACAAACAGCAAGTAGTGATCTCAAATTACAAAATGGCGACGAGCACTTGTAACGGTTCTGTGTCTTTATAAACTATATATATAAAGAACGGCGGGCCCGCGAATTTTTCTAAGAGTCCATCATCATCAAAGTTACGCCTCTGATTGCAACTGCCATTTATCAATATCAGCTTTCTAGATGTGAATATTGATAAACAGATGGGCCATGTTTGCATATTTGTTGGAACTCTTTTGTAAAGAAAATCCCTTGTCACCGAGTTCCTCTTGTCGTTTTTGTGATTCGTTTCTTTCCCAGATACGGAAACAATAAATGGCTTCCAGAGTTTGAGCAGTTCATAACCTGTTACCTAGCAACCTAAAGCTTCTATGTCTCCCGGGAGATTTAATTGTTCACTCCATCTCGTAGAAACCGGAATTATTTTCTTTCGTCTTTTTAATTTTACTTCTTCGACTAATTGATTCGAGTGCGGTATAAAATGTAATCTTCCCTTCACATTTTACCTTCCGCTGTACCGTCCCCCTCCCCTCTAATTGCACGGTAGAGGTTTGTTCCGTTCGATTGCTAATTGAATGCAAATTTACGTGAAGGAAAAAAAAAAAGAAACATTCAGTTAGACTAATCACGTTAAGAGTTCACTGCTGTGTTGATAAGGAAAGGCAATCCTGGCATATTATTATAGTGCGAACCGCATTAAGAAAGCGTTGAAATCATAGATTTGGTTACACGGGAAAAAAAGGGAGTCGTTGTCAAGTCTCGAGCGTAAGGTACAGCTAATATTGTGTTAACATCCATATCTTTTTACAATCGCCACATTTTCAGGTAATGTGGTCAGCAACACGCCTGGTCGTTAGTTGTTTTCCATTTTAAAAAATCCCTGCTGTTCAGTTAAGGCTGTGTGAATCTAGATATTTTAAAGATACTGTGGATAATAAAACAGATAAATGAAGACATATTACAAGGCCTAAACAAGATCGTACAGAGAAAATTAAAATTACTCGGTCACGTTAGAAGACACGGTGATCTGTGGGGAAAAAAACAATAATGGAAGGCGTGTTCCTGGAGGACGAGACAGAGCAGACCAAGAAAAAAGCTGGTTTCATGACATCAAAGACACCATTAACGTGACAACAGAAAAAGAAGATATGTCTAGAGATAGAGATTCTTTCCCACAGGCCGTCCTAAGGGTAACGTTCTGTAAAGTGAATCAATTCAGGGGAAGAGGTATGTTTACAGCACTCGGAAAAATGACAAATAATCAACAACAGAAAAAAATATGGACCAAGGCAGGATCGAACCCGTACTCAGTGGCACAGCGCCTTGCCACGAAAAGCCAAACGCTTAGGAACTCTGCCACTCAGCTAACTAAAAAATTAGCTTCGTAGGCAAAGTCCTTTCGCGAAGGCTTTCCTATGACTATAGCATAAGGCTGCGATCACAGCTCGGAAATATTTTTTCCTGTTAAGACAAGTATCTCCCGGATAGGGTAGGGCTGAATACTTGCGTTGCAGACAAACATTTAGGACGAAACAGCACGAATAGTAGTTTCCAGTGGTTTAGACTGGAGACAAATAATAATAAATAAATATTATTATAGAGGGAAACTTCCGAGGCGATAATCAGTGAATCAATTCAGAGGAAGAGGTATGTTTACAGCACTCGGAAAAATGACAAATAATCAACAACAGAAAAAAATATGGACCAAGGCAGGATCGAACCCGTACTCAGTGGCACAGCGTTCTACAGAACTAACGTTCTGTAAAGGACATGCGATCTGGTGATTTGAATCTATGAACTGATGGGCAGCTACAGATTCGAACTCGATTTATAGTGTTCCGTAGATCAGTTCACTAACTACTGCTCTACCGTTATGTAGCTACACTAAAGCGGAATTAGCAAATAATTTCAGTGAAACAAGTGGTTTACTCGCCTGAATTACGGAGTTCATTCATTGGTTGCCGTCTCCACATCGAAGGCTGGCCACTACGGAGCGACATTTTACCCTGTCTCTTGTCTTGATTGTGCACGTTGCCATCCGTCCATATTTCGATGTTATCAGTTCACTTTGGCACAACACAACGAGCCTTCAATAAACATTGTGAGAATACCATACCCAAGGGTCGACCACCAAAAGATGGATCGATGGAATATTACAAGCACTAGGAAACATAACAGCAGCAGAGGCGAACAGAAGAGCAAAAGACCATAGATTATATCTCCCTTCGATGCTGAAAGGCAAATGGGGAAGGAAAGAAGAGAAGAAGTCCACTTTAGTCTTTGTCTGTTCGTCTTCACAGTACATTCCCTTCCAAGATGACTTTTAGTAGGGTATTTGGTCTCTTATGAAGTTTTAAAACAAACTGAAAATAAAAAGAGAACTACTAAATACAATTAAGACAAGACAAATGAAATTTTGAGGCTTGTTAAAAGACACAACAGCCTACTAAAAGTAATATTGGAAGGGAAAATAAAATGTAAAAGAGGCAGAGGCAGACCAAGACTAACATGGACGAGTAACATCAAAAGATGGACACGTCGCCGATAGCCTGCACCATCAAAGCAAGAAACAGAGTAGAATGACGATCCATGGTAGCCAACCGTCGCTGCGGAGAAGGCACTCGATGATGATGATGATTTGGTCTCTTCACATGTCCCAAAAACTGCAGCTCAACACGGATTTAGCTGCCGCGAAATAAATTACATAGTTTATATAGAACTGCCTTGCAGTAGAATGCGGGTTGGGGTATGAAATGAAAGAAAGGCAGGCTAAGGACAGAGGGAAAAGATGTTGGTCGGTGCACACTGAAACTGGTGTTTATGATCGCGCGTTGTGTTTCCATTGAAATTACCAAAGAATAATAAGCTGGATGGGCTGAGAATAATCGTAGAGCAGCTGTGCCATAGAGAGCAGTGATCTAGCTGTGGATACCATCGTAGTAAGTATACAGCTGTGCCTACTACTTCGTATTGTAATTCTTTACAAGAGACCGTTCATACTCTGAATTCTTCTCCTTCCTCCTCTTCTTCTTCTTCCTCTTCTTCTTCTTCCTCTTCTTCTTCTTCCTCTTCTTCTTCTTCCTCTTCTTCTTCTTCCTCTTCCACTTCTTCCTCTTCTTCTTCAGCGCTCAAGTCTCGAGAGCATACGAACTTGAAACCTTGTCATGTTTGAGTAAGAACCACATCAAGACACGATGAGCAGGTCGCATGGTCAGTACTCGTATATGAAGGAGTAAGAACCACATCAAGACACAATGAGCAGGTCGCATGGTCAGTACTCGTATATGAAGGAGTAAGAACCACATCAAGACACGATGAGCAGGTCGCATGGTCAGTACTCGTATATGAAGGAGTAAGAACCACATCAAGACACGATGAGCAGGTCGCATGGTCAGTACTCGTATATGAAGGAGTAAGAACCACATCAAGACACGATGAGCAGGTCGCATGGTCAGTACTCGTATATGAAGGAGTAAGAACCACATCAAGACACAACGAGCAGGTCGCATGGTCAGTACTCGTATATGAAGGAGTAAGAACCACATCACGACACGCGATGAGCAGGTCGCATGGTCAGTACTCATATATGAAGGAGTAAGAACCACATCAAGACACGATGAGCAGGTCGCATGGTCAGTACTAGCATATGAATGAGTAAATGAGTAAGAACCACATCACGACACGCGATCAGCAGGTCGCATGGTCAGTACTCGCATATGAAGGAGTAAGAACCACATTAAGGCACGATGAGCAAGTCGCATGGTCAGAAACTTATAAATATGAGTAAGAACCACATCACGACATGCGATGAGCAGGTCGCATGGTCAGTACTCGTATATGAAAGAGTAAGAACCACATCACGACACGATGAGCAGGTCGCATGGTCAGTACTAGCATATGAAGGAGTAAGAACCACATCACGACACGCGATGAGCAGGTCGCATGGTCAGTACTCGTATATGAAGGAGCAAGAACCACATCATGACACGCGATGAGCAGGTCGCATGGTCAGTACTAGCATATGAAGGAGTAAGAACGACATCACGACACGCGATGAGCAGGTCGCATGGTCAGTACTCGTATATGAAGGAGCAAGAACCACATCACGACACGCGATGAGCAGGTCGCATGGTCAGTACTCGTATATGAAGGAGTAAGAACCACATCACGACACGCGATGAGCAGGTCGCATGGTCAATGCTCCTATTTGTGTGTGTGTGTCCTGATTTGTTCCCTCTAAACCTGCGCGTAGTTTACACACTCTGCTTTTGGCAGGCTGGATCTTGTTTGAACTGGCGTAGGAATTCTCCTACTTCTAGAATGGATGCCGGCTAGGGCTATTGGGCAACCCCTGCTCGTGATTTCTGTCTGGGTTTACTCCCATAGCCTTTCCTTTACCCCGGTGGTAACTGCTAGACAGAAGAGCCTTTTTGTCCTTTGTATCCTTTCTCGATGGATGGAGCTTGTTTGAAATCTGAATCAATGTTCTTTATTATAAATAATAGAAAGTGAAATAATCCGTTCTCAGACCCTAAACTGTACACATTTGGTAAAATACAGATTAACCACTAGCAGCAAATAATTTAAAGTTAACACAATTATATGCCATCAATAATAATTTAAAGTTAACACAATTATATGCCATCAATAATAATTTAAAGTTAACACAATTATATGCCATCAATAATAATTTAAAGTTAACACAATTATATGCCATCAATAATAATTTTTAAAAAAATGGAAACACGAAATAAAACACTTAAATACTATGTAATAAGATTTAAACTGCATTTGCTGAAACTTAAAGAGATGTGGCGATGAAACGTATGGCTGGCGGAGATGAGGATGAAGATCTCTTTTTGGAAAGGTGGTCCCCTTGCAGAAACTCACCAAATAACTAGTGTTTTCTTCCTCTTTTTGTATTTTGCTGCCTCTCAGAACTACTGGCTGAGGGTTTTGATTCACTTTCCATCTTATCTAGATCCGCCACCCGTGTACCTCTTTCATGCTTCACATTCATTTCTACAACCTTTCTCTTAGTCTTCTTACTTTACATACTGTCCTTGAAAACTATGATTAAAACGTAGTGGCTATATATAACTAAACACACTAAATATGAAGAGAAAAAAAACTAACATTGAGAACACACGAGCGTCACGCAACAAAAGACTTTGACGTACACGTAAAGATGACCATTTTTAAAATGAACCCGCATTCGCACTCTCGGAAGTAAATGCAACGTTCAAAGTCTGGTCATACTATCTATCTTTACGACACATAGTACCATTGCTGGTGTATGTCGGGGGGCAATGATAGAACCAGAGGCCGCTTGGCCAAAGCAGTCGCCACGACGTGTGCGACTCAGGATTTTTATTTCAACCCCGATAGAAAAAATCCTTTCTGTCTACCGCGAGCTTCGAACACCGTACGTCAGCTTTTCAGCCAGCGGAACATTGGTTTTAACCGCACGGCCACGCGCACCTCGTGTCTGGACATAAATTCTCTCAATTTTAACTTTCCGCTGATCTGCTCTCTTGTCTCCTGGTATTCCACAGTGAGATGGGATCCAATGCAAAGGCGACCCTGTGGTGCTTACAGGGTTCAGTCAATAAGGTCTGTAAGTAAAAAAAAAAGTAAAGTACCCCCGTCACGCCAAGTGGCGTATAAGGAATATGGTGTTAGTGACCATAAATTTTACAGACCTTCAGCACATGATTTTCGGGGTAATGTGGTCAGTATTACGCCCGTGCAGGTTTACTTTCCCAGAAAAAATCCGGTACCCATTTAAGGCTGGGTGAAATAAGGTCTGTAGATTATAGATATGGCAATTTTCTTGATTGTAATACCTGGAGTACTGATCTTGCATCTGTCAAAAACACTACAGGCTGTGGGCTAAGATTACTGTTCAGCAGTTTTTTCTATTGCCAACTTTTTTGCTTGGATTTCTGTATCGTAATTGTGACAATATTTCCCTGATGTTATTTTATTTATATCCCTAGTATTTTTAGGTACTCTGTGTATGCACCTGCTCCCCATTCTTTACTGCATTCTGTGCTGATCCATCTGTGTACACACGAATCCACAGATCGTGTGGGTATTCTTCATCCAAGAAACTGAGAGTGATTGTTTTACGCTGGAGACTATTATGTTCCTCTTTGTCAAGTATTCCTTTCACTTCTGTCCGTAGTTGTTTTGACGATTCGTATTCCTCTGTCCTGGGAGTCTGTTCTGGTATTGGCAGTAAGGGGCTGACAACTCTTGGAATGTCTGGTGTGTGTCTACATATTTGTTTGGCACTGGGCACAACAAACTAGGACATTATCTGTACTTCAAATTCAAGAAATGTACCGACTGTACCACTAGCGGACACAACCGCAAAACAGCAGTAGATAAAGACGAAGAAGAATAAAGAAGTAGCAGTAGTAGCTAAAGAAAAAGCAGCAGTAGTAATAGTAATTGTTGTAGTAGTAATAACAGAAGTAGTAGTAGTAGTAGCTGCAGCAGTGGTAATATTATTATTATTATTAGTAGTAGTGGTAGTAGTAGAAGTAGTGTGGTAGTAGCTAAAGAGTGTAGATGTAGTTAAAGAAAGAAGAAGTAGAGGTAGTTGTAATAGTTAAAGTAGTAGTAATTGTATTAGTGGTAGTAGTAGCTAAAAATTTAGCAGTGGTAGAAGTAATTACTAAAGGAGAAGAAATAATGGTACCAGTAGTTGCTATTGTAGTGACTAGAAAAGAATTACAAATAGTAGCTGAAGTAAGAAGTAGTAGTAGTATAAGTAGAAATAGTCGTATTAGAAGTAGTAGTATTTGTAGTAATAAACAGCAACAACAGTAATGAAAATAAAGAAGCAGAAGAGAGAGAAGCAACAAAAGAATACAAATTAAAATTCAATACAAACATTACGAGAAAGAGGATGAAAGATTATTCACAACGACACACTAATGTAATAAGTAAGTGTATGTGTTATGTAATCAAAATTTTAGAAGTCATAAATGTAGATAGCAACAATCTAAGAATAATAAAGAACATGTGCTGGCAACAAACTGCGGCCATGAGAACGGGAAAGTTACTTGGGAATGTTTCAACAATTAAAACAGGGTGTAGGCAAGATCTGTCACCTGATTTATTTAATATGTATAATGAGACTTTTTGTTAAGATCCGTAAGGGGCATGCCTGGAATAACAATTGGAGGTCATTATATGAATAATCTAAGGTATGCTGATGATACAGTCTTAGTCGCTAAGAGTGAAAATGAGTTACAAGAAATGTTGGACATTATAGTGAAGGAAAGCCACACACAAAAAAACTGCCTTAATAGCAAAAATGACAGACGTAATGGTAGCAACAAAGAAAAAGACATGACCTCAATGCACAATAAAGACAAGTGGAACAATATTAAAACAGGTAAATGAATTTAAATATCTAGAAACAATGTCAACCACAGATGGTAGATGTATAACAGAGGTGAGATGCAAAAAATGAGGAAGATTCTGTACAATCCATTCTTGACAATAGAAACAAGAAAAAGAGTTCTTAATTGTTATGTAGAGAAAGTCTTAACATATGGATGTGAATCATGAAGAATAGGACAACAGACAAGAAAATCAATGGACGCTGTAGAAATGTGGTTTTATAGAAGAATGTTGAGAATACCAAGGACAGCTAAGAAGAGTAATGAAAACGTTATGAAAGAGACCAAACCAAAAAGAGAGCTAATTTTCATTATTTAAAAGTAAAGAGCCCCCCCCCACCCCCGTCACGCCAAGTGGCGTATAGGGAATATGGTGTTAGTGACCCTATATTTTACAGACCTTCGGAACATGATTTTTGGGGCAGTGTGGTCGGTATTACGCGCGTGCCGCTTTACTTTCTCAGAAAAAAATCCGGTACCCATTAATGGCTGGGTGGACCGGAGGCCGTCGGTTGTGATCGAATCCTACCTCTTGTCCTTTGTAATCCAATTTCCATTATTAAGAAGAAACTATCATCATTTCTTGACCATGCAATGAGAAGGGAACAGCTGGAATAAATTGTACCAACTGGGAAAATCGAGGGATGAAGAGATAGAGGGAAGCAAAGAGAAAAGATACCAGACAGCTTAAGAGAATGGCTTGACAGAATCTTAACAACAGAAGTGATAAATAACTGTCGAGATCGAAAGTTGTTGGTGAGACATGATCACATACGCCAGCAGGCATTGTACTTTAATATAATGATGTTGTGTATGTGTTGTGTTGGTTATATGCTGTGTTGTGTATGTGCTGTGCTGTGCATGTGTGGATTTGTGTGTGTGTTGGTAGCTGTTTAAAAAAAAAGCACTGCCGTACAACATTAGCAATTACTACTAATGACGTGGTATGTGAGAACCTGCAGTAAGAAACGTGTAAACCCCAAGCTGAGAATCAGCAATGAGCTTGGCAGTTCCTTGATAATTACCTCAGCATGTTTACAAATTAATCATGTACAAAATACATCAGCCACTGTGACTTCCTGCAGCGTAAGCTAAAAGATGAAACAGCAGGGGCCTTTTAATTAGATACCCTCTTGGAACTATCGTTCTGAAAATGAATTGAAAGTTAAAAGAAAGAAGTGATGGACATTTTTTGTATTTGGCGATATCTGCAAACATGGGCATTCAACGAGGGGATCACGAGGGGTTAATTGTCTCTCTCTGAAGTTGTCATGCGCAGAGGATTTGGAATCTAATTTAAATAAATTATGTCTATGGTGTGAAAACACCGTGCTTATCTTAATACATTTAATAATCATATCTACTTGTAAGAAGTGTTTTCTTTGATTAGGTTTTTTTTAATTTTATTTATTTATTTTATTTTTGGTATTTTATTGCTAGCATTTATATATACCATCCGTAGCGCTATTTTTTTTAGAAAGAAAGTGCCGTGTATTGTACTTTTCAAATGTATCGCCTCGCGTTAATTTCTGTTTAAATAATTGACGTTGATTGCTGTAATATTTAGAACACGTTGCTGTATTTTTTAAAATCCCTTATATCACCAATTTCATTTTCGATGGTTGTACTAGAAGCAGCAGTAACTAACAACCAATCATCTTATTTTCTTTCTCACATTCACCCGATGATTACTAAGGGAATATCTAATCTTCTTTGTCATCCATTCACAAATGGACGTTAAGTTGGTATCGATGCGTTGTGTTGTGTTTTATTTGCGCCTTCGGCCCAACACATTTGACTTCAGCACAGCATTTTTGAGTACACAGTTGCCTTCCCTTTTTGATCGATACTCACTTGGCCAGACTTGAGTGGTTAGTTTATTACTATCGACACTGTGAAGAGATGGGGTAGGAGGTTACCGCCTTTTGACCTGTCTAGCTTGGGTGATTCCTTGATAGCATACTACCAGTAGAACATATGTTGACACAGGGGTTCCTCTACCACTTTGTGATGGAGACACGTAGGAGAAGCACATTTATACAGGTGATCTACAGGTGCCTGCTTGCGTTCGCCCTATGACTAAAGGTGTACACCTCTTCATCATCAGTCCTTAAAACGTCATTACCTTCTACGTCATTACGTCTGCGTTGTGTTGTGGTTTGCAAAAGTGTAACTGTGATATTTGCGCCTTTCGACCCAATACATCCGACTTCAGCACGACATTTTTGAAAACCAGGTTGTCTTCCCTCTTCGATCCCTACTCGTTTGGCCAGTCTAGGCAGGATAGTCTGTTACTGGAGGTACCACGAAGAGGTGGAGCAGGGTGAGGATGGTTCTGGTTCACCGATCCTGGCATAAGACATCAGCTGTGGGTCGCTGACAACTGCCAGATCTGCTGCTGTCAGGCGCGCCTTCGGCTACGCTCTACTGGCGTAGGCGCGGCTCCAAGCAGCAGCGCTGGGCGTTGTCAGCGACCTACAGCGGATGGCTTGCTACTGTATCGGTGAACCAAAACTATCCAAAGCCTGCTCCACCTCTCCGTGGTACCTCCAGCAACAGACTAACCTGTCTAGTCTGGCCAAGCGAGAAGGGATCGAAGAGGGAAGACAACCCAGTACTCAAAAATGTCGTGATGAAGTCGGATGTGTTGGGTCAAAAGGCGCAAATATCACAGTTTTACTGCAAACTAAACTACAACACAACGCAGACACGCCCTTTTAAGGGTTTATGACGAAGAGGTATACTCCTTTAGTCATCGGGTGGACACACACACACACACACACGCAACTACCAATCTTTTCTTTGTTTATGAGTAAATCTGGCGTTCCTTATTTCTTTGCTCTCCTAGTTGACCACCTCGGTGGGCCTAATGGCAAAATCGGCCTTATCAAGCTGAGGTGGCCCTGTTTTTTAGCGCTTGGTTCTCGTGGCAAGGCGTTGTCCGTTATATATATAAGCTCAGTGGTTAGTGAACAAAGGACAAGAGGTAGGGTTCGATCCTAACCGACGGCTTCCGGGTTCACCCAGCCTTAAATGGATACCAGACTTTTTTCTGGGAAAGTAAAGCGGCACGGGCGTAATACCGACCAATTTACCCAAAAATCATATGCTGAAGGTCTGTAAAATTTATGGTCACTAACACCGTATTCCCTATGCGCCACTTGGCGTGACGGGGGTACTTTACTTTTTACTTATATATATATATATATATATATATATATATATATATATACTAATTCCATCTTATGGAAAAGTGGAAGATAGATAAATGGAGTCTCTGATCGTTAACAAATCCAACATTAAGCTTGAAATATAAATGTGTTAATGGAGCACTTAAACTAAGAACATCACTTCTTTTTTAGGACTCGTTTTACAAGATACTTCCTTATGAAAAAGAAGAATAAACAATGTTGACATGTTTCTGCCGTCATATTTTAAACATCAAGTAGTGGAATTTTGAAGAGGCGGCTAACTTGACTTATATTAGAGATATGATTTGACTCATTAACAGAAGCCTGAGAGAATTTATTATTTTTTAAAATTATAAATAAAATGTAAGTTACTTTGAGACGTGTCTAATCTCTCTCTCTTTGACATTTACCTAAGCTTCGTTGATCACTTTGGGATCTGGACTGTCACAGCAGGCGTCTAGTGTTTGTTATTACAAGTCCTGCCTGTGTTGGTGTAGGCTGAACAAGCTTCGACTTAATCTCGTTGATTATCATTGGATTCACCTCATTTTGTAATTGAAAATGAAATCAAGTACCGTCTGTACTGGAGATTCTAATAGTAGAGCATGTCTTTTACCACGTGAGCTTGACAGTTGTCTGGCTGTAAGATAAAATCAGGGGCGTATTAAAATTGTGTTATTTTACAGTGGACCCGGGGTATAGCCTGTTTTTTCTTCTCTCTAGTTCGTCTGACGAATATTTTATTATATGGAGCCAATAGTAGGGTGTAGCATACACTCCTATAAGGTATTGTGACAGATTAAAAAAAAGGAACACACATTTTTCCTTCTTTTTTTTTGTGTAAAGCTTTCACCATACCTTATAGGAGTGTAGTTCTTCTGTTTCTTCTTTCCTTCTTCATTTGCCTTTCAGCGTCGAGGGGAGATATAATTTTTTTTAAAATCTTTTTTTTCTTTCTTTTCGCCACTGCTGCTGTTATGCTTCCTAGTGCTTCTAATATTGAATCGATTCATCTTTTTCGCAGTCGGCCCATGGGTCTGGTATTCTCAGAACTTTTATTGAGGGCTCGTTGTGTTGTGTTTTAATATTTCTGCCTTGTCACGTGGCCAAACCATTTTATCTGTTGTTTCTTTATATATTCTATGGCGGAGGGCTATTCCTAGCTTTTTTGTCAGTTCTTCATTTCTGATCTTATCTCTCAGACTGTTTCCTGTCATTCTTCTGACACATTCAATCTCAGTAGATGTTATTTTTCTTATTGTTCTTGCATTCAGGGTCCAGGACTGACATTGGTAGCACAGCGTTGGGATGAAGATGTAGGAGTGTACATTGCACCCAAATACTGGCTCCTTGTTATCAGCATTACCGCAGTACTGCATTTATTTGTACGTTCCCTATTCTATTCGTGGAATCACTTTAGTCGCAGTCCAGGCATTACCAAATCCACCGCCCGTTAGTATTTCTCGAAACGTTTGCAGACTGATTGTATCTTGTACGGTAATGCCTATAGATACATATGTTCCTTTTTCAGTTAATCACTTCTAATCCACTAGACCCCTTTTCTATCTGTAGACTCATCATCACCATCATCAAGTACCGGGCCTGCTGGCGTAGGTGATCATGTCTCTCCACAACTTTCGATCTGAACAGTTATTTATCATTTCTGTTGTTGACCTTCTGCCAAGCCATTCTCTTAAGCTGTCTGGTATTTTTTTTCTCTTTGATTCCCTCTATCTCTTCGTCCATCAATTTTCCCAGTTGTTACAATATATTCCAGTTGTTATCTTCTCATTACATGGCCAAAAAATGATGACTGTTTCTTCCTAATATTGGAAATTAGCTCTCTTTTTGCTTTGACCTCTTTCAGAACATTTCCATTACTCTTCTTAGCTGTTCATGGTATTCGCAACATTCTTCTGTAAAACCACATTTCTACAGACTCCAGTGATTTTCTTGTCTGTTGTCCTACTGTCCATGATTCATATCCATATGTTAAGACTGGCACTAGATAACATTCAAGAACTCTTTTTCTTGTTTCTATTGTCAAAAATGGATTGCATAGTATCTTCCTCATTTGTAAACTCATCAGTCTCTCAACAAATACATGATTGTCCCACCGGTCCCCTTCCTCCTCTCTTAATGAAAGAAGAAGAAACTTGACGATGTTTCCTTTGTACAGAGTCAGCCACACTCAGTACAGAGTCAGCCACGCTCAGTTCAGTGTAAGCCACACTTAAGATTCAGTCACATGCAGTGTTAATCACAGTAGGAGACACCCACATTCAGAGTTGGCCACACTCAAAGTCACCCACATTCGGTGTTAACCACAGTAGGAGTCAGCCACATTCAGAGTTAACCACAGTAGGAGTCAGCCACATTCAGTGTTAACCACAGTAGGAGTCAGCCACATTCAGTGTTAATCACAGTAGGAGTCAGCCACATTCAGTGTTAACCACAGTAGGAGTCAGCCACATTCAGAGTTGGCCACACTCAAAGTCAGCCACATTCGGTGTCAGCACCACTCAGTGTTAGCCATGATCAAGAGTCAGCCACGTTCAAGAGTCAGTCATACTCAGTGTCAGCGAGTAGCCCGACTATTTCCCTTCTTCTTCCTCGTCCGCCTGTAACCCGGCTTTTAATTGGCGTAATTAGTTTATGTTCCACTTTACAACAAGCAGCTATATATGTGGGAAAATTGAAAAAAAAGGAAAAAAGGTATATGGTAAAAGCTTTACGTGGCTAGTCGACGACACAGATTTGAACGACGTTTCGGCTCAATAGGCTTTCAGCAGGAACAAACAAACAACAACACACACAGATATGTAAGTAAATATAACTAATCCTACATTGCTAACTATAGTCCGTTCAGAATCGTTTGCCGAGATGTTATGATTTATAATTCAAAAAGTTCTTGATGATTTCACATGATTTTGGCATACGGTGTTAAAATGTCCATGTCACGAGAACATATGTGTTACTCGATGTCTAGCTATAACGGTTTTCTTAAAGCGGCGAATTCCTTTGATCTTTGCCCATGTAACTATTATTTTGACACTAATCAAAATGTTTTACAGTAATCTAGTGCAACGATGACCCATAGGCGTGTCCATAAAATTTTACTGGGTGGCAAGTATACAAATTTTAAATTATATATAGAACTTTTGTTCGTAGAGTCAATTTGATATAGTTCCATGCTCTTGGTGTGAGTTTCCCAAATGTTGTCGCTACCTTTCAAATACGTACATTTAGTTCCTCATCTAAGGAAAGTGTGGCTGTAATAGTGGATCCAAGATAGCTGAACTTCTGTACTGACTCAATCAGGCTTCCATTCAAAGTAATGGTTGTTGGTTTGCTTATAACATATTTTTGATCGCATTTCTTTGATAAAAAAATATTTTTATAGCGACATTAGTATTCTAAACCTAACTTCAAAAGATCAATGCAAATGAACAATAAGTTTTTGAAAAAAATAAATTAATGTCTAGGCAAACGAATCTGAACGGACTATAGAAGCGTATCTACATAGTGCTTAATTGTGGGTGTTGTTCGTTATGTGTATTTGCAAACATGAATTCAATTGGTTACAATTAGTGTGGCCGTATTTCTCAATGATTTTGTCAACATGGTACACCTTTTTCTTATTCGTATTCTTCACAAGTTGTAACAATTCGGGTTTTAAATATGTGTCGTCAAATTTGACATTTTCATTCGCAAGCCATGTCCTAATTTGCTCTTTTGTATTTGATGCAGTAGGCACTTTGTCCCATCTTGAATTCCCTAAGGAAGTGCTGATATAGTAAAACAGTAACCTTTTGCATAGTTATAAATTTGCATTTCAAACTCATTGTAATTTAGATATAAATGTTGGTATTTAAAGTCAACAAATTGTCTACTGAGTCTTCACAAAATTAATAAAGATACGCCTTCCCTTCGGTAATTAATTAATGCCCAGGCCGTGGTGCGTCATGTCGTTCAATAACAATTCAGTTTTGTGCACGGGATTTTCCTGAACTTAGTGTTTCTGCAATAGCCAAACTATTTTACGTGAACGACCGCACCAAATTAATGTATATATCCTAAAATGGTGTCAAATTCGAACAGGGTGAATTTAATATAGCCTAAAGAAGACAACTTTTAAACTAGATCAAATTTCTCAGAGCAAAAAATATTTCTATAACGACATCAATATTATAAGATTACATGCAAAAGTTGAAAGCAAAATAACAAACGGTTATCACGTAAAGCTAATTCAAGTGTGGTTATGAATTTCTGAACGGACTATAGTAATGAAACGGCTATATATGTGCCTTTAGATCAACTACAACCAGCATGTGATTTGTAAGAATTGAGTTGTCTTCTTTCTCTCCATGTCTACCCACTTGGCCCGACCACTTGGCCCGACTACTTAGCCTGTTTCCATGACTACCTGTCTACTATAACTAGTAGATGGTGTAGGGTCTTCGTTAGTTGGGATTCGCTGATTCTGCACAGCTGTTTGTCACTGATACTATAATTTATTTGCTCATTTGTGTCTTTCAAAAACAAAAAAAAGAGTAAAATACGCGCACTCTTCTATCAAACGCTCAAAGTGATTAGAATAAGTTGTACCGTAAAATAAAAGGAAATATTTGTGGCTAAAAATTGAATATTGCATCACCCAAAACTCACTGATTTGCCAGACTTTAATCTTCTTGTTATGAATATTAGCGGATAAACTCATAGTAAATATATTCTCTGATTAAAAACTTTACTTTTTGTGTTTGGTGACACAAATTGGAACCGCTTCTGTTAAATCTCTTTTTTTTTTAAGAACGAGGGAAGTGTACTAGGGTCAAGAGGCGAAGGCGCACCTCACAGCAGCAAAGCTGGAAGTTGTCAGCGACGCACAGCTGATGGCTTGTGCCAGGATCGGTGAACCAGAACCATCTAGACCCTGCTCCACCTCCCCGTGGTGCCTCCAATAACAGACTAACCTTTCTAGTATGGCCGAGCGAGTAGGGATCGAAGAGGGAAGACAAATTGGTACTAAAAAATGTCGTGCTGAAGTCGGATGTGCTGGGCCGAAAGGCGCAAATATCACAGTTATACTGCAAACCCCAACACAACGCAGACACGCCCACTTAACGTCCTTTTAAGGGTGGATGACAAAGAGGTGCACTACTTTAGTCATCGGGCGAAAGCAAGCAAACATTAGGCTCAGTGCATCTTTATCCAGAAAAACTGCAAAAATTTAATCATAATACCTCAAACGTTATTTTTGGGGGGCTGGTTGGTCTCGAGGCAAGACGTCGGCCTCGAACAGAGAGGCTGTGGTTTTCAATCCCGGCTACACCGGTTGGGATTTTTATTTATGATTTCTCTCTGCAGCAACCATCCCTGGTAGGCTGCAAGGCGAGGCCCGGCTTGAAACGTCAATTACTCATCGACGGAAAAATATGAGTACCTCCAAAGTCTGAGTTATCTGCCGGTGCGGCGAGGGACCCCTGTGCACACGGCTGCCATGAAAAAAAGGTATTAACACGCAAAATTCAGTTCCTGACTTCGTCAGAGGTAAAAAACTGGCGAACGAATATAAAAAAACAACCGTTATTTTGAAATGAAAACAAACAGCCGTACCTAACGCAGTCAGCTATGAGTCGCCGAGCACTTCGATCCAGGTCTTGATTGGAGTTCTAAATTATAGTTTGTAGAATTAAGCCAATTAGGGAGGCAAGATTCCAGGCAGCAGCAGAGCTAGATCCATTCAGCGACTCTTAGCTCAGAACAGGATGGTTGGACCATCCAGCCCCTGCTCCACCTCTTCGCGGTGCCGCTAGAAACAGACTAAGGAGCCTAGAATGGCCAAGCAAGTAAGAATCGAAGAGGGACGGCATCTCGGTACCCAAAAATGCATTTCTGAAGTCGGATGTCTTGGGCCGAAATGTGCAAACATCATATTTTTACTGCAAACCTCAACACAACTCATCTACACTCACTTTGTTCTTTTAAGGACGAACGACAAAGCGGTCAATCAATTCCTTTAGAGGTCATCAGGTGAATATGCCAGAAAGAACGAAAGAAAGAATGAGAGAAAGAAAGCAGCCAAAAAAAAAAAAAAAAAAAAAAAAATATAGAAAATGAGTGTGGGCAAGTGAGGGAACGGACGACTGCAGTAAATGTAAAAGAGTATTGTTTGTTTGTTAGTTACTTGGTTGTTTAACTCATTATGTGGTTGACTGATTGCTTGTTTATTCATCTGGTTCTTGATCTTCTACATTTTAGCTCCCAGTGGAGCATAGGTCTTGAACAAACACTTTCCAAGTCGTTCTGTTTTTTTGCCATTCTTTTAAGATCATTCCATGTCTTCCCCATCATCTTCATCTCTGCTTCTATCTGTCTTCTCCAAGAATTCCTTGGTCATCCTCTTTGTTCCCCTGGGGATTCCAAAAACGGGCCTGTTGTGTAATACTCTCAGTGGGCTTCCGTAGTGTGTGTCCTATCCAGCACCATCGTCTTCGCTGTATCTCTTTATCCACTGGTGTTTGACTGATACATTTCATAGTTCTATGTTAGTGATTTTGTCCTGCCATTTCCATCCTTTTATCCTCCGCAAGCATCCATTAATGAAAGACTGTATCTTCGTGATTGTCAATTTTGTTGTTCTCCATGTTTTACAGCCATATAATAGGACCGCCCTAACATTTGAGTTGAAAATTTTTATTTTAGTATTTAACCTAATTTCTTTGGATTTCCATATGTTTCCCAGTGCAATGAAAGCTCCTCTTGCTTTTGATATCCTTATTTTGGTATCATTTTCTGTTTCTCCCTCTTTATTACTGCCCAGATATATGTAAGATTGTACGTCTAATAGAGGTATTTCTCCTAGTTTTATTTGGTTATTGCCAACTGTATTAATTCTTATAATGTTGGTCTTACCTCTATTAATATTCAATTCATCTGGTTACTAGGTTGTTTATCTAATTCTGTGTTTGATTGATTGCTTGTTTATTCGCCTGGTTACTTGGTTTCCAGGTTTATATTTATTACCGCCAACTTGACTATTTTTTCATCTCATATTTACACAAACTTTAAAATGCCACTATGTGGAGGTAACATTTTTTCGGTCGTGGTTTACAAGAAGTTATATTGATCCGGTTTACTAGAGGAGACTTGGCTACCGACGTTAGAACAAACCCCTTGTTCGATTCCCGCTGGAAGCAATGTGAGTTGTACTCGTGGATGGAAAACAAATACCCCCGCGGTAAACCCAGCCGCTGGGAAGGTGAGGAATGCAGCCTCGTATCGTGAGTTTCAATGCTTTAAGCGACACTATCCGGAAGTCTCCGGATAGGCGGCCGAGCACATATGGTCGAAAATTCGCGTGCTAAGACGCCGATTCAAGTCTCACACTTTATCTTTACATTAATCGATTTTCTCTATCCATTCCTCCTTTAGGGAGGCGCGATAGCTCAGTGGTTAGTGAACTGGACTACAAAGGACAAGAGGTAGGGTTCGATCCCAACCGACGGCTTCCGGTTCACCCAGCCTTTAATGGGTACCGGATTTTTTTCTGGGAAAGTAAAGCGGCAAGGGCGTAATACCGGCCACATTACCCCCAAAATCATGTGCTGAAGATCTGTAAAATTTATGGTCACTAACACCATATTCCCTATACGCCACTTGGCGTGACGGGGTACTTTACTTTTTTTTTTTACCCCCCCCCCCTTTAGACTTATATTCTTAGTGCCTCTATTTTTTACACTCCCCCCCCCCCGACCCCTGTTATGGAATGATGATGGTGAGACAGAAGAAGAAGCAAACTTGGAGAATTAGGTATATGACATTAGGTCCGACGGTAAGGTGAATTAACACTAGGTAAGAAGGTAAGGTGAATTGGCATTAGGTAATAAAATAAGATGAATTGACATTAGTTACGATGGTAAAGTGAATTAACATTAGTTACTAAGGTGAGGTGAATTAACATTAGGTGCGAAGGTGAGGTGAATTAACATTAGTTACGAAGGTGAGGTGAATTGTCATTAGTTACGATGGTAAAGTGAATTAACATTAGTTATGAAGGTAAGGTGAATTAACATTAGTTACGACGGTAAGGTGAACTAACATTAGTTACGAAGGTGAGGTGAATTGACACTAGTTACGACGGTGAGGTGAATTAACATTAGTTACGAAGGTGAGGTGAATTGACATTAGTTACGAAGGTGAGGTGAAATGACATTAGTTACGAATGTAAGGTGAATTAACATTAGTTACGACGGTAAGGTGAATTAACATTAGTTACGAATGTAAGGTGAATTAACATTAGTTACGACGGTAAGGCGAATTGACATTAGTTACGAAGGTGAGGTGAATTGACATTAGTTACGAAGTTGAGGTGAATTGACATTAGTTACGAAGGTGAGGTGAATTGACATTAGTTACGAAGGTGAGGTGAATTGACATTAGTTACGAAGGTGAGGTGAATTGACATTAGTTACGAAGGTGAGGTGAATTAACATTAGGTGCGAAGGTAAGGTGAATTAACATTAGGTGCGAAGTTGAGGTGAGCTGACATTAGGTACGGAGGTTATGTGAATTAGCCTTAGGTCCGAAGGTGAGGTGAATTCATAATTCAAATCATAGACAAATAATCTGCAAAAATAAAATAAAGTTAAAAAATACACAACTAGGCCACTACTGAAAAAGAATAATAATATTTTGTTGATTATCTTTAACGCCTTTGATTGTATTGTGATGTAGTGAATTCGAGACTAATACAGAGATAAGAGAAATGGCCATGCAACCAAAGGTCTCAACTACAATTAAGAAGAGAATATGAATATGTGTGGGACATGTGCTGAAATAAATACAACAAAAGAATTTCAAATAAGCTCTTATATGCAAAACAGCAGGATACAGGAAAAGAGGAATGCATATAGAGAGACACTAAAAAGGACAATTATAAAAGAAGCAAAGTTGGCGGGCATAGACTCAGATAAGAAAGAACATCTCGACAGGAGTAGAGATGGGTGGCGAAAGAACACCACGAGCCCTGTACGACGTCTAGAGGCTCTGGAAAGAACAAGATTGGTTCTATTGGTTATGGAAGGCCTCGGTATCACTGCAAACGAATTAAAATCCATAATCGCTCAACCGCCCGTGCCAGTGGAAACATCCGAATTACTAACTCATCTCGCAAACAAAGAAAGGTAACTGTAGTCCCCATCGTAGCAGTCTCAGCACACGCCAAAAGACATAAGGCGAAACCGCGCAGAAAGTGAACACAGCCAACTGTTCCCTGTCATACGATATCATCACTCATCGTAAACAATTGAATATTGAAACATGATCAAAACGGATGAGACACACAGCTTACGGTGTGCACGGAGCACTTAACTCAGTAGCTCCTGCAACAAGCCGGACTTGGAATATGAGGAAACTGCAACAAGGAACACTTTTCAGACATAGCCTTCAATGGTTCCTGCCGCCTATCCACCATATACCGGAAATTCACGTCCTCACGAAAATAATGATCGTCACATTGAGAACAAAAAAATGTATAGCGCTTGATGATGTTAGGACATCTTTCTTGACTCCAACCGAACATATAAACACACAGTCGTCGAATTATCCCCGTCACACATCAAACAACAGACCCTACGGTTAGCGTACAACGAACGAAACACGGTGCAAATTCCCAAAAGAGGAAAATCTTCGGTCGACTTGACAGAGCAGTCCACATTAATGCGTTTCAGCATATACATAACTTGCGTCAAACAATTCCAACGTCGGCTATTGAACAGCACTCAATGTGACCAGAGATCAAGATTATGACAGTGTTGTTAAAATCATGTCTTTATGGTGACTATCGACCGGCTAATAACAAATTAATTGAAATAAAAATAAAATTGGTGCGAGTTGATCCCTTCCTTCGTCCGTGTAGTTCTAGAGTCCATGACCACCATCTACCATGCATGACGTAAGAGGCGACTATGGAGGTTTTATGGACCAGGTTTTCGCTGGTGCTACAGAGTTCGTGTATCAGAGATGAAACCATCTTCAGTGCTTTCACTAATGTGTGGCTGCAATGCTTTACACTGTAGAACGCGCTGAGATGGAGATCTGAACGCTAAGATGTTCCTTCGACTAAACTAAATGTAAACTTTTCTTGTTAATTTCTACTCGCTTTCCGAGACAGTCTGTTTCTACAACCAGCAAGAGAAGATCTACTATGATCTTCATTAGTTTATCCCCATCGATCCCGGCGCCACCAGCCATCAATGAATCTATGAACTCATTTAACTCATAACTCACTTCACTGGCAGCGTCTGTGACACCCTGGTTGTTTGGTTTGGTTCCTCCAGCAGACCTTGAAATGTTTGTTTCCCAATATCGTAGCCTCGTGTGTGCAAGAGTTAATGACTTGCTTCATGTTCTATTTCAATCAATCCGGCCACAGGGCACAGTCTACAACCATGTTTTGTGTTGCCCGAGACTATTATTTGCAATAACTGTGCAACTTGCCACCCTCTTCTATGACAACCAGCTATCCTGCTACCTTATTTTCTACTAGGCAAGTATGCTCGGATAGGATACACACTACGGAAGCCAACTGAGAGTATTACACAACATGCCCTTTTTTGAAATCCCCAGGGAAAAGGACAAAGTGGAAGACCACGGTATTATTGGAGAAGACAGATGGAAGTAGAAATGAAGATGATGGGGAAAACATGGAATGATCTTTTATTCGGCGAAACCTTTATATATAATCCAAGCAGCATGTGACGACCCCCTTTAATAAGAGCCACATCCTGAGGCCTTTTATAACAGCCATGATGCTGAGGCCTCCTTCTATAAGACCCATAGTTCTTGAGACCTCCGTTTACAAGAGTCATGATCCTACAATCGACATTTATAAGAGTTAAGATCATGAGGTCTTAAAACCCAAAGTTCTTGAGACCTCATTTTATAAGAGCTAAGATTCTGAGGTCTCCTTTTACAAGAGCCATGATCGTACGACCCACTTTTATAACAGACAAGGTAACGAGGCTTTCTTTAATAAGAGTTAAGATCTTGAGGCCTCCTTTTAAAAGAGCCATGATATTACTCTTCAGTTTTATAAGAGCCAAGATCTTGAGGCCTCCTTTTAAAAGAACCATGATCATACGATACACTTTTATAAGAGTCAAGATCTTGTGGCCTCCTTCTATAAGAGCCAAGCTCCTGAAGCCCCCTAAAGAAGCCAAGTAGCATGTGACCTCTTTTATAAGACCCAAGGTTCTTGAGCCTTCCTTTAATAAGAGCCATAATCCTACGACCGACATTTATAAAAGCCAAGATCCTTTGACCTTTCTTTATAACTGCCAAAATGCCAAGGCCCCGTTCTATTAGACACAAAGTTCTAGAGACCTCCTTTTAAAAGAGCCAAGATCATGAGGTCTGCTTTTATAAACGCCATGATCCTGGGATCCACTTTTATAAGAGCCACGATCCTGGGACCCACTTTTATAAGAGCCATGATCCTGGGACCCACTTTTATAAACGCCATGATCCTGGGACCCACTTTTATAAACGCCATGATCCTGTGACCCACTTTTATAAGAGCCATGATCCTGGGACTCACTTTTATAAGAGCCACGATCCTGGGACCCACTTTTATAAGAGCCATGATCTTGGGACCCACTTTTATAAACGCCATGATCCTGGGATCCATTTTCATAAGAGCCATGATTCTGGGACCCACTTTTATAAGAGCCATGATCCTGCAACCCACTTTTATAAGAGCCAACATACTAAGGTCTCCTTTTATAAGAGCCAAGATCATGAAGCCTCCTTTTATAAGAGCCATTATCCTGCGACCCACTTTTATAAGAGCCAATATACCAAGGCCTACTTTGATAAGAGCCAAAATCCTGAGGTCTCCTTTCATAAGAGCATATTGAAGTTTCAAAGAAAAAATACTGAAAAAAATAGTGTTCTGTCATTTGCATGACTGAAAAATCCCCCTTTCCCCAACGAAGCACTTTGCGACCACTTTGGGTATCTTGTCCAACACGTTGGTATCCAGGAGCTTAAAGCCAGACCAGTTTTTTTGTAACAAAAGAAAGTACACGACAATCTGAATATATTGTTTTTTTTTCTGTTGTTTTTTTCTGTTGTTTTATTGTTATTTTTTTCTGTTGTTGTTTGCGTAAGTTAGTCTTGTTTATATCTCTAGTGAAGTCCTGAAGGATAGAATTGTACAAGAAATTAAATTTTTCCTCAATTGTTCACACCGACTGTCGAATGCTCAGGTGTCCCCCATCCATACTAGCAGATACTCCTTGATTTTATGAGATACTTTTTTTTTTTTTGGTAATTGTCGAGAGTTTTGTCATGATATATATACTTTTTCCTAACAATTTCTTTGGACAGCGGTTATTTTTTGCCTACTTTTCTTTTCAATTTCTAACTGCCAAGAGCTCTTTAACGTGCACATCATGCACACGAGACGTGTTTCTTGCTGTTATCAAATAGGGCTAGAAACCGAATCTCATTATCGAGAGACCAGAAATTAACGATCAATTCATAACTGTGGCTCCGTCATTCTGACTGATTTATTGAACATATGAAACTAGTCGCTTGAGAGAAAGAAAGAAAAAACACAACGCATAGATACAGTTGTTTAGAACAGAATGAGTATACAGGTGTGAATAAAACAAGTATGAACAAAGCAGATGTGAATTAAACATGCCCAGAATGATAGAGAAGCTGGGCGCAATCTGCAGTCAATTCGTATTGGAGGAATGGAGTCCTGCTTTGTCTTTTGTACCTTGCAATAGAACTTAGTCTTTAGTAAGAAAACAACTAAAGTATCCCCGTCACACCAAGTGGCGCATAGGGAATATGGTGTTAGTGACCATAATTTTTACAGACCTTCAACACATGATTTTTGGGGTAAAGTGGTCGGTATTACGCCCGTGCCGCTTTACTTTCCCAGAAAAAAAATCCGGTACCCATTTAAGGCTGGGTGAACCCGGAAACCGTTGGTTGGGATAGAACCCTAACCTTTGTCCTTTGTAGTTCAGTTCACTATTCACTGAGCTATCGCGGCTCCCTTGTCTTTAGGCGAAATAAAAAAAAAATGATATAGAAAAAAAAAGAAAAAATTGTTATGGTTAAAGCTTCACGCAACAAGCGGACAACAGAAACCAGAACGATGTTTCGGCTCAGTAGGCCTTCAGCAGGAACAAACATACAACACACACAGAAATATGTATTAATTTTTTTTAATAATAAAAAACATATATATAATAATTTCAAACGAGATGAAGAAATAAAAGGAAAATTAAAAATAGAGGCGTCCCTGTATAATCTGATGTGTAAGAATGTTAGTGCGCACGGGTTATGTGTGCATGCACAAAAGTGAGAATGTGCGCACACATCACGCAGTAACAGACATTTCCAAAAACTTAGTCGTTACCTGGGAGCCGCGACAGCTCAGTGGTTAGTAAACTGGACTAAAAAGGACAAGAGGTACGGTTCGATCCCAATCGTCGGCTTCCGGGTTCACCCAGCCTTAAATGAGTACCGGATTTTTTTCTGGGAAAGTAAAGCGGGCACGGGCGTAATACCGACCACATCACCCCAAAAATAATATGCTGAAGTCTGTAAAATTTGTGGTCACTAACAACATATTCCCTATACGTCACTTGGCGTGACGGAGGCTCTTTACTTTACTTTTAGCCGTTACCTGGCCAATATTGATATGAACATTGCAGATAATCACATCAATCAGAAGACTAACAACTCTGAATTAAGATGCCTACCACAATAATAAAAGATGGGAACACGTTATTATTATTATATGCCTCAGAATATTATACAGTCGATTCCATAGTCACATGTATACAAAATTCAAGATTGATACCTCAGCCACATGTAAATGTGGACAGGTGGCCCAGACTGCTGAATGCATCCTCGGTAAACCCATCGACCCATAGATGCAACACTACAGACAAAACTATATTGGCCTCTGCATTAACAACTTATATTATATATAACTCATCTAAGCTCGACTCTTAATCTTTTCTGACTTCGCATTACGACTTCTTATTGCTTGCTTGCCTGCGTTCGCCTGATGACTAAAGTAGTACACCTCTTCATCATCCGCCCTTATAAGAAAGTTAAGTTGGCGTGTCTGCTTTGTGTTGTGGTTTGCAGTATAACTGTGATAATTGCGCCTTTCGGCCCAACACATCCGACTTCGCATGTCGACTTCTTATTTACTTCGTCCGCATTTAAAGGACAATAAATGGACGTACATGTACTGTGTTATTATTATAACACAAAAACCTACAATATATACGGAGCCAGTATGTTCTAGATTTCCTATTGTCCTCCTTGATACCAGCTTTACCGCAGCATTGCAATTATTTGCCTGTTTCCTACGATATCTACGCCTTTTGGTCAAAGGTTTCTGAATTCAACATGACTTTTTTTTGGGGGGATCTGGTTTCTTTTACTTCTTCATCTTCCTCTTCTTTCCTTTCAGCGTCAAGGAGAGATATAATTTGTGGTCTTTTGCTTTTCTGTTGGCCTCTGTCACTGTTATGTTTCCTAGTATTTCTAATATTCCAATAATCCATTTTTTTCTATGGTGAGCCCTTGAGTCTTGTGTTCTCGCAGCGTTTATTAAATGCTCTGTATGTTGTGTTTTGGGAGCCGCGATAGCTCAGTGGTTAATGAACTGGACTACAAAGGACAAGGGGTAGGGTTCGATCCCAACCGACGGCTTCCGGGTTCATCAGCCTTAAATGAGTACTGGATTTTTTTTCTGATAAAGTAAAGCAGCACTGGCGTAATACCAAACACATTACCCCAAAAATCGTGTGCTGAAGGTCTGTAAAATATAGGGTCACTAACACCATATTTCCCTATACGCCACTTGGCGTGACGGGGTACTTTAATTTTTTTTACTTTTATATTGTGTTTTGGTCTTTCTGTCTTATCACGTTAAAACACGTTTCATCTGTTGTTTCTTTATGAAACTTAAATGACAGCAAATATCCATAGCTATTTTCTCAGTTCTTTATATCTAATCTTATCTCATTATATTAGTTATATAATAATATATACATTATTTTTATTATATTATCTCTATTAATCATGTTGTTTCTGGGTACTTGTCTACCTTCACCTATTCGAACCGTAGACGCTTGGTCAGACCGGATAGGATGTCACCAGATTCACCAGGAGAGGTGAAATACAATTTTTTTTTTTTAAATCAGCACTAGTTCACTGATCCTGGCGCAAAGGGTCAGCTATGAGTCGCTGACAGCTTTCAGCCCAAGTTGTTTTAGGTGTTTTGAGCTTCAGCCTCGACTCAACACTCAAGCCAGTCAAAAAACAACATCACTTATCAGCACAATAGAACGTACAGAACAGACGTCCTGACTTAAAACTATCAGAAAAATAGAACGTACAGAACAGACGTCATGACTTCTGACTGTCAGTACAATAGGATGTATAGAACAAACGTTTTGACATCAAACTATCCGTACATTACAACGGATAGAACAGACTTAATGACTTCAAACTATCGGTACAAGAGAACGTACAGAACAGACTTAATGACTTCAAACTATCGGTACAATAGAACGTACTGAACAGACTTAATGACTTCAAACTAAACGATCCTGCCCGTGTTGAAGACTTACCTTTCATTGATACAGCAGAACAACCCCGTGACTATAATGCATACAATAATTAAATATTTGCTCTCCCATTTATATAGACTGCGCTTAATTAAAGAAAATGTTAACCGCTCGACAATCATCACCAAGACACGATTTTAACATCACAGTGCAAGAAATGAATGCTAATCAATAAAACATGTTTTCTTTTTTAAACATCGTCTTGTTTGTATGTTCATATATTTTTTTTAATTTTATTATTTATGTGCTCTATTATTTGTCTACGATATGAATTATGAAATATCTTCATCGTATTTAATGATACGTTCATCATTCTGAGGATATGCAATCAGGCAACCAATGATTTGTGTTTTCTTTAATGGCTGACTTATTAGCATTTATTTAATTTGTAATGTAGCTTTTATCGACTAGTGTATCATTATGAAATTTATACATATACTTTTTTTTATTTATGTGTGGCTATATGTTTGTCAGCGAAGACGATGGCGCTGGATGGGACACACACTACGGAAACCAACTGATAGTATTACACAACAGGCCCATTTTTGGAATCCCCAGGGGAAAAGACAAAGAGGAAGACCAAGGAATTCTTGGAGAAGCCAGATAGAAGCAGAGATGAAGAGGATGGGGAAGACATAGAATGATCTTAAAAGAATGGCAAAAAACAGAACGACTTGGAAAGTGTTTGTTGAAGACCTATGCTCCACTAGGAGCTAAAAAGGTAGAAGAAGAAGAAATGTTTGTCAGTGTGTATTTCTATATTTCTATCTGCATATGGATGTCTTAATATCTGTATCTGTAAGTGCCTGTTTCAGTTTATATGTATGCTTGTATTAGTGTGTATGTCTGTATCTTTTGTCTGTGTCTTTGCATGTCTGTGTCTTTTTATGTCTTCTTCTTCTTCTACCTTTTAGCTCCCAGTGGAGCATAGGTCTTCAACAAACACTTTCCAAGTCGTTCTGTTTTTTGCAATTCTTTTAAGATCATTCCATGTCTTCCCCATCATCTTCATCTCTGCTTCAATCTGTCTTCTCCAAGAATTCCTTGGTCTTCCTCTTTGTCTTTTCCCCTGGGGATTCCAAAAAAGGGCCTGTTGTGTAATACTCTCAGTTGGTTTCCGTAGTGTGTGTCCTATCCATCGCCATCGCCTTCGCTGTATTTCTTTATCCACTGGTATTTGACCGGTACATTTCCATAATTCCACGTTTGTGATTTTGTCCTGCCATTTCCATCCCTTTATTCTGCGCAAGCATCCATTAATGAAAGTCTGTACCTTCGTGATTGTCAATTTTGTTATTCTCCATGTTTCACAGCCATATAATAGAACCGACTTAACATTGGAGTTGAAAATTTGTATTTTTGTATTTAGCCTAATTTCTTTGGATTTCCATATGTTTCCCAGTGCAATGAAAGCTCCTCTTGCTTTTGATATCCTTATTTTGGTATCGTTTTCTGTTCCTCCCTCTTTATCTATATTACTGCCCAGATATATATAAGATTGTACGTCTAGTAGAGGTATTTCTCCTAGTTTTATTTGGTTATTGCCAACTGCATTAATTCTCATAATGTTGGTCTTATCTCTATTAATCTTTAGTCCTAGCTGTTGTGATCTCTCATCTAATATACTCATTTTATCTTGCATCTGTTGGTGGCTGTGTGATAGGAGAGCTATGTCATCAGCAAAGTCTAAATCATCAAGTTGTTTGGTCAGTGACCACTGGATCCCATTTCTGTTGTTTTGAGTTATTTTCATAATCCAATCTATGGCCAGTAGAAAGAGAAATGGAGACAGAAGGCATCCTTGCCTTACTCCTGTTCTTATTTCAAATGCTTCTGTAAGCTGTCCTTCATGCACCACACTACATTTTGTTCCTTCATACATTGTTTTTATCAGGTTAATAAACTTTATGGGGATTCCATAATGACTCAGCAACTTCCAAAGCATTCTTCTGTCTAAACTATCAAATGCCTTTTCGTAATCTATGAATCCAATATAAAGTGGGGATTTTAGTTCTAAACTTTGTTCAACTATTATACGTAGAGTAGTTATTTGATCAGCACATGATCTGTTCTTCCTAAAACCTGCTTGTTCATCTCTCAAGTGTTTCTCTATAGCCTCTTTTAGTCTCTCCAGAATGATTCTGCCTAATATTTTTCCTGGCACTGATAGTAGCATAATTCCCCTATAATTTGTGCACTCCTGTAAACTTCCTTTCTTTGGTAGTTTGATCATATAACCTTCTCTCCAGTCTTTAGGTATTTCTTCCCTCTCCCAAATTTTATCCAATAGATTATGTAACATCTTGGTAGAGGTGATAATATCTGCTTTGATGGCTTCCGAAGGAATTTCATCTGGTCCTGTGGCTTTACCATCTTTTAACAGTTTGATGGCTTTCATTATTTCTTCTTTGCTTGGTTTTCCGCAGTTAACGTGTAATTCTTCTTCTGCTGGTAGTATATCTGGAGGATTATTTGAGCCAGGTCTGTTCAAAAGTTCTTCAAAGTGCTCCTTCCATCTCTCCATTTGTTCCTTTATATTACTAAGCAGATTTCCTTTCTTATCTTTGATAAAGGCGTTGATCTGTTTGTATTTTCCACCTAATTTCTTTGTGCTGTTGTACAGTTCTTTCATATTCCCTTTATTTGCTGCTTCTTCTGCCTCTTTAGCTAATTCATCTATATATTTCCTCTTATCCTTTTTAATGCATCTTCTCACTTCTTTGTTCACCTCTGTGTAAGCTTCTTGTGTCTTGGCTTTATTACTTCTTGTTTTGCTTTTATTTATGTCTGCTTTCTTGTTCTTTCTTTCTTTAATTTTATCCAGGGTCTCTGCTGTCATCCATGCCTTATTCTGGCGTTCTCTTTTCCCCAGTGTTTCTTCGCATGTCTCTTTCCATATATTTTTGACCTGTTTCCAATGATCTTCTATATTTATTGTATTTTCTAGTTGTTGGAGGACTTGGTATTTGTTTGATATTGTGACTGCGAATTTATCTTTAATTCCTTGTTCTTTAAGAAACCCTACATTGAAATACGTTCTGCCCTTATTCGTTGTAGTATACCTTTTTAATTTAATTTTAAGTTTGGCTAACAGAAGATGATGATCAGAAGCTATATCTGCCCCTCTATATACTTTTACATCCTGTAAGGATGACTTAAACTTATTATTAATACATATGTGATCAATTTGATTTTCCGTTCTATGATCTGGTGACACCCATGTAGCTTTGTGTATTCTCGGAAGTATTCATGGAAGACTTTCAATTATTCAATGTTATGCGCCTACTAACGAAGCTGATGATGAAGTTAAGGATGATTTTTATAACCAACTGCAACAACTTATAAACAAAATACCAAAACACGATCTTTTAATTGTAATGGGAGACTTCAACGCCAAAGTAGGACAAGATAACGCAGGAGTGGAACATGTGATGGGGAGAGAAGGCTGTAATACAACAAGTCAGAATGGAGAAAGATTAATAGAATTATGTTTAATAGAAAATTTAGTTATAGGTGGGACATTATTTCCACATAAAAATATCCACAAAACAACATGGATATCTCCTGATGATAGAACATCAAATCAAATTGACCACCTATGTATTAAACAACAATTCAGATCATCATTAATAGATGTAAGAGCATACAGAGGTGCTGATGTTAATAGTGACCACAACCTGTGCATTGGGAAAATAAGATTAAAATTTAGAAACCAACAGAAGAGGTCAATTACACATAAAATTGATAGTCATAAACTGAAAGATGAAGCAATAAAGGAAAAGTTTAACATAGAGCTAAGTAATTGTTATTCAGCACTTGGTGAAATAGACTTAGATATCAATGAAATGTGGGACTCACAGAGCAAAATACTAATGACAGCAGCAGAAGCAAGTGCTGGACTGAAGAAAATGGAAAAACGAGCTTGGATCTCAGACACCACATGGAAATACATCAAAGAAAGAAGAGAAGCGAAGAGAGCCATGACTAATGTAAAGACAGATCTTGGAAAGGTTCTGGCAAAAGCAACATACAAAGAATTAGACAACAAAGTGAAAAGTTCGGCAAGAAGAGATACAAGAGCTTATATAGACAACTTGGCAGAGAAAGCAGAGACAGCTGCAATTACAGGAGACAGCAGAACTCTTTATACTGTACAAAAGATGCTGACAAACACCTATACATCCAGTGGAACACCAATTCTAGACAAATCTGGATTAATGCTAACAACAAGCGCAGACATAAAAGCCCGTTGGGCGGAACACTTCAAAGAAATTCTTAACCGTCCACTACCTCACAGTTTAATAGATTTTGAAGCTGAAACACCAGCAGCAGAATTAGATGTAAATTTAGATGACTTCACCTTGAGTGAAATAGAAACCACCTTAAAGCTAATGACCAATAACAAGGCTGCTGGAGAGGATAAGTTAACAGCTGAGATCCTCAAGGCAATTGATAGCCATAATTTAATACATCTCCAAAAAATGTTCAACATCATTTGGAAAACAGAGAAGACGCCTCATAAATGGAAAAAAGGAATCATTGTTAAGATCCCAAAAAAGGGCAATCTTAGAGATTGTAACAATTGGAGAGGCGTGACACTTTTGTCAGTTGCCTCAAAATTATTCTGTAAAATCATCCTAAATAGAATAAAGGATTCAATAGATACAGTAATGCGTGAAGAACAGGCTGGGTTTAGAAAAGGGAGAAGCTGTCTTGACCACATTTTCACTCTACGACTTATATTGGAGGAACACATTGAAAAGCAAAAACCTTTTGTACTTAACTTCATCGACTTCAAAAAAGCATTTGATAGTATTCATAGAGATTCTTTGTGGAAAATTCTGAAGCAATATGGCTTACCATCAAAAATCATAAATATTATCAAAGACATGTATGATGGTTACACATGTGCAGTTCGAACAGAGGAAGGACTGAGCGAATGTTTCCCAATAGAAACTGGGGTTAAACAAGGATGTATTTTATCGCCCTTGTTATTTGGAATTGTTATGGACTTCATAATGAAGAAATGCTGCACTGGTAATAAAGGCATCGAATGGATACAAGGAGACCATTTGGAGGACCTGGACTTTGCTGATGACATAGTTCTCATCAGCAATCAGATAAAAACGATGCAGGAAAACACAAATGAACTATCATCAATAGCCAGCAAAATTGGGCTTGAGGTCAATCATGAAAAGACTAAAGTCATGAAAAGTTTAATTCCAACAAGTGACAAAATATACATGGAAAACAAACCAGTAGAAGAGATCGATCACTTCATCTATCTTGGAAGTCACATTGATCGAGAAGGGGATACGAGCAAAGAAATTAGAATCAGACTGGCTAAAGCAGCAATGTCTTTCAGAAGCCTTGAAAAGTTGTGGAAATCAAAACTCATTAGCACAAACACAAAACTTAGGCTATTCAAATCAAATGTACTATCAACCCTTACGTATGCGTGTGAAAGCTGGAAAACAACAAGAGATATAGAAACAAAGTTGAACGCATTCGAAAATAAATGTCTAAGGAAAATACTTGGTATAGAATGGAACGAATTCAAAACAAACGAGGAAATTAGAGAAATCGCCAATCAACCACTAATATCTTCAGTAATAAAGAAAAGACGATGGTCATACGTTGGACATGTGATGAGAAGAGATAATAATCGAATAGCAAAGCAAGCCCTCATATGGGAAACAACAGGTAAAAGAAAAAGAGGAAGACCCAGGGAGACACTGAGAAGAACATTGATGAGAGAGGCAAGAGCAGCAGGAATCGGCTCCCTCAATGAGATAGAACTGCTTGCACAGAACAGAGACAGATGGCGAGATTTGATAAAATATCTTTAAAAGAAAACTGCTAGAACAAAAATTCATATAGGAGAAGGTGTATCTTGGTCTACGCCCTATGGGCCGGTTACGGCTCGAAAGGTCAATAGATAGATAGATAGATACCTTTTTAATTTAATTTTAAGTTTGGCTAACAGAAGATGATGATCAGAAGCTATATCTGCCCCTCTATATACTTTTACATCCTGTAAGGATGACTTAAACTTATTATTAATACATATGTGATCAATTTGATTTTCCGTTCTATGATCTGGTGACACCCATGTAGCTTTGTGTATTCTTTTATGTTGGAATATTGTTCCTCCTAGGCTCATTTGATTAAGGGCGCAGAAATTCACAAATATCTCTCCATTCTCGTTTATATCTCCAAGTCCATGTTTTCCCATAATCTCTTCAAAGCCTCTGTTGTCTGATCCTACCTTAGCATTTAGGTCTCCCATCAAGATTATAATATCCTTGGCTCGTCTTGCATCCATCTGGCATTGTAGCTGTTTATAAAAATCATCTTTAACTGAGTCATCTTTATCGTTGGTTGGTGCATAGCATTGTATAATGTGTAATTTTATTTTGTTTTTGGTTGTTCTAAATGTTGCTCTCACCAGTCTTGGTCCCACTGCCTCCCATTCTATTAGTGTCTTCTGTGCATTCTTTGATAGCATTATAGCTACCCCTTCGCTATGTTGTGCTCCTGGTTCCTGGTGTCCTGATGATAAAATCATCTCCCCTGTATTCAATTTTATTCTCTCCGCTCCCAGCCATCTTGTTTCACACATTCCCAGAATATCTATCTTGTAGTTGTTCATTTCTGCTGCCACTTGTGCCGCTTTTCCCTGTTCGTTAAGGGTACGAACATTCCAGGTGCCAATTCTGGATGATTTCCTGGTAGACAAAGGGTGAGTCGGCAACCCGGACTCCTTATGGCTTTCTCCGGATTGCGTCATACGTCTCTTAGACAGAGAGCCCTTCTCTTTCCTGGTTGACGGATTTACTTTATCTTTCTTTGACTTGTTCATGTTTGTGAAGTTTTTTCGGCTTATTTTTTTACAGTATGGGATAGCCAGTCCCATGCCTAACCCTCCTTTCTCGCCTCTTACGAACATGCCTGGTAGGGTACAGCGCCGCTATTCTTTACTTCCCTTTCGGGCCCCGGCAGCGCACGGGCGCTTTTTATGTCTGTGTTGGTTTATTTATCTGTTATTTCTGCGTCTATGTTTGTCACTGCTTTTGTATATTTATATATATCTCTGTCGTTTCGTCTGTTTTTGTTTTTGTGTCTATGTCTATCTTTGTCTCTCCTTGTATTAGTGCATATATCTATATGTGTGTCTATGTTATGTTATGTGAGAGTTATCATCTGTGCACTTCGGTCACAGCCCTATGAGCCCCGGTCTTTTCCACAAGATGTTTATCAGCACGCGACGGCAAACTGTGCCAGTTCGGTGTTGATTGATAATCTCTCTCATTCGTCCTGAAGAGGTCAAGGCAAAGAAATGCAAATGAATGCGATAAAATGCGAAGCTGCAGTAAAGCTGAATGTGCGGGACAATTGATAAAAAAATAGAAAAAAATGGTATGGTAAAAGCTTTACATGATTGATAGACGACACAGATTTGAACGACGTTTCGGCTTAATAGGCCTTCAGCAGGAACAAACAAACAACACGCACATACAGATATGTCTTCTTTTTCTTTCCTTCCTCATTTGCCTTTCAACGTCTAGGAGAGATATAATTTGAGGTCTTTTGCTCTTTTGTTCGCCTCTACTGCTGTTATTTTTCCTAGTGCTTCTAATATTCCATCTATCCATCTTTTTCGTGGTCGACCATTGGGTCTGGTATTCCCACAACGTTTGCTGAAGGCTCGTTTATGTTGTGTTTTGATCTTTCTGCCTTGTAACGTGGCCAAACCATTTTAATCTGTTGTTTTCTTATATAGATATGTAAGTAAATAAACACAGATATGTAAGTAAATAAACACAGATATGTAAGTAAATAAAACGAATCCTACATAGCTAACTAGTAATGAAACATCCAAAACTAAATAATCAAAACTGGTGTAAGAAAAGAAAAATGATGTCTCTGTGTCGTGGACCGTGGTCAGAATGGGTAAAAGAGAGTCAGTCACACGGGTGTAGCTGTAATTGTACCCCGTTGGTCAAGACCGTGTCAATGGTTCTAATATTATGCGAGTGGGGGGAACGCTGTCTAGGTTACCTCGACTGCAAAGACACTGACAATGTCTAAATGTATCTAAGGGCCCACAAATACATGTACACGCACACACACATGCGTTTATACATATATACACATATACACATACAAACATACATGCACGTACCTATATATATCTACATATCTGAACATCGCTATGTTCTGGCAATACCATTAAATACCCCTAGCTCATGTAGTGTAGATAGCTACAAAGTTTCACGTCTTTCAAAGTCCTACATTCTACCTACATTCTCCGAAGTTCTAAATGATATCGCTGCTGTCCACCTGATATGAGTGTCGATCTGGCTAATCGATATGCTTTTTTTTGTTGCGTTCAACAAGTGGATCCGAAGAAAACCAGAAATTAGCACTGATGACCTTCAACTTCTATATTGACTCCAGTCATTGGTAAGGGTCGAAGTCTATTTAAACATTGCTGACCTAGTTCACCGAGTCACTCATCACACAGACATAAGTTTAATCTTGCCACTCTAACCAGGCTCTTGCCATAGCCATTATCTCCATCGGTATACTACCAATTGTCACCGCGTTAGCTCCACAACCTAAATGAATTTCTGGACCACAGGGAAGTGACCCTTTTTTAATTTCCTTTCTTGAGTATATAGCATATTATCGCGATGTAGTTAGATTTGTGTACATATCCTTATATATATATATATGTGTGTGTATTGTTGTTTGTTGTTCCAACTGAAAGCCTACTTGGCCAAACACGTCTACTTTTGTTTTGTTTTGTTAATTACCACGTAAAGCTGTTACCATATCACTTTTTTCTTCTTTTTAAAAAATTCTCATTATCATCAGCTTTACAGCAGCTTCGCATTTCTATGTATCTTGGTGTATCTTGATGTATCTTGATGCCTTTACTACCTTAATGAATAGCTTCGCCGCTGAAACGCGTAGTAAACACACAAGTAATCGTTGAAGGCGTAATACGGAACCTTATGTGTAGATCAGAGAGTCAGTGTTATTTAAGTTTTCACGAGATGAGGGCAGTTAGCTCTGTATTATCAACAATCGGGTCTGTTACTACATCTTCTGTTTTGTGTGTCATGGATAGAGAAGACAGTACTGTGTCTTAGAGGAACAATTACCTAGTAAAAAAAGAAAGTAAAGTACCCCCGTCACGCCAAGTGGCGTATAGGAAATATGGTGTTAGTGACCCTATATTTTACAGACCTTCATGCGCATGGTTTTTGGGGTAATGTGGTCGGTATTACGCCCGTGCTGATTTACTTTCCCAGAAAAAAAATCCGGTACGCATTTTAAGGCTGGGTGAACCCGGAAGCCGTCGGTTGGGATCGAACCCTACCCCTTGTCCTTTGTAGTCCAGTTCACTAACCACTGAGCTATCGCGGCTCCCACAATTACCTAATCCAGGTTTAATGTTAGACAGTCCACACCACCAACGTAGCTGTATCTTCAGCCCGTCTTATTTATGATTTACCCCACCTTAATATGTTCCCTGTTTTCCGACAAGTTCTCTTACAATAGTATTCTACTCTATTCTATCCACAGAACCAGTTTCATTGCAGTCAGGGATTTCCCGTATCCGCTCCACCACTTGCCACAACTTTTCACAAAAAAGGATCGGTAAATTTCTTTGACAAAGTCGATCCATGCATGCCCTGTTCGACTGCACAGGCGACGATTCCAAACCTCCTTAGTCGCCTCTTACGAAAAATCTGACAGATTACAGTGGCTCTTTTCTTGTCTCCCCTCACCGTGGGGGCCCCGGTAGCAACAAGGACGTCTGTTCTGTATCGTTCTTAAAATGAACGTTCCTGATCCGCGTTTACCTTTAAGAGACTTCCGGGAAAATGGCGTCCGCTTTGGCCTCATCTTTAGAGAGTGCAGTTGCCAATACCATTTTTATTTTTGTTTGTTTTGATGGTCTTTGGTGTTTTATTCGGTTTATTCTAGTGAGTTGGACTAGAAGAAACAAGAGTAGGTGTTCAGTTCAGTGATGACATTTGGAACTGTCGCCTATGCAGCCAACTATGACTTGCATAAAGTTCGACCTTGCTAACGTCATAACTGACAATTCACAATTGACGTCATTTTTTTGAGTGAAACTGTAGTGCGGACGTGACCGGGCAGGTATTTTTTTTTTTTTTAAGGGACGTTGTTTATAATGTTTGTCGATTAGGCCATGCGCGCAGGTCGACATAGTCAACAGGATTTTTCCAACATCGCCAACGCGGTTTGACCTAATGCTATGATATTTTGGGGACCCGCGATAGCTCAGTGGTTAACGAACTAGACTAAAAAGAACAAGAGGTAGCGTTCGATCCCAACCGACGGCTTCCGGTTCACACAGCCTTTAATGGGTACCGGATTTTTTTTTTCTGGGAAAGTAAACGGCACAGGTTATAATACTGACCACATTACCCCAAAAATCATGTGCCGAAGGTCTGTAAAATTTATGGTCACTAACACCATATTCCATATACGCCACTTGGCGTGACCGGGGTACTTTACTTTACTTTTTTTATGACATGTGGAACGAATGTAGGGAAATCTCAACTGCAGTGAAACTGATTCCATGGGTAGAAGAGTTTATTTTTAGGGATGATCGTGTTCACCAGATCACGAGTCTGTTATCGATAGTCGGAAAATTAAGTAAGAATCGCATGGCCAGAAATAAGGTGTCTCTCCCGCATCCCATAATAATGTTCATGCATCATTTTGTATTTTTTAGAGTGTCGATTTTTTCGTACCAGCAACCATGTTGGCCATGAGGCACCCGTTAGGTGAGGGGACTCTTTTCTCGATACAATAATTTCCAACAAAGGTGTTCGATACCAGCAGCTGTCATGACGCTCGTCATCGATAATCTGTCGCGAGCTTTTTTTTTTTACCCCGTGGTCACAGTATGTTATTTGAACCACAAGATCGTGCTGAAGTGGAATGTGTTGGGCCGAAATGCGCAAATATCACAGTTATACTGGAAACCACAACGCAGACACGTCCACGTAATGTCCTTTTAAGGGCGGATGATGAAGAGGTGTATGTTCCTTTAGTCATCGGGAGAACGGAAGCAATCAAGCGAACCACAAGATGCGATCAAATTTCACTTCCGGGGCAGAGGTGCCCGACAGCAACAGATCTAAAAGTTGTCAGCTAATCATGGCTGATGGCATGTGTCAGGATCGGTGAACCAGAACTATCTAAACCCCACTTTTCCCATTCGCGATGCCTCTCGAAGCAGTCAGCAGTCTAGTCTGAGATAATGAGCTTCTTTCTTCTTCTTTTCTCTTTTCACTGATACCTTAAAAGTGTCGTGGTTTATATCATTTGTCGTTGTTGAGCTGCTCTAACTGTCTGAATTAGTGATTTTCCTTTGTTGTTACATGTTTCTGTCACTGCATCTATCCATCTTCTTCTGGATCTTCCTCTTGGTCTTTTTCCATGCATTCTCGAGAAGAACGCCCTTGATGGTGATTATGAGCATGTAGTCAAAAATGCCACAGAGATGGGATTACTCAGAAGAATGTTGAAAGTTCCCTGGACAGCTAAAATGACCAATGAGGAAGTTCTCAAAGACGCCAACACAAAAAGGGAGCTCTTAAAAAACATCAGAAAGAAACAATCAACATTTTTCGGTCACATCATGAGAAGAGGAAAGTTGGAATACTTGGTTACAACTGGCAAAATAAAAGGAAAGAGAGATCGCGGGCGACAAAGAGATAAAATACTGGATAGCTTGGTGTCATGGCATGGAAAACAGTCAACAACAGAACTGATACGATGCACTGTAGATAGAAAATTATGGAGGGACATGATCACCTACGCCAACCGGTATGGCACATGATGATGATGAGTCAAAAATACCGCTCTGAAGTCGGATGTGTTGGGTGAAGGTGCAAATGTCATAGATCTACAGAAAAACTACAGCAAACGCATAGTAGTCTCCGTCAGTCATAGCTGCCTATGGGTTTTTCAGCGCCCCTAAAAATGCACAACGCATACACGCACACATAATATCCTTTTAAGGTCAGGTGACAAAATCATCTGGTAAATGCAAACAGGCAAGTAAGTTTCACTTCTAAAAACGTCATTATAATGACTCTAATCGCCTCCCGGCCGTACTTTCACAACTGGTACGTCTGTGTTAATAGCGCCATTTTAATGGTGATCCATGTTGCTACCACTATTCCTGGTTTAACTAGAGCTCTGGAACAGTTACAGTCAAGAAGTGATGCAATCGAGTACGCCTAGCAGAGACATGATGATGTCATTCGTGTCTTTGTCATGTCGATATACTAAAATATCATCAGCGAAATTTCTGTCTATTTCCGTATCTATGTACAAGTCTGTGTCTGTATGTACGGCGTGAAAAGTTATACCCATCACGTGACATTGAAGAAAAACATTTTTTTTCTTTGCTTCCTCCCCTTTCCCGTTCATATTGAGAATGGCTTTTGTTACGTTGGTCCGTATTCAACAACGAAGATACAATACTTTGCGCTCTTCAGTTTGCTCATATCCCATTTCGTCACATCATATGTTTGCCATCACTCCACGGTTTCTATCAACTTGGCCAGGTAGAGCATCCACATGACTCGTTCATTAACCGAGTCTGGACTACTACTCTGTCCATAGTTCACAGAAAATAAAATAACGTGATATCGATTGAAGGTTTGATGAACAGAGATGCTGCGGGTCGGGATCAAACTCATCCTACACCAACATAAGTCCGGCTAATTTAACCACTAAAGACAAATAGTAATAAATTAATACTATTATGAACGGAAACTATCCTAGACTAGATATCAACGAATCATTTCAGGATAAGAGGTATGTTTAAGACTCGGGAAAATTCACGAATAATCAACAAATGGACATTAGACAAGAAAACAGAACAGAAAATTGAAGCATTTGAAATGTGGATTTATAGAAGAATATGAAGAATTTGATGAAAAGAAAAGAAAACAAACGATGAAGTTTTAAAACAACTAAAATGAAAAGAGAACTACTAAACACAGTTAGAACAAGACAAATGAAATTTTTGGGCCATGTTAAAAGACACAAAAGTCTAATAAAAATAATATTGGAAGAGAAAATACAAGGTAAAAGAGGCAGAGGTAGACCAATACTAACATGGACGAGTAACATCAACAGATGGACAAGTCAACCTATGACAATATGCACCATCAAAGGAAGAGACAGAGTGGAATGGCGCACCATGGTAGCCAACCTTCGATGCGAAGACGGCACTCGATGATGATGATGATGATGAAGCAAGAAGAAAACAAACAAACAAACAAAGAACAATAGATAGCTGGAAGCAGAATCGAACTCATGACCATAGCAAGCTTGTCTCAATATAAAAATACAGATATACAAATTATTCCCGACTTGTGTTCGTAACCCTACGCTATAGGAACGATTACACATACGTGAATGACATCACCAACGGTAGTAACTAATTTAGGTACCTAAGCTGGCAGTGTACCATATAACATATGTCTCTCCTGGCAAGTCGCTGTGCCGATGAGTACGGCTTCGTCCATGTTTCTGACTGTCTATTGTTCTTTTTTGTCTGTCGTTGTTTGTTATTTCTTTTTCCATGTGTTGTAAAGAAACGTCTTCCCCTGGAAACGATGAGTTAATGTAACCACTGTTACACGGCGACCAGCAGCAAATGCAATATCGTCTTTGAGAGTTTTTTTTTTTTTTATAGATAAGGGATTTGTTCAGTCATCATTATCATCATTGAGTGCCGTCTCCGCATCGAAGGTTGGCTACCATGGAGCGCCATTCCACTCTGTCTCTTCCTTTGATGGTGAAGGTTGTCATAGGTTGACTTGTCCATCTTTTGATGTTACTCGTCCATGTTAGTCTTGGTCTGCCTCTGCCTCTTTTACCTTGTATTCCCCCTTCCAATATCACTTGTATTAGGCTGTTGTGTCTTTTAACATGCCCCACAAATTTCATTTGTCTTGTTCTAACGGTGCTTAGTAGTTCTCTTTTCATTTTTAGTTGTTTTAAAACTTCATCGTTTGTTTTCTTCTCTTATCATTTGTTCAGTAACGAAAGAAAAGTCCGCCAAATTTACAGAAGTAACTTTGTCCATCTTCCCCCGGGGAGACTCTGCTTCCATGCCAGCAGTTCATCCAGGACCATAGACACCCATCATGCGTGTATAGCCAGAGAAACCGGGCATTAGCAGCCAAAAGAAGTTACACTCAAGCGGAAGAAGGCCAAAAATTATCCGACGAGCCGAGTCATTTTTAGCTTGGCTGCTGCTGGCCAAAAAAAAAAATATAAATAAAAATAAGAAGGAAAAAAAAATCGAATCATCTTCTCTTTCCGGTGAAATGTAGCGTCAGGTTTCTACCATTTTAAAATACCGATTCATCATTTTTCCACAGGATACTCACAGCTTGACAGCTCCTCCATCTTGACTGGTGGGACTTCAGCCCACGTTGCCACATTGTGACCGAGATTTCACCGCCATTATGTCCTGATCTTGAAGCTGTTCTATTTATTTTTTGATGATTTAATGGTCAACATTAGGGCCAGCTTTAGGACCAGGCTTAACACGCTACAGATTATGACCTCACAAAGAGGGGCCTCTGGTTTATTGACATTATAATCAATGATAGTGATCGTATGCTGTTAATTTGTAAACTGTGGGTCTCAAAGTTGCAATTAGTTTAGAGGACAAGGCAAGAAATACAAATAAATGCATACAAATAAGAAGTTGCTGTAAAGATGAATATGAAGGAGAAGTAAAAAAAAAAAAAAATGGTATGGTTGAAGCTTTACGTAATTAATGGACAACACAAATTTGCAAGACGTTTCGGCTCAATAGGCCTTCACTAACTCTTTCAGGACCAGAACAGGAAACAGGAATTTTCAGATTTGGACCAGGTTAATTTTCCTGTTTCCAGAAATTTTACCATATACCTTTTTCATTTGACTACTTCACACAATAATTTAGATAAATGTGGCATATGTTATACATCACCGGAAAGGGAAATGGATACAGAAAATGAAAATAACAATATATTTTTGATATGTGATTATCTAAAGGAATAAAATATTTTTTAAAATATAAAATATTCAAGGTAGATCATTTGTAATTTAAAATATTGTAATTCACTTACCCTTTTCCATGTTTATATGTGTTGCTATCCATTTGTCTTGAAATATTACACAACATAATCCAAATTCCTCCAAAATACAGTTTATTTGATTAATTTATGTCCACAAATAACGAAATTATGTACATTTTTGTAAATGGTCCCAGAATGAAAAATATTATAAATTTATGTGACGTCAGAACAATAATATTTACAAGTCAAGTTTATTATTTTTATTTACACAAATGGACTTATTTTGTGTTATATGTCCCTAAAGTACCAGTTTCGTTATCAGAATAACTACCACTCGATTCCTCTGAGACACTGATAGTGCTGGAATAGAAGGCATCCACCAGCTAAACCTAAACCAGATCGTCTTACCTTTTTATCATAACTTTTACCAATATTCCGACCCATTATCACAACAAAATTATTGTCCAAGTCTAAATACTATGAATACTCTATTTCTGAATCACTCAATAACAAAGTTTCGAACATAGATCTAGCTTGTTCTGCTCTATATCGTTTTGGTCGACTGCAAGAAGTATCAACAGTGGGCGTGGGTATTATGCGACAAAAAATGTGAGAAATAAACAATGAATATAAATAAAAACATTTTCCAACGTTCAAAAATTCGACCATGCCGGTATAAACAGAAAGATCAAGAGAGAGAACTCTCCTACTTCCGGAAATCAAGTATTGGTTGAAATAAAAACGAAAATCAATGAAAACGAATCAAATATTCACCTACACCCGAAATAACCGACGTGACGGTGAGTGGTTAGAACTGATCAATTTCATAGAACCGAGGTGTCGGATAATAGTCCGGAAAGAGCCTAAGAACAAAGAAACAACACACAAACTGATATGTAAGTAAAGGAAAAGGTTGTTTGTTGTTCTTGGTGAAGGCCTATTGAGCCGAAACGTCGTTCAAATTTGTGTCGTCCATCAATTACGTAAAGTTTTAACCATACAATTTTTCTATTTTTTAACATTATTTCTCCTTCATCTAGTTTAGCCAACTTAGGTACTCTCCAAAGTGAAAATCTGGCTCTAGTGGAGACTGAAATAAAAAGCAGAATAGCTTAGGCCAAAATAGCATTTCAGAAAATGAAAAATATCTTATGCAACAAATCTATGTCAATAAAAATGAGAAAGAGAATTCATCGGTGCTATATAGAACCAATTCTGACCTACGGAAGCGAATCATGGATAATAGACAAACAAATGAATAGACGATTACAGGCCACAGAGATGGGATTTCTCACAAGTAATGTTGAAAGTTCCCTGGACAGCTAAAAAGACCAATGAGGAAGTTCTCAAAGAGGCCAACACAAAAAGGGAGCTCTTAAAAAAACATCAGAAAGAAGCAATCAACATTTTTCGGGCACATCATGAGAAGAGAAAAGTTGGAATACTTGGTTACAACTGGCAAAATAAAAGGAAAGAGAGATCGCGGACGACGAAGAGAGAAAATACTGGGCAGCTTGGTGTCATGGCATGGAAAACAGTCAACAACAGAACTGATACGATGCACTGTAGATAGAAGATTGTGGAGGGACATGATCGCCTACGCCAACCGGCATGGTACATGATGATGAGTGGAAACTAAAAAGTTTCCCTTTTCGAGATATTTACCATAAAATATATTATTTTTAAAACAGGAGGTCTAGAACAAATTACAAATAATTTGTTCTTTCTTTTTTTTTTAAAATTAAAAATAAATATATATTTTACTGGAACGTAAAATAAATATATTTTTACTGGAACGTAAAATAAATATATTTTACTGGAACGTAAAATAAATATATATTTTACTGGAACGTAAAATAAATATATTTTTACTGTAACGTAAAATAAATATATTTTTACTGGAACGTAAAATAAATATATTTTACTGGAACGTAAAATAAATATATTTTTACTGGGACGTTTAGACTGACAACCAATGTACATGACTCAACAGTTTTCATGTGAAATCGGTCAATAGACTCCAGTTTGACGCCAAGAAAGACAACTGACAGACAAATTGTGGGGTTATTATGAGAATCTCGTGCTAACGAGTAATTTTAGCGCGGCAGTGAGATCTCACACTATCAACTACTGATGGGGTTGGTGTACATTTGTTGCATTGCTGCACAGTCCTCCCACACCCACTTACCGTTTTGAACCCTTTCCAATCCTGCGATCTGCACTGACAAAGAGTGAACATACACAAGCCATGACCCGGCAGTGACTGCACTATAGATTACATAAGTTATGTTATTATATGAGCCGCGATAGCTCAGTGGTTAGTGAACTGGACTACAAAGGACAAGGGGTAGGGTTCGATCCCAACCGACGGCTTCCGGGTTCACCCAGCCTTAAATGGGTACCGGATTTTTTTCTGGGAAAGTAAAGCCGCATGGGCGTAATACCGACCACATTACCCCAAAAATCATGTGCTGAAGGTTTGTAAAATATAGGGTCACTAATACCATATTTCCCTATACGCTACTTGACGTGACTGGGGTACTTTACTTTACTTACTATGTTATTATATATTAAAATGTGATCAAACATGCACTCCGGACACGTCCATAGGTGCTCCGATCTTTTCCTTAAAATAATGAGAAACTCCAGTGAGAACATTGACCCACGTGCACGAGATCCATTGTACGACCTGGGATCCATTTGTCATGAGTAGATTTGTTTAACAATTTTTGACTGGTGAAGCGGCCTACTCATTTCGACTTTTAGCTGGTGAGCGTTCTTTAACGTGCGCAGAGTGCTGACGGGACCTTCTGTTTTGTTGCCGCCTATTCGTGCTGGCATCGAGTCTCCCAGCCTAGATATCAAGCTAAAACCCCGAAGAAACGGATTCCATTTTGTGAAAAAATCTGACCGCATCTAATCTGAACCGTGGATCTTATTGTCCAAATGCTTACCCTTAGACCGGCCAGTCTCCATTTTCGCACGAGCAAGAATAACAATTGCTGGGGGATCGCAATGGCTATGGACTTGATGACGCTATAGACTTGATCACATTATTGAATATGATCACGCTATGGACTTATTGACACTATAGACTTGATCACGGTATATACTTGGTGTATATTATATACTTACTCATTATTGACTTGATCACGATGTGGACTTGATGACGCTATAGAGTTGATCACGGTATATACTTGGTATATACTATATACTTACTCATTATTGACTTGATCACGCTATGGACTTGATGACGCTATAGACTTGATCACGCTATAGACTTGATCACGCTGTTGACTTGATGACGCTATAGACATGATCACAATATGGACTTTAGAACGTTATGGATTTGATCACGTTATTGACTCGGTCACGCTATGGATTTGATCACGCTATGGATTTGATCACGCTATGGACTTGATCGCGTTTATATTTGTTTCTTGTCATTTGACACGGTGATTGAAAAGGACAGATTTCCTTTAAATGTTGTCACATTATTGCGTCATCAACGGTGACTCCTGTCAATGTCTGTATCATTGCAGATGATGACGGAGAGGGTGCCTTAGCCATTTTGCTACTCGGTAAACATATAACTGAAACTTTACATGAGTTTTTTTTTTTTTTTTTGCGTTCGCAAGCGTTTAACTCTAACGAAGACCCTAGAGAATATGAACTGAATTTTGCGTGTTAATCCGTTTTTCCCTGGCAGCCGTGTGCACAGGGTTTCCCTCGCCGCACAGGCAGATAACTCCGTTATCGGAGGTATACATATTTTTTCCGTTTATGAGTAATTAACGTTTTAGGCCGGGTCTCTCTGCTGACACCAGGGGTGGTTGCCGCAGAGAGACATCATAAATACAATCCAAAAATATCTCTGTCTCGAGGTCAGCGTCTTGCCTCAAGACCACCCAGTCCCCCTTACATGAGTTTATCAGCGGGTTAATGTTACTACACAACGTGATCCAATCCATATTTACAGCACCCCTACCCACCAAGTAGTAAAACATCCAGTCCACTGTAGCATGGCTCTCAAGCGGACTATCCATCTTAGAGAACATAAAATAGGATACACACCAGGGTACGTTCGTCATCCTTGTAACTCTGCCTTTATAAGGGAAGCAATATTGACTACAAATAAACACTGCAATCGCTATCCCATAATTGTGCTTGCTGCCAATGCCAGACCTGGACTCTAGATCAATACGACAAATAATCACTACAGAGATGAAATATGTTAGAAGCATGACAGGAAGCAGTGTCAGTGATAAGATCAGAAATCAGTAAATGAGAATAAAAGCTAGGAATAATTGACGCCACTGAATATATAAAGAAACAACAGATAAAATTGCTCAGCTACAGTATAAGACAGTAAGACCAAAACAGAAGACAACAAACATTCAATAAACGCTCCGAGAACATTGGACGCAATGGTCGACCACACACACAAAAAAAAGACTGATAGAATATTAGAAACACTAGCAAACATAACAGCAGCAAAGGCTATCAGAGAGCAAAACACCGCAACACGGAAGGGCAAATGAGTAAGAAACGAAAGAAGAAGGAAAAGAAGAACAAATGCTGCCTGGCATGAAGGTCAAGAAAAACTAAAGACTAGGGAAGCAGTCGCTAACAAATGCGGGCGATGAACTAATGCAGTGTATAATGTGATGTGGTCTGCTACTTTCATATCTTCAGTTGATTTCAATAAATGATAATTAACTCATTGTAAGTAAGTAAAGTACCCCCGTCACGCCAAGTGGCGTGTAGGCAATATGGTGTTAGTGACCATACATTTTACAGACCTTCGACACATGATTTTTGGGGTAATGTGGTTGGTATTGCACCCGTGCCGCTTTACTTTCCCAGAAAAAAATCAGGTACCCATTAAAGGTTGGGTGAACCGGTAGCCAACGGTTGGGATCGAACCCTGGCTCTTGTCCTTTGTAGTCCAGTTCACTAACCACTGAGCTATCGCGGCTCAATTAACTCACTGACAAACAATATAAATCATTGATAAAAATAAAACCTTTTTTATATCATCCGACGATTCGTTTGTATTTTATTTATTTATTTTTTTTTCTTCAGAATAAACGTTGTCGTTGAAAGCGCTTCCCCAGGAGATGAAAAGTGAAATAGGAATCCCAACATTCGTTTATAAAACTTTGAGATTTGTCAAAGGAAGGGAAAAAACCACACCAGCTCACAGATTAAAACTTTAAATTGAATCAGAGAGCAACAGAATATCGCTCAATAAATGTGACGTTAAATGGCAGTTTTGGCTCACTTTTATGGAAGCTCAGACGACGTGTGGTTAGCCGTGGCCAATATTCTCCTACACACCACGGAACCGTTATTGGCATCTGCATGCAGAATGTAATCTCTGAGGTGCCTTTATTAAGGGACCTCATAGCGGCCAATGCAAAAAATTTAATGAAATACTGCGACCGGCATGAGATGCTGCTATTGAATGCTATTAAGTGGTACGCAGAATCTAGTCATGGAGATCAAACAGACAGTCCTGGGACTCGTAATATGCACATTTCGTTTTAGAAAAATTAGTTTGCTTTTATTTTTATTTTTATTTTTTTTTTTTAGCGGAGTGAGCTTGAAATCAAATTCGTTTAGTTTGATTTTTGAGATAGAGTCGGTTTAAACCCGTTGAGGTTTACAATTTCAAACCAGAGTGCTAATTTGAAGGGCTGGCCCACTTCTGTAACAAGTCCCGGAGTTTGTTAGGCTTTCCATTTTAGCCATATGTTCTTCAACACTCCATTCCACTTTCTATGATCTTTCTCTTTCTCTCTTACCCGTTTCTCTTCTTAACGCTCTCTGTCTCTTTCATTATCTCTCTATCTCTCTTGCTTTCACTATCTCCCTGTCTCTCTCTCTCTCTCTTCGTATATATCATTCTAATTATTTTAAATTTCTGTCTCATCCTGTCCTTCTCATTCTTTCTGCACCTTTATCATTCTTTTTTCTTCTCTATATCTCCTAACGGATTCGGCAGTTCGTTCTGTACTTTATTATTTGAGACTAATGAAAGTTTATTCTCTTCTATTGTTTATGACTGTTGTTGCTGTTCCCACCGTTTATGATTGTGATCTGGAGACGTTTGTGTAAGTGTTCCTCTATCTTTTTAATGTTAATGTGCCTTGTTTGGCCCCGCGATTGTTTTGTTTCTACACTTTCTCATAAATGATTTTTATGTTTTCATAAAAACGCTTCACATTAAGTATTCGTTTCTCCCCTTCTACTTGAACCGTTCCAGTCCAGGGGGATACAGAGGTCAAGTTATCGCCCTTATCGCTGTTTCAAGCATTGTCAGTTGATTGTTTGTAGCACTTCTTTGATGTTATCTATACATCTTTTTCTGGGTCTGCCTCATGCTGTTCTGTTCTTCTCCTTTCATAATATATGCTTTGTATTGTTAAAAAAAAAAAAAAAATAAGCATAGCATTCTTTCTAGATGGACAAACCAGTTTATTTGTTGTTTCTGTATGAAGCTTAGTATTGGCACAATGCCCCTTATCATTCCTGTTTCTATAATTTCCGGTCACTCCAGGCACTTTTCTCAAACAACTCATCTCTCTAGTGATAAGCTTCACAATGAATGTTTGTATGTAATATTAATTGATCTTGTTGCCATCGTGCCATTTTTAAAGACTGTTAATTTCCATAACGTTGCTTCAATATGGTCTACTCTTTGTTGTATGTTCGCCAGGTTTATATTTCTCATCATCATCGAATGCAATCTTGGCAACGGAGGTTATAAACCATGGAGCGCCATTCTGCTCTGTATCTTTCTTTCATGGTGCAGGTTGTCAGAGGCTTACTTGTCCATCTTTTGATGTTACTCGTTCATGTTAGGCTTGGTCTGCCTCTGCCTCTTTTACCTTTTATGTTCCCCTCCAAGATTACTTTTATATTTCTACCTACCTACCTACCTACCTACCTACCTACCTACCTACCTACCTACCTACCTACCTACCTACCTACCTACCTACCTACCTACCTACCTACCTACCTGCGTACCTACCTACCTACCCACCCACCCACAGACCCACCTACCCACCTACCTACCTATCTGTCTGTCTGTCTGTCTGTCTGTCTGTCTGTCTGTCTGTCTGTCTGTCTGTCTGTCTGTCTGTCTGTCTGTCTGTCTGTCTATCTAGGTCACAGTGTCATTATTCTTTACTCCCTCATAATGAGGCCCCGATAACACACGGGAAACACTTATATTTCTAGGGAACTGAAATTTCTGAAAATAAATGGGGAGGATAAAGGCACGAAGACACCATGAATTCAATTTGTATTTTATTTTCACCGCCGGTGATGGGAATCGAACTCGAACCTTCTTGCCCAGAGACCTTACCTCTAGACCACCCAGGTTACCCCCCTCCCCAATTCAACGCTTTTTATTTTCTGGCGCTTGAGATGATTAGTCAGTTTTTTTTAATCTTTCAGCTTGTTGTTCGGTGCTGCTGTCTCCTCATTCTTCCATTGGTTGTACAATTGTCATTTATTTATTCCAGTTCTGTAATGTTGCTGATCTCATGTCCCCAGTTATGATTCCCATTACTTTATTAAGTGATTATGATCTCCAGCACCTGCCATAAGTCTTGACTGTATCCTCCTAAGGTAAATGAAAAAGGGGGGGGGGGGATGACAAGAGAATGATAACCTCGTTATAGCTAGAGAAGGCAAAATGCAATCTACTCTACACAAAAAGTGTCATTACGAGAAGTCCTGAACTTGTCAGAAGGTACATCACAGAAGCAGAGCCGGAAGCTGTCACCGACTCATAGATAATGGTCTGTGAGTAGGATCGGTGAACCAGAATCATCCAGTCCCTGCCCCACCTCTTGCGGTGTCTCCAGAAGCAGACTAACTTGTCTAGTCTGGCCAAGTGAATAGGGATCGAATAGGGAAGATAACCCGGTACTCAAAAATAATATTATGAAATCGAATGTGTTGGGCCGAAAGGTGCAAATATCACAGATCTACTGCAAACTACATTTCAACGTATCTGCGCCCAATTAACGTCATTCTAATAACTGATAACGAAGAGGACAACTAATTCCTGTAGCAGTCAACGGGTAAACGACAAAATGAATGAAAAGGACCTGCCAATGAGGGAAAAAAGGGGGGAAGGGGGACTTTTGCTCAATAACAACATGGCGCGGTCACAGAGATGAAATTTAGTACCATGACAGTTAACTCTTTCACTAACTCTATAACACGATGCGAATAGACAAGAAGATATAGAGGAAAAGATATAAATAAGAATGCATGAAAAAGAAGGCGAAAACTTAATCGTACAAGCATACAAGGACACACTCAATAGCATTACAACAAAGATACAGTACTTGTTCCAAGAGGAATATTGTAATTATGCTGCATTACAGTTGTATAAGGGAGCCGCGATAGCTCAGTGGTTAGTGAACTGGACTACAAAGGACAAGAGGTAGGGTTCGATCCCGACCGACGGCTTCCGGGTTCTCTCAGCCTTAAATGGGTACCGGATTTTTTTCTGGGAAAGGAAAGCGGCACGGGCGTAATACCCACCACATTACCCCAAAAAATCATGTGCTGAAGGTCTGTAAAATGTATGGTCACTAACACCATATTTCCCTATACGCCACTTGGCGTGACGGGGCTCTTTCTTTACTTAATGTTGTATAATCTATTGTTTTAAGTTTGTGCTTTTCTTTTTTAATGGGCGCCAGGATCATTGTATCTTTGTTTTACATTACAGAGTGTGTTTTGTAATTCTCCCTCATTCACGCCCCAGCACGACCTCCTCTGGGAATCCGTCTCTTTCCAATGTTCATTCCACCGCCCTTGGTTTGAACCATCAGAGTTCTCACTCTTGGCAGCTACGTAACACGCACACATACAACACACAAACAACACACACACAATACACACACACAACACACACATACACATTTTCTTACAAACACAATCATACACGCAATCTCGCTCAACCGCTGTCTATTTCTCACTCACTTTCTCTATTTCTCACTCACTTTCTCTATATCTCACTCATTTTCTCTATTTTTCACTCACTTTCTCTATTTCTCACTCACTTTCTCAATTTCTCACTCGCTTTCTCTGTTTCTCACTCGCTTTCTCTATTTCTCACTCACTTTCTCTATTTCTCACTCGCTTTATCAATCTCTATTTTTTTCTCTGTTTCTCGCCTTGTCATTCTTTTTCTCTGTTTCTCTATATCTCCCTGTCAAAGTAAAGCACCAATAAATAAACACGATTTTAGAAGCTATAAACCTAGACAGCAAAGATATAAAAATAAAAATAAAAAACATGTACTTGCTACAAACAGCCACCATAAGAAGTGGGAATCATTTGGGAATGTTTCAACAAATAAAACAGGGTGTTAGGTAAGGTTGTGTGCTATCACCAGATTTATTTAATATGTATGGTGAGAGTATTTGAAGATTCATGCCTGGCATAACAATCGGAGTGTCCGGTTAGCGCAATCGATAGGCGGTTGGCTTACCACGGCAACAGCCGGGGTTCGTTCCCTGGCGAGGACACCTGGGTTTTACTAATTCCCTAAAAATTAGTGGGAGCCGCGATAGCTCAGTGGTTAGTGAACTGGACTACTACGGACAAGGGGTAGGGTTCGATCCCAACCGACGGCTCCGGGTTCACCCAGCCTTAAAATGGGTACCGGATTTTTTCTGGGAAAGTAAAGCAGCACGGGCGTAATACCGACCACATTACCCCAAAAATCATGTGCTAAAGGTCTGTAAAATATAGGGTCACTAACACCATATTTCCCTATACGCCACTTGGCGTGACGGGGGGTACTTTACTTTTTACTTACTATAACAATCGGAGGTCTTAATATAAATAATCTAAGGTATGCTGATGATACAGTCTTAATAGCTAAGAGTGAAAGTGAGTTATAATAAATGTTAGACATTACAGTGAAGGAAAACAAAAATAAAGGACTCAGCCCTAATAGCAAAAATACAGAAATCATGGTAGCTACAAAGAAAAAGACATCACCCCAATGCACAAAAAAAACAAGTAGAACAATATATGAACAGGTAAATTAATTTAAATACCTGGAAACAATGTTAACCTCAGATGGTAGATGTACAACAGAGGGGAGATATAGAATGACTCAGGCAAAAGCAGCTTTAAAAAAAATGGCGGAGATAATGTGCAATCAATTTTTGACAATAGAAACAAGGAGTAGAGTTCTTAAGTGTTATATAGAGCCAGTCTTAACATATGGATGTGAATCATAGATAATAGGACAACAGACAAGAAAATCACTGGAGGCTGTAGAATTGTGGTTTTAAAGAAGAATATTGAGAACACCTTAGACAGCTAAGAAGTGTAATGAAAACGTTTTGAAAGAGGTCAAAGCAAAAAGTGAGCCAAGAGTTAATAATTTCCAATATTAGGAAGAAATAATCCTCATGTTGTGGCCCTGTAATGAGAAGGGAGCAGCTGGAATATATTGTGACAACTGGGAAAATTAAGAGACGAAGAGTTAGGGGTAAGCAAAGAGAAAAGATGCAAGAGAGCTTAAAAGAATGGCTTGACAGAATGTCAACAACAAGAATGATAAATAACTGTCGATATCGAGAGTTGTGGAGAAACATGATCACCTACCTACGTCAGCAGGCATGGTACACGATGATGATGCTATTATTTCCATGTCACTTTATCGTTTTTCTATTTTTTTTTTTTTATCCTCCCGAGTCTTCCCCTTTCTCTACTTCTTTCATTATTCATCTCTCTCCTCACAGTCTTCTCTTGCGTGTGCCAAAAAAAAAAAAAAAGAAATAAATAAAAGTAAAGAAAGGCCCGACATTTTTCAAATTGAAAGCTCCAAGCCATTTAATGAACGACAGTTAAGAACAATTTGACAAAAGTCAGTCGCGGGGTAATTTTTTCTAATAGTAGCTAGGGAGCTCGCACAAACAAAGTAATCTATACTGTACGTCCACTTTGGTCGCTGTTTAGTGGAATCGACATCATTGCAGCAGGGCAGCCCCATAAGTATCCAGTCCCTTTCAACAGACGATGACTAAGTAAGTTTATGCTAAGCTGATGGTTAATGTAGCTGTAGTTATGCATGTGATACGATGAGATTTATGTAGCTTTAGTTAGGTATGTGACACGATGAGATTTATGTAGCTATAGTTAGGTATGTGATACGATGAGATTTATGTAGCTTTAGTTAGGTATGTGATACGATGAGATTTATGTAGCTTTAGTTATGTATGTGATACGATGAGATTTATGTAGCTTTAGTTAGGTATGTGATACGATGAGATTTATGTAACTTTAGCTATGCATGTGACACGATGAGATTTATGTAGCTTTAGTTAGGTATGTGACACGATGAGATTTATGTAGCTTTAGTTAGGTATGTGACACGATGAGATTTATGTAGCTTTAGTTAGGTATGTGACACGATGAGATTTATGTAGCTTTAGTTAGGTATGTGACACGATGAGATTATGTAGCTTTAGCTATGCATGTGACACGATGAGATTTATGTAGCTTTAGTTAGGTATGTGACACGATGAGATTTATGTAGCTTTAGTTAGGTATGTGACACGATGAGATTTATGTAGCTTTAGCTATGCATGTGACACGATGAGATTTATGTAGCTTTAGTTAGGTATGTGACACGATGAGATTTATGTAGCTTTAGTTAGGTATGTGACACGATGAGATTTATGTAGCTTTAGTTAGGTATGTGACACGATGAGATTTATGTAGCTTTAGCTATGCATGTGACACGATGAGATTTATGTAGCTTTAGTTAGGTATGTGACACGATGAGATTTATGTAGCTTCTTCGTCTTCTACCTTTCAGCTCCCTGTGGAGCATAGGTCTTCAACAAACACTTTCCAGGTCGTTCTGTTCCTTGCCATTCTTTTAAGATAGTTCCATGTCTACCCCATCATCTCAATCTCTGCTTCTATCTGTCTTCTCCAATAATTCCTTGGTCTTCCCCTTTGTCCTTTTTCCCGGGCATTCCAAAACAGGGCCTGTAGTGTAATACTCTCAATTGGCTTCCGCAGTGTGTGTCCTATCCTATCGTCTTCGCTGTATCTCTTTATCCACTGGCATTTGACTGGTACATTTCCATAATTCTGTGTTAGTGATTTTGTCCTGCCATTTCCATCCTTTTATTCTGCGTAAGCATCCATTAATGAAATTATGTATCTTCATGATTGTCATTGCAGGTGTTCTCCATGTTTCACACCCATATAATAAGACTGACTTAACATTGGAGTTGACAATTTTTATTTTAGTATTTAACCTAATTTCTTCGGACTTCCATGTGTTTCTCAATACAACAAATGCTCCTCTTGCTTTTGATATCCTTATTTTGGTATCACTTTCTGTTCCTCCATCTTTGTCTATATTACTGCACTTCTGCCCAGATATATGTATTTATGTAACTTAAGTTTTCTTTATTTTTTTATATTGTTGACTACTTGCAGACTAACAGTGCAAGACTACGTGTCTTGAGACGCTGTGAAGGTAGTGACGCAAGGGGTGGGGGTGGGGGGGGGGTCTAAGGGACGGCAGTCCAGTTGCAACATTCTTAGTGGCGCAGAATATCAAAAGAAAGAAAAATAAAGTGCAAATAGTAATAATACATTTCAAAAGCATGTTAGTGGCGCAATACTTGCGTTGGGCACTAGCAACCCATATTCTTGTCTCATCCCGAGTGCTGGCAACCTACATGCAGGTTTTGGTTCAGGCGATGGAGATCATCATACTTGTCTCGTCCCGCGTGCTGGAAACCCGTATACAGATCTTGTTACAGGCGCCGACAACCTTTATACTTTCCCTGTCCTAGGCGCTGAAAACCCACAAACTTGTATTGTTGCATGCGCTTGCAACCCGCATACTTAGTAATGTTTTGGAGCGTTGACAACCCTTGTACTTGTCTCGTTCAAGATCCTGGCAACCCGCATACTTGTAATGTTTCGAGCGCTGATAACCCATTTACTTGCCTTGTCCTAGACGCTGACAACCCTCGTACTTGACTTGTCCTAGACGCAGACAACCCTCGTACTTGACTTGTCCTAGACGCTGACAACCCTTGTAATTGACTTGTCCTAGACGCTGACAACCCTTGTACTTGACTTGTCCTAGACGCTTACAACCCTTGTACTTGACTTGTCCTAGACGTTGAACAACTTTTGTATTTGACTTGTCCTAGACGGTTACAACCCTTGTACTTTTCTTGTCCTATACGCTGACAACCCTTGTACTTGACTTGTCCTAGACGTTGACAACTCTTGTACTTGACTTGTCCTAGACGTTGACAACCCTCGTACTTGACTTGACCTAGACGGTTACAACCCTTGTACTTTACTTGTCCTATACGCTGACAACCCTTGTACTTGACTTGTCCTATACGCTGACAACCCTTGTACTTTACTTGTCCTATACGCTGACAACCCTTGTACTTTACTTGTCCTATACGCTGACAACCATTGTACTTTACTTGTCCTATACGCTGACAACCATTGTACTTTACTTGTCATATACGCTGACAACCATTGTACTTTACTTGTCCTATACGCTGACAACCCTTGTACTTGACTTGTCCTAGACGCTGACAACCCTTGTACTTGCCTTGTCCTAGACGCTGACAACCATTGTACTTTACTTGTCCTATACGCTGACAACCCTTGTACTTGACTTGTCCTAGACGCTGACAACCCTTGTACTTGACTTGTCCTAGACGCTGACAACCCTTGTACTTGACTTGTCCTAGACGCTGACAACCATTGTACTTTACTTGTCCTATACGCTGACAACCCTTGTACTTGACTTGTCCTAGACGCTGACAACCCTTGTACTTGCCTTGCCCATGTAATTTGCTGCCCAAGCTACGTCACTTGTTAGCTACACAGATGTTTATCCATTTTGCACAGTTTATGCCTTTACTTTTATATAGTGGTCAAGTCTGGTCCACACTGTTCATTTCAGTTCCCAATGTTCTCCCTTCTCTTTGTCTATCTTCGTCCATATTTTAATAAGATAAGGCTAAAGTAGTCAATGGTCGGTACATCGAATGCTTTTCTTACAGAGCAAGAACAAAATAGTTAATGCTGTCATTTGCTACACTTAGCAGTCTGTCTCACAGTTAATTTCTACGTACACTGTTCTATCCCCAGTTTATCCCTAGTCTGTTTCTCTGTCCATCTCTGCTTCCACTGTTCTATCCCCAATTTATCCCTAGTCTGTCTCTGTTCATCTCTGCTTCCACTGTTCTATCCCCAGTCTATCCCTAATCTGCCTCTCTGTTCATCTCTGCTTCCACTGTTCTATCCCCAATTTATCCCTAGTCTGTCTCTGTTCACCTCTGTTTCCACTGTTCTATCCCCAGTCTATCCTTAGTCTGTCGCTCTGTTCATCCCTGCTTCCACTGTTTTATCCACAGTCTATCCCTAATCTGTCTCTCTGCTCATCTCTGCTTCAACTATTCTATCCCCAGTCTGTCCCTAATCTGTCTCTATGTTCATCTCTGCTTCCATTGTTCTATCTCCAGTCTATCCCTAATCTGTCTCTCTGCTCATCTCTGCTTCCACTGTTCTATCCCCAGTCTATCCCTAATCTGTCTCTCTGCTCATCTCTGCTTCCACTGTTCTATCCCCAGTCTAATCCATAATCTGTCTCTCTGTTTATCTCTGCTTCTACTGTTCTATCCCCAGCCTATCCCTAGTCTGTCTCTCTGTTCATCTCTGCTTCTACTGTTCTATTTCTATCCCCAGTCTATCCCTAGTCTGTCTCTCTGTTCATCTCTACTTCCACTGTTCTGCCCCCAGTTTATCCCTAGTCTGTCTCTCTGTCCATCTCTGCTTCCACTGTTCTGTCCCCAGTTTATCCCTAGTCTGTCTCTCTGTCCATCTCTGCTTCCACTGTTCTGCCCCCAGTTTATCCCTAGTCTGTCTCTCTGTCCATCTCTGCTTCCACTGTTCTGCCCCCAGTTTATCCCTAGTCTGTCTCTCTTTCATCTTTATTTCAAGGTCCATTGCATGGCTGGCAGTTGTTATTACTATTGTCATTCTTTTGTTCTCATTTAAATCATCTCCAGCTTTCGCTTATTGTTGTCCATTTTTTCTTGCTTTACCCTAATAAGTGAACTCTTGGTTTACGCCCGTTAATGAATTTTTAGTTTACACATGTTAGTGAACTCTTGGTTTACACCTTTTCTGAACACTCTGTTTAAACCTGTTAGTGAACTTGTTGTTTACACCTATTAATTAACATTTGGTTTACATCTGGTAGTGAACTCTCTGTTTACACATGTTAGTGAACTATGTTTACACATGTTAGTGAGCACTTTGTTTACATCTGTTAGTGAACACTTTGTTTACACATGTTAGCGAATTCTTTGTTTACACCTGTTAGTGAAAACTTTGTTTACACATGTTAGTGAACACTTTGTTTACACATGTTAGTGAACACTTTGTTTACACATGTTAGTGAACACTTTGTTTGCACATGTTAGTGAACACCTTGTTTGCACATGTTAGTGAACACTTTGTTTACACATGTTAGTGAATTCTTTGTTTACACCTGTTAGTGAACACTTTGTTTACACCTGTTAGTGAACACCTTGTTTACACATGTTAGTGAACACCTTCTTTACACATGTTAGTGAACACCTTGTTTGCACATGTTAGTGAACACTTTGTTTACACCTGTTAGTGAACACCTTGTTTACACATGTTAGTGAACACCTTGTTTGCACATGTTAGTGAACACCTTCTTTACACATGTTAGTGAACACCTTGTTTGCACATGTTAGTGAACATGTTGTTTGCACATGTTAGTGAACACTTTGTTTACACATGTTAGTGAATTCTTTGTTTACACCTGTTAGTGAACACCTTGTTTACACATGTTAGTGAACACCTTTTTTACACATGTTAGTGAACACCTTTTTGGCACATGTTAGTGAACACCTTGTTTACACCTGTTAGTGAACACCTTGTTTACACCTGTTAGTTAACTCTTTATTTTCTTGTTTGTTTAATCGTTTGACTAAACTATATTATTAATAACTAAATTTTTCTCTTGATGAAACCAACTAGATAATTCTACACACATACATAATCACCCACTAGCACACACAAATAAACACTAACACACACAGATACCTACACACATACGGACGCTATCTCACAAATATAACACTAACCTAGCACACACGTACAAATACATACACACAAATACATACAAATACACATACTTACACTGTAACATACTCACACAAATACACTTAGACAAACGTTGTAAACTTGGACACATCTCTTTTATAGCGAGAAAGTAAATAAGTAAAATGTAAAGAGCCCCCGTCACGCCAAGTGGCGTATAAGGAATATGGCGTTAGTGACTATAAATTTTACAGACCTTCAGCACATGATTTTTGGGGTAATGTGGTCGGTATTACGCCCGTGCCGCTTTACTTTCCCATAAAAAAATCCGGTACCCATTTAATATTGGGTGAACCCTGAAGCCGTCGATCAGGATCGAACCCGACCCATTGTCCTTTGTAGCCCAGTTCCCTAACCACTGAGCTATCGTGGCTCCCCCAGTAAGGAAATACATTAAGCTTTATTTCCCTTGTGTACTTTCCTTCAAAATCCTTCTCAGGTGGTTGCAAGAAAAATTCCAGTCTAGATGTTTGTTTAAAATATTTTAATTTTTTAATTTCTTCTTGTTAATTTTGTTTCTACAAAATTATTTTCTCATTAACTTCCTCATTTCATTCTTGTTAGTTTAACAAAGATTATTTCTTTTTTTAATTTTTATTTGTTTAGGTCAATTCCCACTGGGTAAAGAGAGTTCTGATTATATTCATTTCATCGACATCCATTTCCTTGCCACTGTTTGTTCCTCCTTTGTTCCTCTTATGCGATTTGAAAATTTATTTCCAGCTGGATGACTCAGTTGTAAATTGATTTTTTTTTTCAAAAAATGTCTTCTTTTTGTTGTTATTGTTGTTGTCGTTGTTGTTGTTCTTGTTGTTGTTCTTCTTCTTCTCTACTATCAATCCATGACTAAAGGAACGGTTATACTTCTTCGTCATCAGCCCTTAATTGACGTTACATGAGCGTAAATGCATTTTGTTGCCGTTTGGAGTAAAACTGTGATCTTTGCGGCTTCCGGCCCAACACATCCGACTTCAGCGTTGCGTTTTTGAGTACCGGTGTGCCTTCCCTCTCGATCACTAAACACTTGTACAGACTAGACTAGTCTGTTACTAGGGGCATTGCGAATGGGTGTAGTAAGGTCTGGATAGCCATGTTTCACAGATCCTGGCGCAAGCTATGAGTCGCCAGTAACCACCTTTGCCCCATTTCAAAAATAATGTTATTTATTTGATACAATTTCACCTGACTTCTTAATGATTCTGACACAGTGGACAATCATTCAGCTACAGGGCTGAGAGCGGTCAGCGACCACTAGCTGACTGCGTGAGTCAGGATCGATGAACACTCTACCTCCCTAACTGCGTGAGTCAGGATTGACAAACACTCTACCTCCCCATGACGAACACTCTACCTCCCCATGACGAACACTCTACCTCCCCAACTGCGTGAGTCAGGATCGACGAACACTCTACCTCCCCAACTGCGTGAGTCAGGATCGACGAACACTCTACCTCCCCAACTGCGTGAGTCAGGATCGACGAACACTCTACCTCCCCAACTGCGTGAGTCAGGATCGACCAACACTCTACCTCCCCAACTGCGTGAGTCAGGATCGGCGAACACTCTACCTCCCCAACTGCGTGAGTCAGGATCGGCGAACACTCTACCTTCTCAACTGCGTGAGTCAGGATCGACGAACACTCTACCTTCTCAACTGCGTGAGTCAGGATCGACGAACACTCTACCTCTAAAACTACGTGAGTCAAGATCGGCAAACACTCCACCTCCCCAAGGTGTTTATGGGAACAGATTAATCAGTCTGGTCAAACGAGTAGGGATTGAAGAAGGAAAGCAAACCAGTGCTAAAAATTCCGTGCTGAATTCGGATGAGTTGGGCCGAAAGATACTGATTTCACTGCCTAGCTGCACACCACAACACTAGCTATTTACTTCCTCTTAACGTCCCTTGAAGAGTGGGTAACGAAGAGAGTTATTCGTTCATTCGTTCATTATTGGGTAAATGTCTGAAAAAGACAAAAAAAAACTAACCTAGCGGTTTCGAGGTTAACTTATCAAGGCACTTTTATTGAGCGGCGAGGGGAGGTGGGGGAGACAGCCTGAGGTTGTGCTGACTACATTATGTGTAATGTGCCAACGTTAAAAAAAAAATGTATTGGCACTAGCACAATACTTCAAATACGCCATGCTCAAAGTAGGACAGGGCTCTATTAGCTAATTTTGTAAAAACACGAATCTTAATTATAACAGCAATCAACGAGCAAATTGTTTGAGACATATCGACATACTTAACTGAACCAATTTTTTTGTGCTGAAAACGGAAATGATTTTTAAGAATTCTGATTGGCTTAAGTTTCCAAGAAATACACTTCCGGTTATGTCTCGATATGAGCGTGGTGCAACTTTAGCGGAAGATTGTATAGTTTGTGCCAATGACCAACAAAAACAGAACTGGAAATTGAGTTATTGAGTTATTGGCGGGTCATCATCATTGCACTCCGAACCTGTCCATAGGTGCTCAGATCCACTCTTCAGCAATTCTCGCAGTGTCCGGCGACTGACGACTCCAGTTCTTTGTTGGTTGATTCTGGAAATGATTGATGCGATCATACATATGTTTGCATCACCTCACTGCATCAATAGCCTAGTTTAGTCACAGGGTTAGCCTACTCATATATCGAACACAAAGAACATACATACTCAGATTACCTCCACAGTAACTCCCGCAGTGTTAAACGACTGAGAAATACAAGTCCCTTCTCCGTTCCCTCTGCAGCTATTTTGAATTTAGACAAAATCCCCATCAACCCGAAAGACGGGAAGTCGTACTAAGACTGCAGGTTAATCGAGAACATCATCAAAATCGTCATCTCGACAAAATTCATTATTTTAGAACGTCGGCTAAAAACGATCTATCCATCACTATTCTACATCTTCCACAATGACGTAGTACGCAAAACGTATGTCAACAATAGATGTACCCACAACGCTTCTCTCACTCTTCTACCTTTCAGCTCCCCGTGGAGCATAGATCTTCAACAAACACTTTCCAAGCCGTGCTGTTTCTTTCAATTTTTTTTAAGATCACCCCATGTCTTCCCTATCATCTTCATCTCTGCTTCAATCGGTCTTCTCCAAGAATATTTTGGTCTTCCACTTTGTCTTTTTCCTTGGGGATTCCAAAAAAAGGGCCTGTTGTATAGTACTCTCAGTTAACTTCCGCCATGTGTGTCCTATCAAGTGCCATCGTCCTCGCTGTATCTCTTTATCCCCTAGTATTTCACTGGTACATTTCCAAAATTCTATGTTAGTGATTTTAACCTGCCACAACAATTGACTCACAGAAAAGACTGCAGCCAGGCGCACAAACCCGTAGCACCGGGCCAAAATCCTTTAAGCTGAATGTTTAGTTGATTTGGCACTGTGATTATTAGCCTGCCTCTCATAATTAAACATAATTATTTTGGCGTAGATTTGTATTTCTTCTCTTTAAAATGTAGTTTAAAAATGCCCAGGACATTTGTGAACAGTGTAGATAATGTCTAATATGCTTTTTGTGAAGTGACTTTTATACTACACACGAAAAGCACGACGTAAAATGTAAAAAAAAAAAAAAACAACAAAAAAACGTAGGAGGGAAAACTAATCTATGACAACACTATCACACGGTTACTCGAGTTATCGCTAGAGACTGACAGGATTATACAACCACCAGTACGTTTCCCATTATTTCAAGTAAATATAAACACAATTTTCAACTCCAATGTTAAGTCAGTCTTATTATATGGCTGTGAAACATGGAGAACAAACAAATAGCAATCATGAAGATACAGACCTTCATTAATGGATGCTTGCACAGAAGATGTCATCAAACATGACTGTGGGCTTACCAATATCAACGCTGCCGAGGAGTGGATACCGGTGCCTACGTCATTCAGTGGGACATTCTCGTGTATTGTCACACTCGACAGGAAATATAGGGAACAGAACCCAGTCGTGGACAATTGGGAGGTCAATGGTCTCATCTGAGATAACACCGATCAGAATGATGCGGTCATCTATACAGACGGATCTGTAATACAACGCAAAAGGGGTCCATGGGCACTTACAGCACGCTCGGCAGATAAAATAATCAAATAAGACAATAGTGCATACGTTATGCCTACGAGTAGTAAGACGATGGAGATGATGGCAGTGGCCAGGGCATTCTTCTGGTTAGAGTCACGAGACCCACGCCTGTGTACTGAGTGATTCGATGAGCATGATAAATAAAACGTTGAGGCTGGCTGTGTACGCAGGCAATGGGTAGAGTCATTGTAGCAGTCGAAAATACGTACGGTCACTTTTGTCTACGTTCCCTGTCGGGAATACAGGGAAATGAAACAGCGGACAGCTTGGCTAGCTGTTGAAGACGGTCAATCAATGGATCGGGCGGACATCATCAATGCCCTTCGAGATGTGAAAAGAGCATAGGACTTTGGCAACAACGAAATGAGTCCACGTCACTCATTCGGATGAAAGAGATGGGCGTTAAGATGGGCACAGCCAGAAACGAGAAACTTAGTGGACGTATAAGAAGACTTATCAACAAACACAGAACTGGAGTCAGTCGCTGGATACTGCGGGACTTGATAGAGAGGGGATCTGAGCACCTATGGACATGTTCGGAGTGCAATGTTGATGACCCTCAAATAACTCAATTACTCCAAAGAAAAAAAAAAGGATGGAAATGGCAGGACAAAATCACTAACATAGAATTATGGAAATGTACCAGCAAATACCAGGGAATAAAGAGATACAGCGAAGACGATGGCACTGTAATTACAGACTAGAAGTACATTTGTCATTTCTTCCAGTAAATGTAATTACAGACTAGGAGTACATTTGTCATTTCTTCCAGTAAATGTAATTACAGACTAGGAGTACATTTGTCATTTCTTCCAGTAAATGTAATTACAGAATAGGAGTACATTTGTCATTTCTTCCAGTAAATGTAATTACAGACTAGGAGTACATTTACCATTTCTTCCAGTAAATGTAATTACAGACTAGGAGTACATTTGTCATTTCTTCCAGTAAATGTAATTACAGACTAGGAGTACATTTGTCATTTCTTCCAGTAAATATAATTACAGAATAGGAGTACATTTGTACATTTCTTCCAGTAAATGTAATTACAGACTAGGAGTACATTTGTCATTTCTTCCAGTTAATGTAATTACAGAATAGGAGTATATTTGTCATTTCTTCCAGTAAATGTAATTACAGACTAGGAGTACATTTGCCATTTCTTCCAGTAAATGTAATTACAGACTAGGAGTACATTTGTCATTTCTTCCAGTAAATGTAATTACAGACTAGGAGTACATTTGTCATTTCTTCCAGTAAATGTAATTACAGACTAGGAGTACATTTGTCATTTCTTCCAGTAAATGTAATTACAGAAGAGGAGTATATTTGTCATTTCTTCCAGTAAATGTAATTACAGACTAGGAGTACATTTGCCATTTCTTCCAGTAAATGTAATTACAGACTAGGAGTACATTTGTCATTTCTTCCAGTAAATGTAATTACAGAATAGGAGTACATTTTGTCACTTCTTCCAGTAAATGTAATTACAGACTAGGAGTACATTTGTCATTTCTACTAGTTATTTTATTTTCTACACAATAAAAAAAAATGTACACAAAAGAAGAGATTATTAATTCCCTTGATCTAATCAAGTAATCTACGACAGTCTGATACCGGTATAAATTCCTGCGTATAAACAACATATAGACCAAACTATTTCCTCCATCTACCGCATAGAGCAGGCCGCTGCAAAGCCATTAAGTAATATTGTTCAACTTTACGATTCCTGGTCTGTACGTAATGAAATTAGTGATTGATTTTTAACTAGGAAAATGTGGAAGCAATTCCGCTGGGGTATCAACAGAATAGTACGTACAACAATACATTCGCTTAATTCAATAGCACCGCAAATTTATATTCTGGGCAAAGGTGTAGACGCAATTCGATTTCGAAAGGGTTAATGAAAGAAAAAAAAAACAGATGGCTTTGTTATCGTTATGTTGTTATCTGGTCAACTGAAACAAATTACAATTGCTGATTATTGATATCTTTCTTTCATTCATTCATTCTTTCTTTCTTTCTTTCTTTCTGGCGCTCATCCGATGACCACTAAGGGGACTAATTGTCCTCTTCGTCATCAGTCCTTAAAGCAATACAATCTATTCAATTGCCACATCTGCAGCCCTTATTGACTGAACTCTGCAAGCACCACAAGGTCGCCCTGCAGTGGATCCAATCTCACTGTGGAATACCGGAAATGAGAAAGCATATCAGCTGGCAAAGGAAGGCGCAACAGGCACACAACCAGATACACCAGTTACATACCATCAGAAGAAACAAAATCAAACCAATCAGAAGACCACAAGCCCAAAATCAATCAGAGTGTTTTTCATAATATGAATTGATGGGAATAAGTTATCATTATAACATAGAATTATGGAAATGTACCAGTCAAATACCAGTGGATAAAGAGATACAGTGAAGACGATGGCGCTGGATAGGACACACACTGCGGAAGCCAATTGAAAGTTTTACACAACAGGCCCTTTTTTTGGAATCCCCAGGGGAAAAGACAAAGAGGAAGACCAAAAAAATTCTTGGAGAAGACAGACAGAAGCAGAGATGAAGATGATGGGTAAGACATGGAATGATCTTAAAAGAAAGGGAAGAAATAGAACGTCTTGGAAAGTGTTTGCTGAAGACCCATGCTCCACAGGGAGCTGAAAGGTAGAGGAAGAACACCATATTCCCTATACGCATTGAGGCGTGGAGAAGGCACACTTCCTTACTCACACATAATTTACCTCAAGTACTGGAATTAAAACGCTCTACATTTACCTAGCCCTTTTAACCGTGACTAGATCTATAAGTCCCTCTTCATATTTACTGTAATATATCAATTAACAAGCGTTATTTCCTTACGTGACTTGTAGGGTCACTAGACTATATCGAATGGAATCGCCAAAGGTGGCGTTGGCAGCGTGAATCCCGGAACTGGTCCCTGCACATATTTTTTAAAATAAATGTTTATAATTGTTACCAGATTATGCATATTGTATTGTTGTAAGGGGTCGTTGTTGTATTTGAATCACATACATTATTTTTTTACTGAGTAATTCGATGAGCATGATAAGAAAAGTTGAGGCGGGATCTGTACGTATGCAATGGGTAGAGCCATTGTAGCAGTCAAAAATGCGTAAGGCCACCTTTGTCTACGACCCAGGACATGCGGGAGTACGAGGAAATGAAAGAATGGGCAGGTTGGCTAGCTGAGCTATTGTTGAGGACGGTCAACCAGGGGATCGGGTGGATATCATCAATGCCTTTCGGGAAGAGGGAAGGACACAGGACTTCGACAACCATCAGTCGACATCACTCCTTCGGATGAAAGAGATGGGAGTTAAGATAGGCGCCGCCAGAAACTTAGTGGGAGTATAAGAAGACTAAACAACCAACACAGAACTGGAGTCGTCAGTCGCTGGACACTGCAGGACAAGCTGTGGAGGGGATCTGAGTACCTATGGACAACATCGGAGTGCAATGATGATGACCGCAAAAACTCAATAAGAAATCAATAACATTATTTTTAAACCAGAACAGCAAAGAAGTCAGAAAGGGCTAGACTCAAATCTGTCTACGACTCAGATATGGCCACCTGTGTCTGGATCAGCGAACAAAACCTGGTCAAGACTCTGCTCCACTTCCTGGTGGTGGCTCCGATAACAAATTAACCACCCTTGCTAAGCAAGTTTGAATCAAAGAGATAAACGTGTACTCAAAAATGTCATGATGAAGTCGGATGTGATGGGCCGAAAGACGCACAGCGTCATGTAAACCATAACACAATGAACCTATTCCCATTGAACCGCCTTTTCAGGGCTGGAAGGAAGAGGTGTAGCCGTCTGGCTAACGTAAACAAACATCTTAAGCATTTTAAGTAAATAATATATAGAGAAAACAGGCAAATAACTGCAGTGCTGCAGTAAGGCTGATAGCAAGTAGCAAGTAATAGGGAGTAACGTACACCTCATACAAGGTATGGTGACAATCTTGGCTACATGGCCCTTTCGGTCTTGCCAGACGGTCTAGCAGAGGCTATTGTGTATTTTGTTGAGGTTTTGTTTTTGTCGAACAGCTTCTCTCGTGGCTAATTCTACCAATGTTTGACAAACACACACAGTCACAGAATGAACAAGTCAGGCCCACTGGTCCACAGGTCAGAGGACCACAAGCCCCAAATCAGGATGCCTTTCATAATATGAATAGATATGAACAGGTTATCATTACACGCCTCAGAACAGGACACAATCGACTCCACAGTCACATGTATACAAAATTCAAGATCGGCACCTTAACTACATGTACATGTGGACAGGCGCCCCAGACTGCTAAACACATAGTTCAAAAACTGCACTGAATATAGTAGGCTGAGGAAAATCCATTGGCCCATAGATACAACACTACATACAAAACTATATGGGCCACTGCAAGAATTACAAAAGACAGTAAAATGTATACAAGAAACGACATTGCAGATATAGACAATACTTCAGGCGAACGAAAGATAGATAGATAGATAGATAGATAGATAGATAGATAGATAGATAGATAGATAGATAGATAGATAGATAGATAGATAGATAGATAGATAGATAGATAGATAGATAGATAGATAGATAGATAGATAGATAGATAGATAGATAGATAGATAGATAGATAGATAGATAGATAGATAGATAGATAGATAGATAGATAGATAGATAGATAGATAGATAGATAGATAGATAGATAGATAGATAGATAGATAGATAGATAGATAGATAGATAGATAGATAGATAGATAGATAGATAGATAGATAGATAGATAGATAGATAGATAGATAGATAGATAGATAGATAGATAGATAGATAGATAGATAGATAGATAGATAGATAGATAGATAGATAGATAGATAGATAGATAGATAGATAGATAGATAGATAGATAGATAGATAGATAGATAGATAGATAGATAGATAGATAGATAGATAGATAGATAGATAGATAGATAGATAGATAGATAGATAGATAGATAGATAGATAGATAGATAGATAGATAGATAGATAGATAGATAGATAGATAGATAGATAGATAGATAGATAGATAGATAGATAGATAGATAGATAGATAGATAGATAGATAGATAGATAGATAGATAGATAGATAGATAGATAGATAGATAGATAGATAGATAGATAGATAGATAGATAGATAGATAGATAGATAGATAGATAGATAGATAGATAGATAGATAGATAGATAGATAGATAGATAGATAGATAGATAGATAGATAGATAGATAGATAGATAGATAGATAGATAGATAGATAGATAGATAGATAGATAGATAGATAGATAGATAGATAGATAGATAGATAGATAGATAGATAGATAGATAGATAGATAGATAGATAGATAGATAGATAGATAGATAGATAGATAGATAGATAGATAGATAGATAGATAGATAGATAGATAGATAGATAGATAGATAGATAGATAGATAGATAGATAGATAGATAGATAGATAGATAGATAGATAGATAGATAGATAGATAGATAGATAGATAGATAGATAGATAGATAGATAGATAGATAGATAGATAGATAGATAGATAGATAGATAGATAGATAGATAGATAGATAGATAGATAGATAGATAGATAGATAGATAGATAGATAGATAGATAGATAGATAGATAGATAGATAGATAGATAGATAGATAGATAGATAGATAGATAGATAGATAGATAGATAGATAGATAGATAGATAGATAGATAGATAGATAGATAGATAGATAGATAGATAGATAGATAGATAGATAGATAGATAGATAGATAGATAGATAGATAGATAGATAGATAGATAGATAGATAGATAGATAGATAGATAGATAGATAGATAGATAGATAGATAGATAGATAGATAGATAGATAGATAGATAGATAGATAGATAGATAGATAGATAGATAGATAGATAGATAGATAGATAGATAGATAGATAGATAGATAGATAGATAGATAGATAGATAGATAGATAGATAGATAGATAGATAGATAGATAGATAGATAGATAGATAGATAGATAGATAGATAGATAGATAGATAGATAGATAGATAGATAGATAGATAGATAGATAGATAGATAGATAGATAGATAGATAGATAGATAGTATCGTTGTGGGCATTCCGCAAGGGTGCCTTTCTATCCTCAAACAAATATCCTGTGCCAATTTCAGACTAGAATCTGGTCGATCGGAGGTTCAACCCCATCTTTTGACTTCATTAGGCCAGTCCACTAATCGCTATTCTATATTTTTTTTAATGGAATCAGTTTTACCACAGTCGAGGGGGTCCCCATATCCGTTCTACCGTCCCACCCAGTATTTATGGAAGAGTTCACTAATTTTCAGCAACTTCTACTCTCCTATAGCGCTTGACTTCATTGGGCCAGTCCACTAACTGTTACTCTACCATAATCCTTGACTTTATTGGACCAGTTGACTAACTGCTGTTCTCCTAATAACTCTCGACTTCATTGGGCCAGTCCACTAACTGTTACTCTACCATAATCCTTGGCTTTATTGGACCAGTTGACTAGCTGCTGTTCTCCTAATAACTCTCGACTTCATTGGGCCAGTCCACTAACTGTTACTCTACCATAATCTTTGGGCCATGTAATGAGAAGGGAACAGCTGGAATATATTGTGGCATCCGGGAAAATTAAGGGATGAAGAGATAGAGGGAAGCAAAGAGAGTAGATGACAGAGAGCTTAAGAGAATGGCTTGGCAGAAGGTCAACAATAGAAATGATAAATAATTGTCGAGATCGAAAGTTGTGGAGTGACATGATCACCTACGCCAGCAGCCGTGGTATTCGATGATGATGATTGCGGGAACATCATCAGTGACTATAACAAGATGGAGCCTCTCTCTCTCTCTCTCTCTCTCTCTCTCTCTCTCACACCCAAGCACACACACACACATACACACACACACATACACTTGAAGATGTAGAGGTAAAGCACGAGGCTGGAATCGGTGTCTTAGCAAGCGAGTTAAACACACACTCCAGCCTTATCCCCAGCTTTACTGCAACTTCGCATTTGTATGCCTTAAACCCCCCCCCCCTCCCAAATCCCACTACTTCTCTTCAGGCTAATTTCATTCGAAAATATGACTACGTGATTGACAAGCAACAAACTCCTGTCTTACAGAAAAGTCAAGGAAGAACAAAGACTTTGGAAGTAATCCTGAGCACCTATGGGCATGTTAGGAGTGCAATGATGATGACCTGCAAATAACTCAGTAACTCAGTCCTGAACATATTCCATGTTTAAGACCTCATTGTGCAAAACACAGTGCACAGCAATCAATTATATAAGACGAGAACAGCAAGTAAAAATGCAATACTTTTCATCTTATTTTCCCACATACAAACTCATCACAGCATATTTTTATGACTGGTTTTGCCTTCCATTATCGTTGTCTACTCACTTGACAAAACGTTTCCCCATTTTGAAACGCCTTTGTTTCCATCAATTCCGGATTTCCATTTACACAATTTTGAGTGAGCAATCAGCCAGACAGAAATTATTTATTTCTACGTTTCAATGTACAAGTAATTGTATTTGGAAACAAGTATTTTCCCGAAGTCCTCGAAGACCGAACTCTCCGACAGTTGCTAATATTAATCATGAGAGTGTTCTCCCTTAGCAATTTTTTTTTTTAAATGATCATTATCATGTGCCATGTAGTCCAATTCTGTGGAACTCAATATCAGAATAAATGGGATTTTGAAAAAAAAAGTGAATTACAGCGCACATTTTGATTGATATATCTAGGAACGCTGATAACATCAGATGGGAGATGAAGCTAATCATAAATAAAGAGTAGAACAGGCCAGGCGAAAACATCGTTCTCGAAATTGGAAAGCATTCCAGGCAATAAATTGCTGTCAATAAAATTGAGGAAGATGATTATTTCGTAATATAGATAGTTGTCCTTGTCTCACGAGTCGCGGGGGAAACACAGCAAATTAATAAACAGACAATATATCTTCTTCTTCTGCTCTTTTTTTTTAAATTCTTGTCGATCCTGTTAAATTGAGAACTCCTCATAGAGAAGACCTAGTATCGTAGTAGCTGCGAGATCGGACAAGCTCGAACCACAACAGCAGGGATAAGGAAGTCAAGAATGCCTTGCAGCTCACCATTCAACAGGTTACCTTACTCAACAGCTTATTTCGACCTTAAGGTAGTAAATTCGACTCATCTTCTTCATCTATTTTCGTTACACGAGCTAGTTTTTAATAGACACTTTATTTTATTTTTGAATAGCAATTGCAATCTTATACAACCTAAATGACTTATTGTGAGATTGAACGGATCGTGTCCCACCAAGAAGTTGGCTAAACCATCAGAACAACAACATCTATTTTCGTTCTGGGTGAATGCAAATAAGAGCAGAGGAAAACCAAGAGAAGAAATATTAAACAGTTTATCCAAATAGCATAATAATATATCACCGATTGAAATGAGTCATTTCATGAGTCCTTCGGATGAAAGAAATTTGAATTAAGATGGGCACAGCCAGAAATGAGAAACTTAGTGGGTATATAAAATGACGTATCAACCAAAACAGAACTAGAGTCGTCAGTCGCTGGACACTGCTAGACTTGCGGATGAGGGGATATGAGCACTTATTGACATGTTCGGAGTGCAATGATGATGACCTGCAAATAACTCAATAACTCAATTATGACGTGTATGAAGGACCGAGTGATGTGGGTTCTTACGCGAACCGGCATAGCACATGATGATGATAATACGATCTAAACATCCATTATCATCACAGAATTTGTATGGGATCGGATTTACTTTCGCTTCCATATAGCAACCTACTCACTTCGCAAGGTTGTACACAAGCCTCCACTTCGGAGTAAAGCCCTCATTATCTTTATTCTGCTAAGCTTTACACCATTGGCAGCCATAATTTTCTAACTGCTATCAGCGTCTGCACATCTCATCTTCCCAACATGAAAATAAGACATTAAAGCCATTAAAATATAATTGCACTGAGAGAAAAAGAAAACGTATTAATTGATTACTGTAACGCACTACACAACACGTAAAGTTCCAGTTTGTTTCGCTAATAGAGATTTCTCTCATGGAAGCCCTGCAAATATCCTTATTTCTTAGCACTAGCCTGACCTTTTATCTCCTACTATTCCTAAGTTCTTCATACAACAATTCAATACAATAACGATATCAAGCTAAAAAATAGTATAAGAACCTTTATATATATATATTATGGGTTTTTATGAAGTCGCTATGCAATGAACATATTTTTAAATTACAGGAAATTGTAACGTAAATGCGAATTATTCATCAAGACATCACTGCTCTTGGCTGGCTTGTATTAGATAAAGTGGATGTTCACACGATGACCTTGTGTCTACAGTATATTTTAAAAATATCCACCAAAGACCTCAAGAGTTGACTCGCCTCTTTATATTTTCGAAAACTTTCTAGGTAATGACCGGTGATATTTGTTGGATCTGGGTGACGATTTCTGCCTTCAGGTTTGCGGATTATTTAGGACAGCTTTTCCTGTCAGCGCACACCACAGATAATAGTCAGGTGGAGTTAGGTCTCGTGAACGAGCAGGCCAGATTCCACCTGAAATAATGCGATTTGCAATCAAGCTTTCTAAACAAGTAATTGTTGCCCCATCCTGCTGAAACCAGGCTTCTTTCCTGCTCTGTAAGGTGGGCTATGATTGGTGCCAGGACTAAAGTACGGTAGCGTTCTACGTTGATTGTTGCACTGGCAAATATTGGCCCAATTATGCCCAAACGACTTATGGTGCACCACACTCCGACTTTCTGATAGTGAAGCGGCATTTGATGTAATTCATGGGGGTTTTCATTGCTCCACAAACGGTTGTTCTGACTGTTGGCGTAACCGGAGAGGTGAAACCATGCCTCATCAGTGAAGTAAGTTACGTCAAGGACTTCATTCCCTTGTTCAGAAATAATGTCCTGAAATCACATGCAGCAGTTCAATCGGGATTGACAATCTCTGTCATGGAGTTGAAACGATTCAGTTAATCTGTAAAGGACGAAAGTGCAGCTTACACTTCAGAGCCCTGTGGACGGTACTCATTGGTACATTTACCTGTTGAGACAGCTACCTTAAAGATATATTATGGCTCATTGTGATTCTGATCTGGATATCAAGCACCGTGTCTTCTGAAGTTAACCGTCTTCCACATCGGCGTGCATCTACAACACTACCTGTAGCACGAAACTTGTCGATCAAATTCCTAACCGCACTGAGGTGGGGGATTTGTGAGTCTGAAAATGTCAGCACAAATTGCCGAATTACTTCTTCAGTATATTTGTCCCCATTACGGAAGACATGTTCAACCAAACATACTCTGTTTTCAAAGTTTAGCATTTCCGTTCAGTAATTAAACCGTGAATATAACAATGGCTTGTGTTTTGCCACAGACGTGATTGTGGACACATAATATCATGACTTAAATTTCATCAATCGGTGACGTAATTTCACAAATATTTTTCCAAGTCAATGCACAGTGACTTTATAAACACACTGTATATACAGGGTATTCGTAAAGTCTCACTACACTTTGTATATAGAACACATTTGAAAAAAAAAAAGTAAATGACGTCATCAAAAAATGTGCTGCGCTGTCCGTCGTGAAGTAAAATGCAGTTAATGGCTGCCGTCTGCTGGACAATTCTTTGCACTCAAAACAGAATTATGTTATCAAGGGAAGGAAGTTTTTTGGGGGGGTTGAACAAGTATTTCGAAATGGTGGTCAATACATATGGATGGTTGTTCAAAGATTTATAGTAATATTTCCTAATAAACAACCTCCTCATCGCATTACGGTTAGAAATTTGTTAGATAAGTTTCGTGCTGTGGGAAATGTGGAAGATGCTCCGCGATCTGGTAGGCCTGCTGTGCCTGAAGAAAAATGTCTAGATATTCAAGACATAATCTTGAAAAGTCCAAGCAAGTCCTTAAAGAAAATGTTGCAAGAAGTGAACGTATCAGTAGGCACAGCGCACAAAATTCTTTTAAACACCTGTTAAATTTGTGTCCATACAGGATTTCTGTTGTGTCTGAGCTAAAAGAGTGTGACTATCTATGCAGAGTCAACTATTGCACGTGGTTTCAAGCATTTTTAGCTATAGAAGACGAATCAATTTTTGATGTAACATTCTTCTCTGATGAGGCATGGTTTCATCTATCTGGATGCGGTAATAGTCAAAATAATCGTATCTGGAGCAGTTTTAATCCCAATGCATTTCATGAAGTGCCTCTACACGATGCAAAAATTGGGGTATGGTGTGCCGTCAATAGAACTTATTTAATTGGACCAATTTTCTTCAACAACACTATTAATGCCGATCGGTACCGTACTGACATACTGGAACCTTTTTTTTAGAACAGCTGAATGAACATGAAGTTGGGGAAGCGTGGTCCCAGCAAGATAAGCAACTGCATACACAGCTAGAGCATCACTGCATTTTTTGGAAGAAATTTTCGCAAATCGCATAATATCATATGGAATTTGGCATGTTCGTTCCCCAGATCTAACTCCATTAGATATTATCTATGGGGTTTCTTGAAAGGAAATGTTTTCAAAAATGATGTACGCTGAATTGAGGACCTGAAAGAATCAGTCAGAATTACTATTCAAGAAATAACAACAGACACGTTACAGAAGGTATTTGACAATATGAAGAAACGTATACAGTCATGTCCTGAAGCTCGAGGTGGACATTTCCAACACTTTTTGCAACGAATATTCTATTGGTACTTTCCAGATTGCTCAAAACAGCATTATACCATTAGCAGTGACTATTGTAACCAATTTAATGACTTTTTAAGCACATTTTGTAATAACGTCATTTACTTTTTTTTTTTTTTTTCAAGTGCGTTCTATATACAAAGTGTAGTGAGACTTGACGAACACCCTGTAAAATGATTCTTCTTCTAACTTTCAACTCCCTGTGGAGCATAGGTCTTCAACAAACACTTTTCAAGTCGTTCTGTTTCCTGCCATTCTTATAAGATCATTCCATGTCTTTCCCGTCATCTTCATCTCTGCTTCTGTTTGTCTTCTCCAAGAATTTCTTGGTCTTCCTTTTCGTCTTTCCCCCTGGGGATTCCAAAAAGGGCCTGTTGTGTAATACTCTCAGTTGGCTTCTGCAGTGTGTGTCTTGTTCGTTTAAGGTACGTACATTCCAGGTGCCAATTCTGGAGGATTTCCTGGTAGACAAAAGATGAGTCGGCAACCCGGACTCCTTACGGCTTTCCCCAGTGTGCGTCATACGTCTCTTAGACAGAGAGCCTTTATCTTTCCTGGATGGCGGATTTACTTGTATCTGTATAATGATTGCTTGCTACCAACCGTATTTCAAGATGTCAAATGAGATATATGTATTCATCATCATCATCAGGTCGAAAGTCTTTTGCAGAACGTTTTATTTACCATATACATATATATGATAAATGATGTGTTGGAGTGTCTAGTTTCCTAATTATGTTGATCGTAAATGCTTCCTGGACATTGCACCTCTGGCAATGTATTTCTCAGCGCCAGTTCAGCAGCCCGGTAGTTTTCACAGAAGCAGTCTTACACAATGAATGATTAATGCTGAGGTTATCAAAAGAAGCAGTCTTTTACAATGAGTGATTAATGCTGAGGTTATCAAAAAAAGCAGTCTTTTACAATGAGTGATTAATGCTGAGGTTATCAAAAGAAGCAGTCTTTTACAATGAGTGATTAATGCTGAGGTTATCAAAAGGAGCAGTCTTTTACAATGAGTGATTAATGCTGAGGTCATCAAAAGAAGCAGTCTTTTACAATGAGTGATTAATGCTGAGGTTATCAAAAGAAGCAGTCTTTTACAATGAGTGATTAATGCTGAGGTTATCAAAAGAAGCAGTCTTTTACAATGAGGGATTAATGCTGAGGTTATCAAAAGAAACAGTCTTTTACCATGAGTGATTAATGCTGAGGTTATCAAAAGAAGCAGTCTTACACAATGAGTGATTAATGCTGAGGTTACCAAAATAAACTGTCTTTTACAAGGAGATGAATGCTGAGGTTATCACAGCAGCAGTCTTACAGCCTACTAGGAGATTAACGTTGAAAACAAGGAAACAGAAATGATGACCTAGTGGTATTGTTGCAAAAATAGAAATAAAAGAACAAAAACTAGAAAAAATAAAACGTGATAAATGTAAGTGCTTTCAATTAATCAATTATCAAACAGAAATGATTACTTCTCTTGGATGAAAGCTCGATCCTGAAATATCCTCTGGAATAGATCAAACTACAGCTGCCCTTACAGGGCAAAAATCTATTTGACAAACAAAAATGAGAGTATCACTATTGGCTCTGAAATGAAAGTTTCAGCAAGTTTGCGAAACATGGACACCTTTACAGTAGAGCTGCAGAATAAAATTAAAGGTATGAATATAATATTTTATCGTAAGATCTTGGGTAATTTCTTACTCGGATCGAATCCCGAATGAAAAAGTTCGCAAAAAAATACGACAAGCAATCAGAGTACATGAGGACCTTTTAACTATTGGGGAGAAGGGGAAAATGAAATGGTTTTGCCACGTCTATCGGTCATCTTGCCTGGCAAAGACATTCTGCAGGGAACTGTGAAAACAAGAGAAGGAGATGTAGGTAGAGAAGGAGATAGAAGATACAATAAAAGAATGGACAGGCATAAACTTCGCGAAGTCACCAAAAATGACTGAAGTTTGTCAGTGAAACTCCAAGGCTTCAAAGAAAATGATCTATAAGGAAGGAAGAAGAGTGTCTTATCCAAATTAATTTTTTAATATATTATTTTGAGGGGGTAAGGGGGGAGTTGCGTCTTAATATAACCTTCAAGACATAATCTGTGACCGGTTCGTGTCGTTCCAAGCGGAAGTCAAACACCTCGAATCAACATTACTCGTGAAATAATGAGAATATAACGTCACCAGTTAATGGATAAAGTAACCAATAGCCAAACATGAGTACGAGGCAGTCATAACTTCTGCTGAACAAGTTCTGGGAGGGAAAAACCTCCGAGGTATTGAAATGTCTCCGTTATTGTATCCAGAGACACATCCTGAATCCTGGCGCAGAATGGATTATTCGAAAGTGAGAGCGAAATAACAAATCAAAACAAAACTGTAGTCGTCATTCTTCACACCATGTGGTACATATTGGGAGGAGATGTGAGAACGTATGGACATGTCCGATGTGGATGAGCTGTCAACTAAACTAAACTAGAATAAATAGTGCACGATTCGCAGTACTACATTAAATGAAATAAATAAAGTGATCCAGGCAACTGTGGAAAGCGCGGCTCTGTACTAATTTTGCTTCCATTCTGTCATTTAGAATCGGCACATTAATGGTTGATTGTCTTGTACTTTTTTTTTCTTGTTTTTTTTTTCCTTTCTTTCAGCGTGGAGGAAAAGGGAGTTTTCTTGACAATGCTCTTTTGTTCGCTGCACACATGGTGATCTATGTGGCGTCAGATATTTCGCTTATTCATCAGTTGAGGTGTTTTGGATGTAGGGTGATTCATACTCAGCCTTTTCTGTGATTGCATTTGGTTGTTAATGGGAAATATAAGTCAGAACGCGAGAGCTTACACAATCTCAGAAGACTTGAGACCTGGTCAGGTTATTCAGACTCATAACAGGTCAATGTGACCTCAGAGCACACATACACACGACTCAGTGACTTTAAAACATGTGTCTGCGGGGCATCCAGACAAAATCCAGAGCATATCCTATAGGACTGCAACACTCTCAACACCCTAAGTACACAGATATTTTAAAAAAAGAGTAAAGAACCCCGTCACGCCAAGTGGCGTATAGGGAATATGGTGTTAGTGACCATACATTTTACAGACCTTCGGCACATGATTTTTGGCGTAATGTGGTCGGTATTACGCCCGTGCCGCTTTACTTTCCCAGAAAAAAAATCCGGTACCCATTTAAGGCTGGGTGAACCCGGAAGCCGTTGGTTGGGATCGAACCCAACCTCTATGTACACAGATATGGCCCACATAAACAACCATGCATAACAACCTATGGGGAACCGGTGGAAATCTCAAACGCACCGTTTTGTTCGTGGTCCATGCTGGTCCAAACGTCTCTTTACAGCAGAAGCTGATCCCCGAAGAAGAAGGCTGCTGTTATGCTTTATGTAGAATGTCAATTACCTGAATATATAAATGTATATTTATCGTCTTGTATGTATCCACTTTCCTTCCATCTTGTTTCTGATATGCCTAAGATATCTATGTTTAATCGTTCTGCTTCTAAAAATAGAACTACTAAATACAATTAAGACAAGACAAATGACATTTTTGGGGCATGTTAAAAGACACAACAGCCTACTAAAAGTAATATTGGAAGGAAAAATACAAGGTAAAAGAGGCAAAGGCAGACCATGACTAAGATGGACGAGTAACATTAAAAGATGGTTAAGTCAATCTATGACAGCCTGCACCATCAAAGCAAGAAACAGAGTAGAATGGCGAACCATGGTAGCCAACCTTCGTTGCGGAGAAGGCACACGATGATGATGATGTCAATTGCTAGTAGCCGCGTTCCTTGCCCAAACTACATATATTTCATTTCTTGCCTCTGGAGTCAAAGTCGAATCCCAGCACCAGAGTTGGGAGTTGTCAGCGACCCACAGCTGATGCCCCCGACTGGATCGGTGAACCAGAACCAACCAGACCTTACTCCACCTCTCCGTGGTGCCTCCAGTAAGTCTAATCCGTCTAGTCTGGCCAGGCGAGTAGGGATCGAAGAGGGAAGACAACTCGGTACTCAAAAATAACATGATAAACTCGGATGTGTTGGGCCGAAGAGCACAAATATCACAGTTATACTGCAAACTACAACACAACGCAGACACACCCACTTAACTTCCTCTCAAAGGGCGGATGATGAAAACGTGTATTCCTTTAGTCATCGGGCGAACGCAAGCAAGCAATTTCCTGCCTCTGAAAACGAGGTCAGAACAGGTGCTACTCCCATTACTTTTCTCATTTCTGTTCTTTCTTATTTCGCTTCTGATTATCAATTAAATATTCTTCGAAAACAGCTCCAGCAGTAGTTGCTTTCTTTCCTTTTCCTTTTGTATTAATGTCCACAATTGACGTCGATAGCACAATGTTGGTAGAAATACTTAGTTGCATATTGCTCTATTTTCGTCCATCGTCACTTGTTTGATTCTTTTGTATTGGGTATCATTGTTTTTAAGGTTGATAAAACACCATGTTGCCCTATTTCTCCAGATAAAAAAATGTTTGATACTAATAAAAATAAGACGGCTAAATGATGGATAAGTATTCCGTATCAATAAGAGACGTGCGACGCTTTCGTCCATCCACTAGCTTGTGGAATACATAAAGTGGATTAGCCAGTTAGCCGTCCCATCTCTCTTTTCGCCCCATCGGGGAAACGTAAAGCCCCGGAAGAAGGTGGTGGATGAAGTTGTGAGAGCAACCAGAAGTTATTACTGGTTAAATCCCTCCTCTACAATGGTAGACGGATATTCTCAAATGTAGAGACAATGGTTATGATCAACAACTGATATAGGCACTGCCATGAAGGAAAGAAAATGCTAACTGCCTTCTCTTACATCCTTTGAAACCTCTGATGAACACACATCTATAAGTACATAATGGCCTACAGAAAATAATTACGGAGGTCCGAAAGCTGGCGAACGCACAAAAAAAAAAAAAAAAAAAAAAGTCACATCTTCATAATACGTATATGAGGCGAAGGGGAGCCGCGATAGCTCATTGGTTAGTGAACTGGGCTACAAAGGACAAGGGGTAGGGTTCGATCCCAACCGACGGCTTCCGGGTTCACCCAGCCTTAAATGGGTAACGGATTTTTTTCTGGGAAAGTAAAGCGGCACGGGCGTAATACCGACCACATTACCCCAAAAATCATGTGCCGAAGGTCTGTAAAATTTATGGTCACTAACACCATTTTCGCCCGTGCGCTGCCGGGGCCCGAAAGGGAAGTAAAGAATAGCGGCGCTGTACCCTACCAGGCATGTTCGTAAGAGGCGAGAAAGGAGGGTTAGGCATGGGACTGGCTATCCCATACTGTAAAAAAATAAGCCGAAAAAACTTCACAAACATGTTGGTTTTAGGAAGAACAGATCATGTGCTGATCAAATAACTACTCTACGTATAATAGTTGAACAAAGTTTAGAACTAAAATCCCCACTTTATATTGGATTCATAGATTACGAAAAGGCATTTGATAGTTTAGACAGAAGAATGCTTTGGAAGTTGCTGAGTCATTATGGAATCCCCATAAAGTTTATTAACCTGATAAAAACAATGTATGAAGGAACAAAATGTAGTGTGGTGCATGAAGGACAGCTTACAGAAGCATTTGAAATAAGAACAGGAGTAAGACAAGGATGCCTTCTGTCTCCATTTCTCTTTCTACTGGCCATAGATTGGATTATGAAAATAACTCAAAACAACAGAAATGGGATCCAGTGGTCACTGACCAAACAACTTGATGATTTAGACTTTGCTGATGACATAGCTCTCCTATCACACAGCCACCAACAGATGCAAGATAAAATGAGTATATTAGATGAGAGATCACAACATCTAGGACTAAAGATTAATAGAGATAAGACCAACATTATGAGAATTAATGCAGTTGGCAATAACCAAATAAAACTAGGAGAAATACCTCTACTAGACGTACAATCTTATATATATCTGGGCAGTAATATAGATAAAGAGGGAGGAACAGAAAACGATACCAAAATAAGGATATCAAAAGCAAGAGGAGCTTTCATTGCACTGGGAAACATATGGAAATCCAAAGAAATTAGGCTAAATACAAAAATACAAATTTTCAACTCCAATGTTAAGTCGGTTCTATTATATGGCTGTGAAACATGGAGAATAACAAAATTGACAATCACGAAGGTACAGACTTTCATTAATGGATGCTTGCGCAGAATAAAGGGATGGAAATGGCAGGACAAAGTCACAAACGTGGAATTATGGAAATGTACCGGTCAAATACCAGTGGATAAAGAAATACAGCGAAGACGATGGCGATGGATAGGACACACACTACGGAAACCAACTGAGAGTATTACACAACAGGCCCTTTTTTGGAATCCCCAGGGGAAAAGACAAAGAGGAAGACCAAGGAATTCTTGGAGAAGACAGATTGAAGCAGAGATGAAGATGATGGGGAAGACATGGAATGATCTTAAAAGAATTGCAAAAAACAGAACGACTTGGAAAGTGTTTGTTGAAGACCTATGCTCCACTGGGAGCTAAAAGGTAGAAGAAGAAGAACACCATTTTCCCTATACGCCGCAACTTGGCGTGACGGGGGTACTTTACTACTTTTTTTTACTTTTATAGGAGGCGAAGGTGCAGCTCACAGCAGCAGGACTGGATGTTGTCAAAGACCCGCAGCTGATAGCTTGCACCAAGATCTGTGAACCAGAACCATCCAGACCCTGCTCCACCTCTCCGTGTTGCCTCTAGTAAATGACGACTAACCTGTCTAGTCTGACCAAGCGAGTAGGAATCGAAAAAGGAGGACAACCTGGTACTCAAATATGTCCTACTGAAGTCGGACGTGTTGGGCCGAAAGGCGCATATCACAGTTATACTGGAAACCAGACAAACTCATTGAAATACATATCATAAGATTGGTAATGCAATGGATCCCAAGGACACTCAAATATACCAGGCAATGATAAGGCAGATACATTAGCTAAGAGAGGATCTAAACAGACACAGAAACATACATCCATCACACTAGACACAGCCAAACAAGTCATAAACTCCAACAGTAGGGAGGAGTGGTTGAATGGATGGGCCTTAGGGAAAACAGGGAGAGAGCTTTTTAAATATATGGCAAGACCAAATCCACAAGACAACATCAACAACCTAACAAGAAGAGACCAAACCACCATCTTCAGACTTAGAACAGGACATGTTATGCTGAATAACCACATTAATAGAATACAACAAAACCATACCCCAGTATGTCCACTCTGTAATCACCCACAAGAAACTGTAGAACATCACCTGTTTCAATGTCCTGAGCTCACTGACGTCAGAACAACACTATTTCCCCAAAGACCCTCCAAATGGAGTACTCTGTACGGAACAACAGCAGAACTTAAAAATACCTGCAGATACTACTACATGATGGCATTGGGCCGAAGGGCATCAGCTCAAAGGTCACTGGATCCATAACAACAACAACATACTGGAAACCACAACAAAACGCAGACTCGCCTCTTAACGTCTTTTTAAGGGCGGATGATGAAGAGGTGCATTCCTTTAGTCATCGAGCTAACGCAAGCAAGCATAACGTGTCTTTGTATAATATGCACTACTCTATGGCAATGGACAATTTATTATCCCACTCTCTTTAGCCTCTTATTGGGTTTGCGATTAGCCGGGAACAAAGTAAAGGTTTCAGTTGAGTAAAGGCTCAAGGTAAGGCCAAGTCTTGGCGTCTACAGGTTAAAGTAGGGGTTATTTATCATTACCTCTCGAGGAGAAAAAAACACATTGACCTGGAATAGGATCGGCGTCCACCTCTGTATTTATTATTATTGTTTTTTTTTTTTAACCGTTTTTTTTTTAAAATTCCATTCAGACTGTTCGAAGTAGATGCCAGAAGCAAATGTTTTGTCGAGCAGCAGCTTTTTTTAAAATTAAAATTTATGTTAATACCAGCAGTTTTATTTCTTAGCAAACGGATTACAGAAACATCGCAATCTCTCATGTTATTTATAATGTGATACAGGACAACCTTGATATGTAGTTTTTGCGAGACCACCAATCTATTCTATTCTATGTACTTGACTGGTAAGTTAAAAATAATTGGGCAAAGTTCAACGAAACTCTTCAAGTACGGAAATGTAGCCCGACATTTGGAGAGATAGTGATTGGTGGAAATCCTCATTCAGTGCGGAACAACAACATGGCCATCTTCAGTAAACCTGTATCAATAAATAGTACTTGCTATGAACTAGGACATTGCTGGACTCCTTATTGTCACAAAGCATCTATTGATATAGGAACTCATGTGTTTAGAGAATCACTTAAAATCTATGGAACTTTATATTTGGTAAGAATTGCATTTCAGCAATAACTATGAAAACATACAACAGTGACTGGACTGACATACTTAATCTTAAAACTACAGTCTACACTCAGGTTGAGTAGTGCAGAGACAAGAGAAACGAGTTCAGTTAGTCAGGAACTTCTAGTTAGTGAGAGAGTCACACTCAAGACATCTTTTTTTATCAGTCTTCTTTTTAATTTGTATAGGTCTATGACTTTTTTCTTTACTACTCTACCTTCTTTAGAAGAGCAGTAGAGTTAGAGATTAAATTCATTAAACTTGAAACCTAAAAAAGTCTTTAGAGATTAGACTTTAGACTCTAATGTTCAGTTTGAGTTTAGTCTTACTAATTTACTTGAATTTCTCTTATTTACTTTGTTGCTATGGTTATTACCACCTAAGAAGCATAAGAGTAATCTAAGACTGACTTTTCCCATTCAAAAATGAACTTTGACTCAAACTCAAACTTTCTGAAGATTAATTAAAAAAGTTTATCAAAGAAGATTTCTTTTACCTTTTTTATCCTTTTTTTTATACTCTGTTCATGACACAATGAGAAATAGTTGAGAGGTTCTACAGTTTAAAGTATAATAATAAAGTAATACTATAATTATATAGGTAATTTACGAGACATCTTCTTCTTTTCTCTTCTCATTGATACCTAAAAGGTGTCGTGGTTATATCATTTGTCGTTCTTGCGCTGCTTGAACTGTCTGAATTAGTGATTTTCCTTTGTTGTTACATGTCTCTGTCACTGCATCTATCCATCTTCTGGGCCTTCCTCTTGGTCTTTTTCCTGCATTCTAGGCAGACGTAGGCATACGAGACATAGCATCCTAAATTATTTGTTTCAGAGTGATATCCCCTTGCACTTTTGTTGGTCATTGTCTAATCTGTCATTAGAAGACTGCTGGGTTAGGTTTAGGGTTAGGAATATCCTACTAATGCCTAACCCTAAACCTTGTTGAAAAAATACAAGTAAATGCACAAAACTGAAAACAGTTGATACATTCAAACATTTGTAGTCACTCAGGGGAGATCACTCGTTTAGAAGAAATAATTTAGTATACTAAACTTGTATATTACTGTTATATAAATAAAGACAATATCCAATTTTTAATGCGATAGTACAATTTGTAGCTTTGACATAATTAGCTGTCTCTTGATTAGGGAACTCAAACTGGACTCACAAAAAAATAAAAATAATAAGAGAAGATCAGTTCGAACCTCATTTTCAAACCAGCTTTGACAGCCACACCCATGGCCAATCAGATCTTACACCATGATGCAACATTATAACCCAATAGATGTTATAAAATGAAGTTTTATGCATTAAAACGTTATCAGTAGGGCATCTGTACAAATTTGCTATTCTGATGATTTCCACCACTAGGTGGTAGAATAACCTGTGTTGAGCTGTTCTAATGGTAGCAATGCTACCAAGAAATCACCCAAGCTGGACAAGTCAAAAGAATCAGGATAAGTGAGATAGAAACGCTTTGAAATCTGATGCACTAGGCTACATGTCTAACATAACTGTGCATTGTAATTCTCACCATGTAGGCGTCACAGTCTAGAAGAAAGCAATATGGTGCTTATCTTGTAGATCCCCACCAGCAGTGAGAGTGCTAGGCCCCCTGCCTCAAAGGGTCCAACCAATGCTACTGGTGGTCACCTTCCTTTCTGTTATGCTATCAAGGCACAGAGAAAAAGGCCAAGAGCTGTTGACCAAACACCAACACTTAATAGAAAGTAGTTGTGGTACACTGGTACCATACCAGGGCAAGCTCTATGGAGATGTCACCAGCCTTTAGCTGATAAATGCTTTTTTTGATCATATTAATTTTGATGTCTGAAAATGCACTCAGAGGAGGAAGAGGAACCACATTTAATTTGGGACTTGCTAATTTGTCACTGTTCTCAAGATTGATTAGATTGAGCAGTTAGCCCTATCAGAAATGGATGATATAAATTAAACCTTGTGAAAAGAGCTCCTGACCAAAAAGAGTTAACATTCTGATCTGTCCTGATAAAATATGAAATAGCAGTGTAGTGCCTGTACTCTGAAGAAGTTACATGGACTTTGCCAAGACAATCTCAGACCACCAGTTAATTATTATTATGATGGTATGAATTTTATTTCCTTTTGTCTTGGGAGAAGCTTGATAAAGCCTAACTTTTAATTTTTAATGACATGGACATTGAATGTAGTGATGACATTAACTGAGATTAATGCTCTGAGTTATGGTTTGCAGCAAACTTATGTTTAAACCTTTTGCCCCAACATATTCTCTTTAGCAGATTTTTAATTGCTAGGTTGCCTTCCCTCTGTTTAGCTAGATTGGTGATCCAGAGACACAAGTTGGGGTTGAATAGGTTATTAAGCATCTGCTCTTACTGCTGAAACTGGCACAGTACTGCTGATAGTTGGCTATGAGTTATTGACTTATATAGGTATTCAAAAAAATGTTTCTGCATTGCATTAGTTTTCTTTCTGTAAATAGAAAACCCTGGTAATTTAATAACAATAATAATAATTGTATTAACACTTAAATCTTCTAACTTGTTTACAAAGTGTAATGACACATCCATGGTTATTCATTGGATGAGAGAGAATGAGAAAGTAAAAAATAAATCCATTTGAGAAATCCTTGATTTTATTATTGGGGATTCTCATGTCTTTTAATTGTTTAGAATTATTTTCAACAATGGCCTAATGTCCTTCAAATTTCACTCACTTCAAGAATATTCAGTTCTAATATTAAGGTATATATACATTTAAAGTAAATTATGCATATTTTTCAAATATAAAATCATTAAGTATGACTCAAAACTTTCACAATATTTCTTGAAACATCTTTGATGTATTTTCCAATGTTTCATCTAATATCTATAAATAATACCTCTGAAGACGGAGTTATCTGCCTGTGCAGCAAGGGACCCCTGTGCACATGGCTGCCAGGGAAAAATGGATTAACATGCACAATTCAGCTCCTAGTCTCTAGGGACTTCGTTAGAAATAAAAGCTGGCGAACGGAAAAAAAAAAATAAAAATCTATAGATAATAATGTTAGTCACATTATATTGTTTCAGAAAATGCAAGAAAAAGTTTGAGATAGCATTTTTTAAATCTTTATATAACAGAAATGTGATGAGGGCTTAATGATTACTGTGAATTGTCGAATATCACTAATCAAAGTATGTAACTAATGCCAGCAGTAATCTCTTCTTCTTCTATCTTTCCTCCATTGCCATTGGCGTCGAGGGGAGATACAATCTGCGATTCTTTGCTCTTCTGTTGCCCTCTTCTGGTGTTATCCCTCCTAGTGACTCTAGTATTCCCTTTATCCATCTCTTTCTCGGTCTTCCTCTTAATCTGGCGTTTTCGTAGCATTTATTTATGGCTCTTTGAGTCATTGTTAGTTCTTTTTGTCTTGTTATGTGGCCGAACAAATTTATCTGTTGTTTCTTTATCTATTTGATGGCTGGATGCACACCAGCAGTAGTGTTTATAAATTATTTTTCACATTGATGGACTAAATGAAGATTGTAATGGAATGCAAACTTAGTAATTGAATATAAATGCTTCATGCTTTAACGCTGCATATAACTTTACAATTATTTCTTTCTTTTTCTTGTATTTACCTGATGACTAATAAAAGAATGAATAGACCTCTTCGTCATCAACTCATAAAAGGATTTGGTTATGGAAGGCCCCGGTATCACTGCAAACGAATTAAAATCCATAATTGCTCAACCGCCCGTGCCAGTGGAATCATCCAAATTACTAACTCATCTCCCAAACAAAGAACGGTAGCCGCAGTCCCCATCATAGCAGTCTCAGCACATGCCAAAAGACATAAGGCGAAACTGCATAGAAAGTGAACACGGCCAACTTTTCCCTGTCATACGAAATCAACATTCATTGTAAACAATTGGAATTCATAAAAGGATGTGGACAGTGACGTATTGTATTGTGGTTTGCAGCAAAGCTGTGGTATTTGTGCCTTTTGGGCCAACACTTTCAGCGTAGTATTTTTAAGTACAGAGTTGCCTTCCCTCTTGATCTCTACACACTGGGCTAGACTGGTTAGTCTGTTTCTATGGGTCTATGTATGTTCGAAGAGGATCTGGTGCAAACAGTCAGCTATCAGTTGCTGACCACTTTAAACTCTGGTGCTTACAGGCACCATTTCACCTACAGTTGTTTTATTTCTTCTTTTCTCCTCACCCCACTAAATAATTGTAACAGTGATTATAATGTAAGTAATGTAAGGCTTCTTTCAGAAGCCTTGAAAAGTTGTGGAAATCAAAACTCATTAGCACAAACACAAAACTTAGGCTATTCAAATCAAATGTACTATCAACCCTTACGTATGCGTGTGAAAGCTGGAAAACAACAAGAGATATAGAAACAAAGTTGAACGCATTCGAAAATAAATGTCTAAGGAAAATACTTGGTATAGAATGGAACGAATTCAAAACAAACGAGGAAATTAGAGAAATCGCCAATCAACCACTAATATCTTCAGTAATAAAGAAAAGACGATGGTCATACGTTGGACATGTGATGAGAAGAGATAATAATCGAATAGCAAAGCAAGCCCTCATATGGGAAACAACAGGTAAAAGAAAAAGAGGAAGACCCAGGGAGACACTGAGAAGAACATTGATGAGAGAGGCAAGAGCAGCAGGAATCGGCTCCCTCAATGAGATAGAACTGCTTGCACAGAACAGAGACAGATGGCGAGATTTGATAAAATATCTTTAAAAGAAAACTGCTAGAACAAAAATTCATATAGGAGAAGGTGTATCTTGGTCTACGCCCTATGGGCCGGTTACGGCTCGAAAGGTCAATAGATAGATAGATTATAATGTATTCTAGCGTCCACGTAATAAGTTAAAAAAAAACATGGTTCTTGCACACAGATGCATAGACTAGATGACAATTGACAGCTTCTTTCTGATAATTACAATTGAAGTTTATGTAAATGGCTTGAAAGTGATAGTTGATTTACCAAATGATAGATAAATAAAATATTTAGAGGTTACTCATGCATGTTGCTTGAAACAACAGCTTATGGGCTTTTGTAGTGAATTCTGTTAGAAATATTTGGGTTGATATGACAGGATCTGGAATTGTTGCACCTTGTAGAATTTTTTTTTATTTATTCTATTTGTTTGTTTGAAAATTTTCTTTTGCAAATGCAGGGGTATATTATTGATAAAGCTTTAAATGGTGAAGCATAAATTCCTGAAGCTATAATCTTGAGGATGTAGAAATTTGGAATCAGCTGTAGTTTAACTCAAAAGACATTTTTTGAGGAAGAGATGAAGAAATTGAGAGGAAGGATGTGATATATATTTTATTAATGAGATGAAAGATGATATATATATCTTCGTCTTACTTCATCTCAAGATGATATATATATCTTTGTCTTACTTCATCTCAAGATGATATATATCTTCGTCTTACTTCATCTCAAGATGATATATATATATCTTTGTCTTACTTCATCTCAAGATGATATATATATCTTTGTCTTACTTCATCTCAAGATGATATATATATCTTTGTCTTACTTCATCTCAAGATGATATATATATCTTCGTCTTACTTCATCTCAAGATGATATATATATCTTTGTCTTCATCTCAAGATGATATATATATCTTCGTCTTACTTCATCTCAAGATGATATATATATCTTTGTCTTACTTCATCTCAAGATGATATATATATATCTTCGTCTTATTTCATCTCAAAACCCTGGGTGATCGTTGAGGCACCACTGATAGAATCTTAGTCAACCCTTTCTATCTTCAGTAATTAATTTGGACTCTGCAAAGTCTAGGCCTGTCCATTCTTAGATGTTATCTTCCCATTGCTTTCTCTGCCTACCTCTCCTTGCTTCTTTCATGGTTCCTTACAGAATAGTATATGCTGGACCAGACGATTGAGATATGTGACCAAATCATTTCATTTTGCGCTTCTTCACAATAGTCAAAAGATCATGATGTAATCCAATTGCTCGTTGTATCCTTTTGTGAACTTTTTCGTTTGTGATACCATCTAAGTAAGAGATCTTACAATAACATTTCATCTTCATAGCTTGTATTTTCTTCTGTTGCTCTGCTATGAGTTCATGTATAGAGAAAGTGATATAACAAGGGTGTTTATCACCCTCATTTTAGAACCAAGAGTGTTCTAATCTTTCCTAATAAATTTTAGCTTAGCAAAGGCTATGAGCCGCGATAGCTCAGTGGTTTGTAAACTGGACTACTAAGGACAAGCGGTACGGTTTGATCCCATCCGACGGCTCCTGGGTTCACCCAGCCTTAAATGGGTACCAGGTTTTTTTCTGGGAAAGTAAAGTGGCACGGGTATAATACCGACCACATTACCCAAAAATCATGTGCCGAAGGTCTGTAAAATTTATGGTCACTAACACCATATTCCCTATACGCCACTTGGCGTGACAGGGCACTTTAGTTTTACTTTTACTTTTTTTTTTTCAGCAAAGGCTGTGGTAGTTTGTGTTATTCTTGCCAGTATTTCAGGTTTTGAACCTTCATCACTAATAATCGATCCCAAGTATTTAAATGTGTCAACTGTTTCTAGAATTTGTTCATATATTTTGCTTTTCGTAACAATGCCCGCAGGATTATTGGTTATCAGTTTTGTTTTTCCAGCTATGTTATATGTAGCATATGTTTTATCATTTATTGTATCAAGTCTGTTAGTTCTTGTTCAGATGTTGTATTTATATATATATCACATCAATATATAATATATGGGTGCCACGATAGTTCAGTGGTTAGTGAACTGGACTACAATGGACAAGAGGTCAGGTTCGATCCTTATCGAGGACTACCGGGTTCACCCAGCCCTAAATAGGTACCAGATTTTTTTTTGGGAAAGTAAAGCAGCATGGGCATAATCATCATCAAGTACCAGGCCTACTGGCATAGTTGATCATGTCTCTCCACAACTTTCGATCTCGACAGTTCTTTATCATTTCTGTTGTCGACTTTCTGCCATTCTCTTAAGCTGTCTGGTATTTTCTCTCTTTGCTTTCCTCTATCTCTTCGTCCCTCAATTTTTCCAGTTGTCACAATATATTCCAGTTGTTCTTTTCTCATTACATGGCCAAAAATGATGATTGTTTCTTCCTAATATTGGAAATTAGCTCTCTTTTTGCTTTGACCTCTTTCAAAACATTTTCATTACTCTTCTTAGCTGTTCATGGTATTCTCAACATTCTTCTGTAAAACCAAATTTCTAGACTCCAATGATTTTCTTGTTTGTTGTCCTATTGTCCATGATTCACATTCATATGTTAAGACTGGCTCTACAAAACATTTAAGAACTCTTTTTATGGGCATAATACCGACCACATTACCCAAAAAATCATATGCTGAAGGTCTGTAAAAATTATGGTCACTAACACCATATTCCCTGTATGCCAAATGGCATGCCTGGGCTCTTTACTTTTTTAAAAATATAATATATAATTTCTCTCTCTCTCACTCTCTGTATATATATATATATATATAAATATATATCATCATCAAGTTCCGGGCCTACTGGCGTAGTTGATCATGTCTCTCCACAACTTTCGATCTCGACAGTTCTTTATTATTTCTGTTGTTGACCTTCTGCCACGCCATTCTCTTAAGCTGCCTGGTATCTTTTCTCTTTGTTTCCCTCTATCTCTTCATCCCTCAATTTTTTCAGTTGTTACAATATATTCCAGTTGTTCTCTTCTCATTACATGGCCAAAAAATGATGATTGTTTCTTCCTAATATTGGAAATTAACTCTCTTTTTTGATTTGACCTTTTTCAGAACATTTTCATTACTCATCTTAGCTGTCCATGGTATTCTCAACATTCTTCTGTAAAACCACATTTCCTTAGCCTCCAGTGATTTTCTTGTCTGTTGTCCTATTGTCCATGATTCACATCCATATGTTAAGACTGGCTCTACATAACATTTGAGAACTCTTTTTCTTGTTTCTATTGTCAAAAATGGATTGCACAGTATCTTCCTCATATTGTGGAAAGCTGCTTTTGTCTGAGCTATTATATATATATATATATATATATATATATAAGTCAGTTTATATATATATATAGAGAGAGAGACAGAGAGAAAGAAAGAGAAAGCAGCCAACTACTTGAACAAAAAGCATATATACTCTTAGTTATCTGTTGAATGGGACTAAATACTTAGATATCTGCTCCAAGTGCAAAGAGGTTGATTCCTGCAATTGACTGAACATATATTTGTTGTAAGTGGCTAGAAATTTGGAATGTACAGTCCAGTCATTAGTTTTCTAAATATTCTGTTTGCTGTGATATTATTTAGGCTTTTCTTCTTAGTTTTTGTGATAACTGTTAAGTGGGCAGGAGTGTGTTGTGTTTCTAGTTTATGACACGGCAGCGATATCTATACCATTTGGTCCGACATTCATCTTCAGCATATTTTTTAAGCTACTATTATTTCTATAATTTTCAGCTTTCATATTCCAAAATTTAGAGTGTCATTATCAAATACTGTACCTTCTGGTGTAGGTGATCATGTCTCTCCACAACTTTCAAGCGTGTCATTATCAAATACTGTCCCTTCTGGTGTAGGTGATCATGTCTCTCCACAATTTTCAAGAGTGTCATTATCAAATACTGTACCTTCTGGTGTAGGTGATCATGTCTCTCCACAACTTTCTATCTCTGCAATTATCACTTTTGTTTGTTGACTTCCTACCAAGTCTTTATCTCAAATTATCTATTATCTTTTCTTCCGTGGATTGGTTGGTCGCGAGGCATGACACCAGTCTCAAGACCGAGAGATTGTGTGTTCAAATGCTGGCTACACCAGTCAGGATTTTTATTTCTGATTTCTCTCTGCAGCAACCACTCCTGGTCTCAGCAGTGAACCCCGGCATGAAACGTTAATTACTCTGATGGAAAAAATATGAGTACCTCTGAAGACTGGATTATCTGTCTGTGTGGTGAGGAACCCCTGTCCACATACTTGTCAGGGAAAAATTAATTAACACATAAATTTCAGTTCCTAGTCTCTAGGGAACTCTCCCTCTTGCCGGAGGTGAAAGGTGACGAACGAAAAAAAAAGGATCTTTGCTCTCTTCTTCCCTCTGTCTTGTCTTCCTTTGATTGTTTTCTCTTTTCACAATTTGTTCCACTTGATCCCCTCTCATAACATAGTAACACAAGTACCATAGTAACATAAGTACCATAGTAACATAAGTACCTTAGTAATGCAACAAAAGATAGTTTTCTCCTGTTAGAAATCATCTTTATTTTTCTCTGATCTAAATTGATTTACATGTGATGAGGAGAGATAATAACCGAATAACAAAGCAAGCCCTCATGTGGGAAACAACAGGTAAGAGGAAAAGAGACCGACCCAGAGAGACACTGAAAAGAACATTGATCAGAGAGGCAAGAACGGCAGGAATCGGCTCACTCATTGAGATAAGAGTTGCTTGCACAGAGACATATGATGAGATTTGATAAAAGATCTTTACAAGGATAAAAAATTGCTAGAATAAAACTTTAGATAAGAGAAGGAGTATCTGGGTCTTTGTCCTATGGGCCAGCTACGGCTGGAAAGGTCAATAGATAGATAGAAATTGATTTCTTCTTATAACTACTTTTTGCAACTACTACATGTCCTTTATTGAGTTATTGTTATTGAGTTATTTGCGGGTCATCATCATTGCACTCCGAACATGTCCATAGGTGCTCAGAATCCCCTCCTCAGCAATTCCCTCAGTGTCCAGCGACTGACGACTCCAGTTCTATGTTGGTTGATAAGTCTTCTCACACGCCCACTAAGTTTCTCATTTCTGGCTGTGCCCATCTTAACTCCCATCTCTTTCATCCAAAGAAGTGACGTGGATCTGTGTTTGTCGAAGTCATGTGCTCTTCCCACATCTCGGAGGGCATTGATGATGTCTGCCCGATCCATTGGTGTCCTCAACGACAGCTCAGCTTGCCAACCTGTCTGCTCTTTCATTTCCCTGTACTCCCGCATGTCCAGGGACATAGACAAAGGTGACCTTACGTATTTTGGATTTCTGCAACGACTCTACCCATTGCATGCGTACAGAGCCCGCCTCCACTTTTTTTATCATGCTCATCGAATCACTCAGTATACATGCGTGGGTGTAGTCTTGTGACTCTAACCATTTGAATGCCTTGGTCACTGCCATCGCCTCCATTGTCATGCTACTCGTGGTCATGACGTATGCACCACTGTCTTCCTTGACTATTCTTAGATCTTTACTGTCAATGTGCAGATTGTACTGACTTTTAATATCCCATATTTAAATTTGACTTTGATAAGCAGTTACCAACTTTTGGTGATGATTTTTCAGGTGGCAGGCATTCTTCGAAAACGAGGACTCAACTATTACATCAAGAAGTTTGTTCCAGAAACAATTCGGTCTTCACTATTTTTAACTATCAATGGGACTCTTTTTATATCTATGTTCTGCCTATGGAGGTATGTAAACACTTCTACATTGTTTTATTCATCACTAATTCTGTGTACATAGTTATTTCTAAGCTTATCTCTATATATATTGCACCTAATTATTTGTGAAATTATATTGATTTTCCACACATTTCTTATATCAATATTGTGTATAAGGCAATTATAAAGCACAGTTTTTTTCTTGATGGATAAAATGTAATACCAAGTTCCAGTCTGTCTAATAATGGAGATATGTTTACATTAGATTTACTGCTGTTGATTTACAAATTTTACAGTTGATATAGTTTTATAGCTGATATTGTGTGTCTTTAAGGCTATGTGAAAACAAAATACATATAGTATAAGCTGCTGGAAGTGTTTTTTGTTCCTATTTCAAATTGTGTTGTAACTCTTGTTTTATTTTTCTTCTGAATCTTATTTGCCTTTGACTTTAAAGAAAATATCTGATGAAGTGTGTCCAGTTTTTTAGTATAATCACTCCTATTTCACAAGGTTAGTCATGTGTAGTGTCTCTGTAAATTTGTTTACAGTCATGTTTGACAACAACATTGTATGAATTTATGAGAATGTATGAATTCCATATTGCAATCTGCCTTTCTCTTCTTTTGTATATCACCTTTGTTTTTCCATTACAAAAAATGTGAACTATATCTGGGAAGCACTTAACGAAAAATGGAAGATTTGAAAGATAAGTTGATACAAGACGTTGGAGAGTCAGTTCATTTCTATTACTTAAACACCAAAACATGTAGAGAACAGCAACATTACAAATTATAAATAGCATATTTCTTAACATCCCTCAATTATAAATGTCAAACTTGGTCTCTATTACATAAGTGAGACAGATTATTTAATGTGATGATAAAATACTTGAGAAAAACTATCAATATTATCATAATAATTCACAATGAAAAAATGATGACATCAGGAATATTGCTTTGAACTGCACCTTTCACATTGGATGATAGAAAATAAAGTGATTCATCCATCGCATGAAAGTAGAACCTAAGCAGCTACCACTATGTGCATGTAGCCTGTCTGGCATCAGAAAACAATAAAATCTAGCACATTCAAATATCAGGACAATAATCAGGGGGCTGGGTAAAAAAAAATAAAATTAAAGTACCCCCGTCACACCAAGTGGCGTATAGGGAATATGGTGTTAGTGACCATAAATTTTACAGACCTTCGGCACATGATTTTTGGGGTAATGTGGTCGGTATTACGCCCATGCCGCTTTACTTTCCCAGAAAAAAAATCAGGTACCCATTTAAGGCTGGGTGAACCCAGAAGCCGTCGGTTGGGATCGAACCCTATCCCTTGTCTTTTGTAGTCCAGTTCACTAACCACTGAGCTATCGCGGTTCCCAGGGGGCTGGGTGGTCTACACATAAGACGTCAGCCTCTGAACAAAAAGAGTCCCGGGATTCCAAAAATGGGCCTGTTTTGTAGTACTCTCAGTTGGCTTCTGCAGTGTGTGTCCTATCCAGTGCCATCATCTTCATTATATCTCTTTGTCCACTGGTATTTGACTGCTGCTTTTCCATAATTTCCAAATTAATATAGATAACATAACATTATCATAACAATCCAGCAAATAATTTCAAGAAAACATAGAATACATAGTTAACATTCACCATCATCAAGTACCGTGCCTGCTGGCGTAGGTGATCGTGTCTCTCCACAACTTTCGATCTCGACAGTTATTTATCATTTCCGTTGTAGACCTTCTGCCTAGCCATTCTCTTAAGCTGTCTGGAATCTTTTCTCTTTGCTTCCCTCTATCTCTGCGTCCCTCAAATTTCCCAGTTGTTACAATATATTTCAGCTGTTCACTTCTCATTAAATGGTAAAAAAATGATGATTTTTTCTTCCTAATATTGGAAATTCGCTCTCTTTTTGTTTTAGCCTCGTTCAGAATGTTTTCATTACTCTTCTTAAATGTCCACGATATTCTCAACATTCTTCTGTATACATTACTTATATATCATTACCATACCAATCCAACAAATAAATTTAATAGAACATAGAATATATAGATAACATAACATTACCATACCAATCCAGCAAATAAATTTAATAGAACATAGAATATATAGATAACATAACATCATAACAATCCAGCAAATAAAATCAATTAACAGTTGTCAAGATTCTAATACACCCCCTCTGTGGTGGACCTAATAATAAACAACAAATCTGGCCAGCCAGTAGAAACTGAAGTGTTGAACAACCTGGTATCCAAAAATGTCATGTTGGCAGTGGATGTGTTGGGTTCAAAGGTGTAGTCATTGCATCCTGCTGTTAACCACAATACAACCCATCTATGCCTGTTTAAATATTCTTTCAAAGGCGGACCAGGAAGAGAAGTAATCATTCAAGAAAAGGAATGAACAACGCAGGTTCAAGGTTTTATTTCACGCTCTTCTGACAGCCTCAATCAATATCATGATGTGATGCTGTTGTAGAGTTTCCTTGATGCTGTTGTAGAGTTTCCTTGATGCTGTTGTAGAGTTTCCTTGATGCTGTTGTAGAGTTTCCTTGATGCTGTTGTAGAATTTCCGTGATGCTATTGTAGAGTTTCCTTGAAGCTGTTATAGAGTTTCTTCAATGCTGATAATTCATCTCACTCTGGGTCTACCTCAACCATTGTCATGTTGTGAGGCTGTTGTAGTTTCCTTGATGCTGTTGTAAAGTTCCCTTGATGCTGCTGTAGAGTTTCCTTAATGCTGTTGTAGCTTCCTTGATGCTGATTAGAGTTTCCTTGATGCTGTTGTAGAGTTTCCTTGATGCTACTGTAGAGTTTCCTTAATGCTGTTGTATCTTCCTTGATGCTGATTAGAGTTTCCTTGATGCTGCTGTAGAGTGTCCTTGATGCTGCTGTAGAGTGTCCTTGATGCTGCTGTAGAGTTTCCTTGATGCTGTTTTAGTTTCCTTAAATGCTGTTATAGTTTCCTTAAATGCTGTTTTAGTTTCCTTAAATGCTGGTGTAGTTTCCTCAAACGCTGTTGTAGTTTCCTTAAATGCTGTTGTAGTTTCCTTAATGCTGTTGTAGTTTCCTTAAATGCTGTTGTAGTTTCCTTAATGCGGTTGTAGTTTCTTTAAATGCTGTTGTAGTTTCCTTAAACGCTGTTGTAGTTTCCTTAAATACTGTCTATACGTCTCACTGTATGTCTGCCTTGGTCAGTGAATGTGAAGTTATGTTTCAAATGAAGTGGCATGATTGGGGAGAGTGGGAACCATGACGCCAATAGGTACTGGGCTGAGAGTGGTCAGTGTCCCACAGCTCATCAGTTACCTTCAAGTGATCATCTCCAAGAACTGACATTTAAATATGAGATGAGATTCCTTGCAAGCACAGCTCCTCTCAACAGAAAAATGAAATCTCTTTCTATCTACTGATCTCCCTTAAATTATCTTCCTGTTTATTTCTTTTTCTATTTTCTTATCAGTTGATTTCTTGTAGTATATTTTTATTTAGTCTGTATATTTGTTTTTTGTATGCACTTTTTCACTGGTCTGCATCAATTCGAGTTTTCTCTATAATCTATAACATTTCCTATTTTTTCTCTATGTTATTCGTTGCTTCTGAATTCTTAACTTAAAACAGAGAAAGCATATGATGAATGTGGGCCAGACTTGGGGTTGAAAGATGTCCGTGTGCAATGCCCACCTAAAGAAATTTGTTATTCCCCAACAAGACACTACTCTATGTGTCACTGACTGCTTTGGTTTTTTTCCCACTGTCTGTCCCTATTAATTACGATCACTCTCTTAAATATGTGTATGCACTTTGGTGTACAGAAGTGTTAAATTGCCAATAACAATGAATGTTTGTCACAGCATAATCCCTTACATATTAACATCATGTTCACTACATATATTGCTGTTTCTTTGTGTGTGAAATCTAATTGTTAAAGAATGATTTACATATCCACATCCCGTGATAAATCAGAGATGTTATTTACCTACAGATTCAATGTTTACTAATAGTTGTTAATAAAATAAATGCTCAAGTCTTTCAAATGCAAATAAATACTTGGACAAATATAAACTGGATACCATAAAATATATGTAACCTTGAGCAAGCCGGAAACGTTATTAATAAACATTTGGCGCCTGTAGTGCAAGGTTAAAGAATCAACGGAAGAGCTCTCGACCAACCAGCTTCTGGATTCCGCCAGTCGTAAATAGGTACCAGCAATATTTTTTTTTACAGAGGAAGGAAAAAGGCGGCCTTGTTTAATAGTTGCAATTTAAAGGAGAAGAAATAAAAAAAACGGTCGTTGAGCTACGAAATTGTGAAACTAACAATCTATTTCCGAACTGCTGTACGCAGAGGTCGGTGGTGGTGTTTATTTTATTTCTGTTCTTGCTCTAGACAAACATGTCCATTAAATTATTTCAAGGCGCCTGTTGCTTTTCAGTTTGGTTGATATGTATGTGTATATTTACAAGTCCTAAGACTCATCCATGTCAGTTTAATTGATTATTTATTTTTCTTTTGCCGGATAGTTGTTTTTCTTATGTATAATGATTTGTTATTTTATTTTTTGTTCACTGATTCGCATTTGTGAAATTCATGTCTTTATATATATATATATATATATATATATATATATATATATATATATATATATATATATATATATATATATATATATATATATATATATATAACCTGTTAAATACCATACGCTAAACTAAACGGAAAGACGAACAGTTTGCAGGATCAAGAAGCTCTGTTTATTTACACTTTTTTTCTGAAGTTTTAACTGTCATCAGTAATTGTATTTCGCAGGATTATTTTTATTGCTCATGTATATAGTCAGACATACATCATCTGAAACAGAAATCCACGTCATCATTTGTTTGTTTAAAAATTTTTTATTAGTTATTACTTTCTGCCACTCGCAGAAGAGGAAGCATCTTGTACGGTTGTCACTAGTAGATGAAAGGTTTTTTATAAATATTAGTTTTAATAAAGTAACAAATCAAATTATATTGTTATATTGGGCTCGGTTGTTTGTCGAAAGAAAAGTGTCTAATTAAAATCGCGAAGTAAAACGGATGTGTTTTAGCACACAGGAAGTGATGTTTTATAACACTTAATTCAAACTGATGTCTGAAAGAAATATGAATTATGAAAGTTTTGTAACAAACATGAAATTGTAGTGTTTTATCTTTTAGTTATTTTTTGTGAAAAAAGCGTAACGTATGAATTAAAATGAATATTGTAGTATAAGCATAAAGTAAATGTGTTTAGCAGCACTCGTGATATACATCTGATATTTTATGATACATTTGATTAAAAGTGATGTTGAAGACAGATGGAGCTAGAATGAATGAGTTATTTGCGGGTCATCATCATTGCACTCCGAACATGCCCATAGGTGCTCAGATCCCATCCTCAGCATGTCGTGCAGCGTCCAGCGAATAACGACTCAAGTTCAAAGTTTTGAAATTATCATGAAATCTTCTACTTCTTCTTTCCTTCCTCATCTGCCTTTCAGCGTCGAGGGGAGATATAATTTACAGTCTTTTGCTCTTCTGTTCGCCTCTGCTTCTGTTATGTTTCCTTGTGCTTCTAATATTCAATCGATCTATCTTTTTCGTGGTCAGCCCTTGGATCTGGTATTCTCTCAACGCTTACTGAAGGCTCGTTGTGTTGTGCTTTCATTATTCTGCCTTGTATATGGCCACATCATTTATCTGTTGTTTCTTTATATGTTCATGTATCTTGATTGTTTCTTTATATAATCATGAAATGAAGGTCACATCATCATTAGGAGATTGGATTGACTTGTTCTTGATGACATCATCATTAGGAGATTGGATTGACTTGTTCTTGATGACATCATCATTAGGAGATTGGATTGACGTGTTCTTGATGACATCATCATTAGGAGATTGGATTAACTTGTTCTTGATGACATCATCATTAGGAGATTGGATTGACTTGTTCTTGAGGTTATCGTCGCTAAAAAAAAAGTGAATTAAATGTAAAAAAAAATGCCAGAGAAAATGTTCAAGAAATACTTGCTACAGCTGTCACCAGTAAGTGTAGAGAGTGAGATCAGCAATCCTCTCTTGATGAAGTCGGACATTGGACCGAAATTCGCGGACATCGCAATGTGCTGCAAATAATGACACATCGCAATGTGCTGTAAATAATGGCACATCGCAATGTGCTGTAAATAATGACACATCGCAATGTCCTGTAAATAATGACACATCGCAATGTGCTGTAAATAATGACACATCGCAATTATGTCGGCGACGGCTTCGAAAAATAAATTGTAAGACGAATACGCAGCTCAGAAATATTAAAATATGAGTCAGATAGGAATATATCATCATCAAGTACTGGACCTGCTGGCTTAGGTTATCATTTCTCTCCACAACTTTCGATATCGACAATTATTTATCATTTCTGTTGTTGACCTTCTGCCAAGCCTTTCTCTTAAGCTGTCTGGTATCTTTTCTCTTTGCTTCCCTCTATCTCTTCGTCCCTCAATTTTCCCAGTTGTTACAATATATTCCAGTTGTTCTCTTCACATTACATGGCCAAAAAATGATGATTGTTTCTTCCTAATATTGGAAATTAGCTCTCTTTTTGCTTTGGCCTCTTTCAGAACGTTTTCATTACTCTACCTAGCTGTCCATGTTATTCTCAACCTTCTTCTGTAAAACCACATTTCTACAGACTCCAGTGATTATCTTGTCTGTTGTCCTATTGTTCACGATTCACATCCATATGTTAAGACTGGCTCTACATAACATATAAGAACTCTTTTTCTTGTTTCTATTATCAAAAATGGATTGCATAGTATCTTCCTCATTTTTGGAAAGCTGCTTTTGCCTGAGCCATTCTGTATCTCACCTCTTTTGTACAACTTCCGTCTGAAGGAATATATATCATGACGTAATGTCGTCAACGTGTACAGCCAGTTGTCAGGGGGGAGTCTTACATTTCGCAAACAGGCACAGGAAGATACAGCCAAAGATCAAGATCTGTCCTCAATAATAATTGGAGATCACACAATCAACAACGTATTTTATCAAGAAGATATAATATGGTTATAGTTAGTCTAAGGCCCCGGTATCACTGCAAACGAATTAAAATCCATAATTGCTCAACCGCCAGTGCCGGTGGAATCATCCGAATTAAAACTCACATCATTGAAGGATCCAAACAAAGAAATGCAGCTGCAATCCCCATTAATAGCAACTACATCACATGCTAAAGGACATAAGGCCAAGCAGCACCGAAAGTGAACGCAGCTGAACTGTTCTTCGTCGTACCATATCATCATTCATCGTAAGCAATCGGAATATCAAAACACGATCCGGATGAAAAACGCAGCTCACGGTGTGCACAGAGCACTAAACTCAATATCTCCGTCAGCAAGCTGGAAAGATATGGTATAATTTTAGAAAATCCGTATGATCTACAACCACCATGATGATCATGGGCAGGGGTAGGTTGCCTAACATCTACCGTTAATAATAACAGGGGCTCTCATAATCGATGCTTTTTAACTTTAGGCCACAAGTAGGCCGGTCTGCATAGAAAGAAATAAAAGCTGTGGACCAAGTAGGCCCATTCAGCAACTGAACTGAGTGCTGTTAGCGACCCAAAGCTGACTACTTGAATCAGGATCGACGAACAACAGAGCTGATCAAGACCCGGCTCCACCTCCCAGTGGTTCGTCTGGAAACTATTCACTCTGGCCAAGCGATTAGGGATCGAATAGGGAAAGTAACCCAATATTCAAATATGCCGTGTTGAAGTCGGATGTATTGGGCCGAAAGACGCAAATAAACCACAACGCAGCGCATTTACGCCCACTTAATGCAATTTTAACTACGGATCTCAAAGAGGACGTCCATTTTTTAGTTGTCAACGGATGAACGCCATAAAAAGAAAGAATTTTATTTTAGTTTAAAAAGATAGAGAAATAATTTCATAATACCTGGGAATGTATATGTCTATACAAGGAATATGACCAGTGTACTCGGACAAAATGCCCCCTCACCATTCCGGTCTCTTTCCTTGTAACACGTTAAGATCTCAGGGCAGTGCATGAACCGTATTGGAACCTCCGGGTGATTTTGAAATGCCGGTTAATTATTGGGACCAGTGGTAAGAATAATATTATTATTATTATTTAAAATAAAAATTTGAAACGGGTAGCGGGATAGGTAGAATTGGATGGAAAGAAAAGAAAATAAATGATGAAGTCTTAAAACAACTAAAAATGAAAAGAGAACTACTAAACACAATTCAAACAAGACAAATAAGATTTTTGGGCCATGTTAAAAGACACAACGGCCTACTAAAAGTATTCTTGAATGGGAAACTACAAGGTAAAAGAGGCAGACCAAGACTAGCATGGGCGAGTAACATAAACATATGACAACCTGAACCATCAAAGCATGAGACAGAGCAGAATGGCGCTCCATGGTAGGTAACCTTCGTTACGGAGATGGCACCCGATGATGATGAGCGGGAACCAACCTACTATTTTTATGTTGAACTGCCAGGGATCCGATCTTCACCTTGAGGAGCCAGTAGTGGGGTGTAGTATACACTGCATCGTATGCGGTATATACTCCATCGTATGCTGACAGCTTTACAAAAAGGAACACAACAAAATGCTGACGTTTCGGTCTGCAGATTTCTTCAAAGGACAGGGACAACGAAAACAACTTGTGAGGCACAAATATCTATAGCTACATGTCCGATGATAAAGTTAGGGAGAGAATGATTTACCGCAGCACTGCAATTAGTTGCCTGTTACCCTCTCTTTCCCCGTTCCCCATTTTTTTTCACCTTGAGCACAGGACCTACTTTTTAACCATGTCTCCGATATGTCTAGGTACTTGATCACATCAACGTTGAAACAGAAATCGCGGATAAATAAAAAAAAAAAAAAAAAAATCTAAAACATTAACGTTGAAATCAGAGATCTTGAAAAAAAAAATACAAAGTCGATCTCCGTAAATATGGTTTGAACTGGGTACATTTAGACTTTATAACGAACATTTTTCTCAACACTGCAGTACCTGGGATTCACAGATGGGGGGAGTTGGCGAGGACAGCCGTAGAATTATAAACAAAGCCAGAATAACTATCGCAGAAGTAAGCAACGTCTGGAGATCTGCCAAGTGCAACACAAAGGCCAAGTTAATAGTTTATGAGAGATATACAGTTTCAGTGCTTTTGTATGGTTAGGAATGTTGGCAAACATCAGAAAATGAAACATGAACACTGTTGGCATTCTATATGACTTGTCTGATGATAATTCTTAGCAATAAATCAGCAATCAAGAAGGAATAATCAGCAGGTGAAATCATGTGATAACAGGTAGACACTAGAATTGGATAGATCATGTGCTGATAATGTATCACCTTGGCTACTAGAAGCTTCTAGCAGACACTGGAATAGATGGACCGATTAGACAATGTAATAAGGGTTAAAATCCAAGGAATATCAAAGAGCAATTATTATCCATTTGGAAATTGAGGAGTAACTATAAATAGTGTACTTAATACAAGGGATGCGCACCAGAGAAGGATTATGTTATTGATCTACTACTGAATGATGCACAATAATTAGACATATATGTGTTGACTGATGCAGATAATAGCAATAAACAGCACTGTCTTTGGTCCATAGTGCACTGGCAGAGCCAAATATTACAATTAACTGCAAAAAGAGATAAAAAAAATAGTAAAATGAGATGTCATAATACAGTTTTGTATGAAATGTAAAGATGCAAAAGAAATCTAGAGTAAATATAATTGTTGGGGTATGTTAAAAGACACAGCAGCCTACTAAAAGTAATCTTTGAAGGGTGAATAAGAAGTAAAAGAGACAGAGAAAGACCGAGACTAATATGAACAAGTAAGTCCAACAAAGGATGGACAAGTTATCCTATGACAGACTGCACTATCAGAGCAAGAGACAGAGCGAAATGGGGCTCTATGGTAGCCAACCTTCGATGCAAGACGGCACTCAAATAAATGGATGAAGAATAAATATAATAAAAGTAAGATGGTCACGGCACCAATTTTGGACATTTGTGAAGAACCGGCACATTTATGAAAGAGAATCAATAGAGTTTGTGGCGGTTACTGGTTAGGTTTACCTCAATAGCTCCTTGCTTTGTCCATCAATTCAGAATTGCAGAACTATAAGTAGTTTTCTTTTCCTTCCCCTCTCGGAACTATTGTTCAAGTCCGGTTTAACTATTAACAAGTATTATCCACTTAGACCTCTTGCTCATAGTCGGTTTCTGCTCACCCTTTCTCACCTCATCACCACTTCTATTGTCTGTTTCAACCTTTCGTAAACTGTTCCTGGACTATAGCATCCACAACGAACTTTAACAATGAAATACAACAATGGTTGCAGTGTGGCCTAGAGCTGTAAGAGCTCCAGATCGAATCCTGCCATAGGCGATGGGAATTTCTGTCTTCGTATCCAAGGTTTCTTCGGGGAGTCATCCTTCCGCAGTCTCGGGGTAGTGAAACCCGTCTTCGAGTCCTCTCGGATAACGCCGAAAAACAGGTGGTCCTTTGTACATTATACGTGCATATTAGAGGGGGTAGGCTAAAGGTTAAAGAGCCCTAGGTGGTTGGAAGTCGAAAATAGTAGACCGAAAATTGTCGCTGGTTGTGGCAAAATTGCACCACGGAAATAAAAAGCAGAATAGCTCAGGCCAAAATAGCATTTCAGAAAATGAAAAAAAATCTTATGCAACAAATCTGTCAATAGAAATAAGAAAGAGAGTTCATCGGTGCTGTATAGAACCAATTCTGACCTATGGAAGTGAATCATAGACAGTAGACAAACAAATGAAAAGACGATTAAAGGAAACAGAGATGGGATTTCTCAGAAGAATGTTGAAAGTTCCATGGACAGCTACAAAGACCAATGAGGAAGTTCTCAAAGAGGCCAACACAAAAAGGGAGCTCCTAAAAAACACCAGAAAGAAACAATCAACATTTTTCGGGCACATAATGAGAAGAGGAAAGTTGGAATACTTGGTTACAACTGGCAAAATAAAATGAAAGAGAGATCGCGGACGTCAAAGAGAGAAAATGCTGCATAGATTTGTGTCAAGGCATGGAAAACAGTCAACAACAGAACTGATATGATGCACTGTAGATAGAAGATTGTGGGAGGACATGATCGCCTACGCCAACCGGTATGGCACATGATGATGGCAACATTTATAGGAAAAATAAATCCAAAAACGTCAACAACAAAATAAAATCACGACGATAAAAAATGTAAGTACATCTGAAGTGGGAATATCTGCCTGCATGGCGAGGGGCACCTTAACACGAGGCTGCCTGTGAGAAAAAAAGGGGAGAGTGATATTTACCCAAAATTCAATTCCCTGGGACTTCGGTAGTGATAAAAGGTTGATGTACGCAAACAAGAAAAACGGATGCAATAATAACAAAGATAAAGAGGCTAGGAATAGCCCCCGCCATAGAATATATAAGGAACAACAGATAAAATGGTTTGGCCATGTGACAAGGCAGAAAGAACAAAACACAACACAACGAGCTTTCAACAAACGTTGTGAGAACACCAGACCCAAGGGTCGACCACGAAAAAGATGGATCGATGGAATATTAGAAGCACTAGGAAACATAACAGCAGCAGAGGCGAACAGAAGAGCAAAAGACCACAGATTATATCTCCCCTCGACGCTGAAAGGCAGATGAAGAAGGAAAGAAGAAGAAGAAGAATGAAATTTTCACTTTCAGTCTGCCACTTTTATATGATGCAAAGATCACTTGGTGCATTCCAACACATAAAACAAAGAATTCATATTCTTCTCTACTGTCTTCATTTTTCCCTTGACGCTGCAAGGCACAAGAGGTCATAGAGAACAACCCATCAATTGATGGCGGTAGAAAGTAATACTTTCGGGACCATAAGCTAAAAATAAAACCCTATAAATTAAGCGCTGTATTTAAAACATAATCAGCTTACAGTATATATATATATATGTGTGTGTGTGTGTGTAATTATATTAAAACATAAATGTTAATTATGTTACATTATAATTATGTTACTTTAGGGCAATAATGGAAGGAAATATTTTACATAGTGAGAATTGTCGTTATGTTGCAAATTATGAGGTTAAAGGTCAACCTAAAGTTCGATCTCACTTCCTGGCCCCCTCAAGTGTCGAACCCGCCGTCCAGTGCTGTGTAAAGTTGTTGGCGGGAAGCAGTGTTATCAGGCTTGGCATACTCTGCGGAAGAAAGGATGGCCACGCGCCGAGCAAATTGAAGAGATTGTTTTGATTACCCTAAAACAAAACGTATACATACACACATTCTCAGATAACGTGTCCATCATGATTTCTTTTGTAGAAAGAAGAAAAAATATGTTATTATTATATACGTGCAGTTTGTTTATTATTTTCATAATTTTACTCCTTTAATTATTTCTAATGTGTACCACCATTTTTGTTACAGATCATATGTTTTTGTCTGTCTGTATTTCAGTGAAAAGTGAATGATTCCTCCTGACGATGTTTTCTCAATGATGGAATTAATTATCTATTTCAGACATCTATTCAACTTTTACCTATATTACAATGCTTACATCTGTGGCATTCCTGCATGTATTGTGTCTATTCTTATTGAGCAGAAGATCAGGTAGTAGTATGGAATGTTACTTTCCTGCAACATTTCGACTTGTATGTTTGATTCGCATGCTTTGTACTCTTTTACCTGCTTGACATTTTTGTGTGTCTTTCTATTGTGGAAAGAGTTTTAAAAAACTGAGAGAGAATTTAAAACTTCAATTCGAATTCTAGACCCTTGATCATATTTTGCTTTTGTATATACTTTACATTTCTTTTTAAAATCATTTATGGATTTGCTTCACAAGTAGTCTAATAATTCTATTTTTTAAAATATTTGTTTCTTTTCCTTATGTTGAAAATCATAAAACGCGTTTTCCACATTTGTTTTGGGCACAATAGCTTCAAATTGTACTCTCATCCCATTTTGTTGTGATTTTAATTAAACTCTATCGACAGTTAAGTATATATATATATATATGTGTATATATATATATATATATATATATATATATATATATATATATATATATATATATATATATATGTTAGATTTTACATGTGACTACATTTTTTATTTGAATGCTTCTATGGAACTCTCATCTGCTACATAATATTTTATGCAAACTGACAGTCCAATCACAATTTTTTTATTTCTTTTTTTTTCCTTTAAAAATCTCACTCAGGTTGAAATTTATAAACAAAGTGAACTAGTGTCCATTAAATAATTCTAGAAAAGGTTAATATGAACATTCTAACGGTTTAATTTTTATGGGCTTTTGAATTATTACTGAAGCTATCTCGAGTCGTATCGTCATTGTTAACATTATCGATATTCAACATACAAGCGTTGCGGGCCTTTAGAGAAGACGCCTTTTTGTGATGTTTAATCCAAGCAATAGGAACATATGAGACCAACCTGTCAGCGCTTTGGTTGGACGAAGAAGCATTAAAGGGAAAATAACTTGAAATAAAGAAAAGTGTTTGCATAAAAAAAACTTGTAGTTAACTCTTTCCGTACGAAAGCTTTTTATCGACGCAACGGAAGAGGTTTCAGAGACAAAATTTTTCATGGTTTTAAGAATCAATCAACATATTTATATTTATCTAACATATTATATATGAATTATTAGATAACTGAACAGGGTATTAGATTTCACCAATACCAAGATGATACAAGACATGTAAAAAATGAATATGGTTTGATGACGTTTACACTAATCAAATTGAGAGTGACGCACTGTGCGACGAAACGTACGGAAGAGTTAATAATAAAGTTATACAATGTAAATTATTGAGCTGGTTAAGTTGATTTGCTCACAAGGGATCATCATGATGTGCCACACCGGTTGGTGAAGGCGATCATGTCCTTCCACAATCTTCAATCTTAGTAGTGCAGTTCACTAAACAAGTTAACTGCTTCCAAAATATGAAATAGTGAACAAATAAATCGTTTAGATTGATTTTTGCCTTAATCTGATGTACAGCAGTTCACTTATGTTTGATGGAGCAAACATAAATTTGTATTAATTTTTGTTCTGTTTGATCTATATATGTATGTCCACACCTCTGCCATTTAAATCCCACCTAACCCCCGAAAACAAGCTTATGGAGTCAGGAAGTCAAATATCCTAATTTATTTCAATTTTGTAGGAATGATTTATAAATTTATAATAAAATTTCGTGTCTTCATTAATTATGAAAGGGAAGGGAAATGTTCAAACACTCGTCAAGAAATTACGTCACTAATTAATAAAATAATATAAAAGAAGGAAATAGATAGTTTATATCTAGTTATAGATAATTAATATATAGTTTATTTTATAATAGTTTATGTTTATTGTAATGTCTCAGAGTGGTAATTCACCGTAGTATGTCACAACAATTGTAGACAGGGAGGACGGTACTCTTTCCTCGTTGTTATTTCCTTCTCTCACTCAGCTAACCTGGTACCTTTTATTTTGATCTGGGCCGACTGGCGTCAAACGTGGCTTAAGTCGATGACTCGTTCATTGGTGAAAGGAAGCGTCCTTCTTCAGCATTTTGTTAACCTGACACCTGTTGTATATTATAACATAGAATACAGGTCAACAAAATGCTGACACAGGACGCTTCCTTTCACCAATGAATGAGTCATAGACTTAAGCCACGTTTGACGCTTTCCAGTTGTATATTATAACATATAACATAGAATACAGGTAGATCATCTGCTGCCTTGCAGGAAGATTGGGGACAATGAAAGGCTAAGGAAAGCGCAAACCTGAACAAAATGCTGGCTGAAATCGGATGCACTGGGCCACTGGCGCAGAACACAGTGCAACGTTTTAACAGGTTTTCAAGCGGAGTGGATCTAACAGGCTTAAACAGACAGCTGTCTTCGTGCGACAGCCTGGAGTCCTACTCTGATTGAGTCCTGATCGCAGAGAGAGAGAGGGAATTCAGGTAATAGCAGCAAGGAGGAGTGCACAATTATTGGAGTAACTCTTTCTCTATGGAGTGTTCCCAGTATCAATATTACTAGTGTTTGCTTGCGTTCGCTCGATGACTAAAGGCTAAATGACCTCTTTGTCATCCGCCCTTAAAAGGACGTTAAGTGGGCGAGTCTGCGTTGTGTTGTAGTTTGCAGTATAACTGTGATATTTGCGCCTTTCGGCCCAACACATCCGACTTCAGCAATGCATTTGTGAGTACCGAGTTGTCTCCCCTCTTCGGTCCCTACTCGTTTGGCCTGACCAGACAGTTTAGTCTGTTATTAGAGGCACCACGGAGAGGTGGAGCAGGCTTTGGATGGTTCTGGTTCATCGATCCTGACGCAAGCCATAAGCTGTGGGTCGCTGACAACTTCCAGCTCTGGCCCTGTGAGGTGCTCCTTCGCCTCCGATAATACTAGTGTTTAGAAATTGGGGGACTTCCTGTCAGCAGTGATTACTGTAAACCTATGTATCTTCTTAAAAAGTATGATTATTGTACCGTGTGATTCCCTCTCCGGGAGACTACATTACATACCTCAACAAATTTAAGAAAGCGAACATTTCTCAGTAATGTTCATTTCAATATCTTCCCTGTTTAATGTTCAGTATGTGCTTAGCAGCACGGGCGTCATACTGACCATTTTACCACAAAAGTCTGTAAAAATTATGGTCACTAACACCGTATTCCCTATACGCCACTTGGCGTGATGGGGATACATTAATTTTTAAAAAGAGTACTTTAGGTAGGCCCTGTTTTGCATTATACGAGAGAAGTATTTATCCATTTTTATAGTGAACCATCATCGCATTGTATATTTGCAGATACTTGTAATACCGGAATTCTTAGGTACCGTCGAAATATAAGCATGAGATATAGAATTATAAAGGAAAATACATGTGTTGGGGGTGAGGTTTTACCGTAAGATTCTAGATTCTCGATACAGAGACTACATCACAGATGAGAAAGTTTATTAAAATCATCACTAATAACATGAGCACACGCAAAGAAATTCTTACTGCGTTAAGACGAAACAAAAAATGCTGGTCAAATCCATATTATATGGACTAGTATTAGGTGGAAAACAAGGAGGTAATCACAAAACAATAATATTTGAATGATTTTAAGATGAGAAACATGGAGCTAGTCAAAATCCATGCTATCGATGCCATGGAAATCGTTGGGCTAGTCACACAGGGAAAATGTATCAATGACATCAAAAGACTTGACGGAAAAAAACAAAACAAAACTATAGAACAAATCAAGAAACTGCCTTGTGAAAAAGAATAATGGAGAAAAATTATGAACATCTAATCAGGATGACGTTCCAAAGTCTGTAAAGGGAGTTAAAGGATCGGGCAGGCATGTTCACACAGAATTATTCAGAGTTGTGGGGAGAATCTACGTTCGTCCGACGACTATTACTCTTCGTCGTCAGCCCTTAAGAGGACTTTAAGTGAGTGAAGACGGTTTGTCTTGTGGTTTACAGGGAGCTGTGATATCTAAGGCTCTCAACATATCCGACTTCTGACCAATATTTTTGAGTGGCGGGTTTACTTTTCCCCTCTTTGATTCATATTCGCTTGACCAGACTAATTAACGTATTTCCAGATCCACCAGATGTGAAATAGGATGTTATTTAGTGACCTTCAAGGTCACTGATTCTGTAACAGACAGTCAGCTATGATTCCTCTCATTGCTTTTAGCCCAGGCCCGTTAGACATCTTGTGCCCAAAGAAGAATAACTTTCTCTTTTTGGCGTTTACCCACTGACTACTAAATGAATTGATTGTCCTCTTCGTCATCTGTGTTTAGCAGGACATTAATTGGACGTAGGTGCACTGTGTTGTCATTTACAGTATAACTGTAATATTTGCGCATTTCGACCCAACACATCCGACTTCAGCATTTCATTTTTGAGTACCAGGTTGCCTTCCATCTTCGATCCCTATTCGTTTGGTCAGACTAGACAGGTTAGTCTGTTTCTAGAGGCACCGAAAAGGAGTGGAGTAGGATCTTGATGGTTCTAACTCATCATCGGCTATGAGTCGCTGACAGCTCTCGGCTCTGCTACTGACTGGCGCCTTGCCTCCCAAAGAAGAATATACTGAAGTTGAAAAAAAAAACAAAAAACAAACAAACCAAAAATAACATGCGTTTAATTTTTGTACTTTTGTTGTAAAGTTATAAAAGTGACTTACACACATAATCAGAAGAGGATAAAAAATGTGACATTATCTGCATACTTGTTTAGGTAATTGACTTCTGACTCAATGGCTAACTCCACAGATCTGCTAGCAACGCCAGATATACTCTTGGTTCCAGCATTTTCTTAATATTTCTTGATTTATCACTAGCGTACCCTCCAGGGAGATCCTTTTATCAGCGGGCGAGAAGCATGATCTGAACATCTTTACCAGAGACTGGCTTAACTCTTCAACTCCCAAAATATTATCCTCTTTTGGGATAATTGTCAGACAAAATTGTGAAGCATTTAATCAAGTTTAAACTTCTGCATAAATTGTTGTTCCTAATAAGAGCTTAAATAAATAATGAACTTTTAAGACAACTAAAAATTAAAGGAGAACTACTAAACACAATTAGAACAAGATAAATGAGATTTTGGGGGCATGTTAAAGACACAACAGCCTAATAAAAGTAATATTGGAATGAAAATACAGGGTAACAGAGGCAGACCAAGACTAACATGGACGAGTAACATCAAAGGATGGACAAGACAGCCTATGACAACCTGCGCCATTAAAGCAAGAGACAGAGCAGAGTGGCGCTCCATGGTAGCCAACCTGCGATGCGGAGACGGCGCTCGATGATGAATAAGAGCTTATTAAAGTATAAATTATACTAACGACAAATATTTCTTATGTTACACATTATTATTATTATTATTATTATTGAAGCATAGTCTCATTTAGGGGAGCCGCGATAGTTCAGTGGTTAGTGAACTGGACTAGAAAGGACAGGAGGTCTGGTTTAATCCTGACCGACGGCTTCCGGGTTCATCCAGCCTTATATGGGTACTGGATTTTTTTCTGGGAAAGTAGAGCAGCACGGGCGTAATACCGATCACATTACCCCAAAAATCATGTGCTGAAGGTCTATAAAAATTATGGTCACTAACACCATATTCCCTATACGCCACTTGGTGGGACGGGGCTCTTTACTTTTTTTTATTGTTTCATATTAATTTCAAATCCTCAGGATAACTAATATGGAGTTAAAGAGTTAATCCACATTATCTTGTTCATTGCACTAACACATGAATGTACTCATACCTTTATTACCCTGTTTATTTGCTACAAATTTATGATATTTATCCTCTCCTTTAGTGCATTATATTGTTCTGTTTCTGGTTGGCAGGAACATGCTTGGCTGTCTGTTTTTCCTCACGGCATCCTTTATACCGGCTTATATTGCGGCTTTTACTGCTGTCATCTTTGAGAGAAAGTCAAGGTATGACATTAGCGTTGTCACACAGTACCACTGAATCATTTGTGTACCTCACGTTATTTATTTGTTTTTTTTTTTGGTTTTGTTTAATAAACAAGCGACAGCATTCGCTCTCGTCTTATGGAGATCTAGAGATGAGCGAAGAGCGAGGGCAGTTAGTGCATGAGCTGGCTACTCATTTCGTATAAAAACTAAATTATTCCCATTTTCCTTTTTTTTCCACTTTACTCTTCGAAAATACATAGTTTTCATTAATCATGAACAGTTGAATTACAATGATAAAACTAATATAAATAACGGACGTTTTATGTTATCATGTATTGCACCCAATATTATCGATCAGGTTGTCAACATACTGATAAAAAGGTTCCGTAACAGCTTAAAGAAAGCCAAAACCTATCCAGGAGCAGATATTAACTCAGATCACAATCCTGTAATGATTAAAATGAAAACCAAACTAAAGAGAAACAAGCAGATGACTAATTCATCAACAGTATCACAAGATATAACAGCTTTAAATCAAAAAGATGTTAAAGATACTTATATATTACAAGTAAAGAACACATATATCATCAGTGATGATGATATCTGGCAGTGTAGATCACAGCTTTTCCTATGGCAATTTAAAAATGAAAACAAAATGGTTTAAGGTTTAACCCATTCACTGAAAATGTGTACCAAACTGGTGTCAACGTTTTTGTTTTTTTAACTGGCAAAGTTTGCGCGCTGACGTGATACTGACCACATCGTCCACAAAGATGATCATGGAAAAATATGGACACTAACACAAGATTCTCCTTCACATAGAATACGTGACAGACTAACCTAACTTGTTTTCTACAACAGTTCGCAGGCAGTATGTGAATGATGCTGGTTATCATATTCTTCAAAATTGAGGCTGAGGCTAAAAACAAACATTTCAGCAATCCTTGATTGTATAATAATGAAAGGCGTAACCCAATCAGTTAACATATAAGATCTAGAGATTATTTGAATATAGAAGCTTATGTAAACTGAGAAAGACATGAGTGATGGAGATAAACTAATTAGCACTTGTGGTGTAAATAATAAAACAAAAGAAAACAAACTGTGCAGCGCATGCAACAAGATGGAAGTCTCGATGTGGATATCAAATTTAACAAGTTCGTTGCCAGGTCAAAACAGAGGGCTAGAAACCTATCATCAACAAAGGAAAGCATTGACGTACTTTAGAAGGATAGTTTATTGTTTGGAGTGGAAACGGGGGTATTAAGAGCCAACAAAGCCATGTAGCCTTTGCCAATGTAAACATTTGTAAATCTGTCAAAATCAAGACGTGGGCTGTGTACGCATTTATGTGAGCTGTAATCCCAGTGCTGGCGTATGGGTCTGAATGATGGACAATAACAGATGGTTAAACGTCAAGACAACCTGCATGTGGAAGTTTCACCGAATATATCAGAAAAATAAATCAACAGCCTAAGACACCTCTTTGAGTTAAAACGAGGGAATAGCACATTGAGCTGAAAGTAATCAGTGACGCACACCTGGCTGTTTACGTCAGAATCAACGAACCAAAGCTTATGAAGATCCTACCCAACCTGCTCGTGGAAACTCTGGTGATGGATCAACTAAATAACACAAAGACAATGGCATTGTTGTAGCACTCTGCAAAATCCACAAACAACAGAAAACACAGAGTGATTGGCAGCCTGAACTAGGACCAAACCCGTACTCCTGAACACAGCGCCCTTCCTTGATAGATCTGCATTTCAGGACACTGCCAGCTGCGTAGCTTAAAAAGTTGCTATTTCTAATATGACTTGCTGGAGAAGGAAGTGATGTCCTGGAAGGATATGCATCGCAGTCTGCCGTAAACCACAAAACATCGTATCGGCGCCCACTTTACATCTTCTTAAAGGACGGACGATTAAAATTAGTAGTCGTAGGACTAATGCAAACGAAGTAGAACACGAACACAGAGCCAGAAGCTGGATAAATCACATTCCTAGAAGAGATTTAGAAACTATTTCTTGAACTGCAGTTAGGTTGCTAATTCTTACGAAAAGGCAAATGAAGAACGACTCGGCAGAAAAATCATTTCATGCAAAAATGAGTAGTTGGGCTTGGGATACCCTGCCGATGATGCAAGATAAAGAGATTTTGTTATTGCCTACCAGATGCTATAATACATGTCCGCCATGTACTACTTTACGTAGCCAATGGAAATAAGTGAGCGTTAGGTGAAGAGATCTAAACATGGTTGTTGGTTGTAGGAGAGACACATGGAGCGCTGTGGTGAAGAGATCTAAAAGTGATTGCTAGTTGTTGGAGAGACATAGGGAGCGCCGTGGTGGAGCGATCTAAAAGTTTTTGTTGGGGAGACTCAGGGAGCTCTGTAGTGAAGAGATCTAAAAGTGGTTGTTAGTTGTTGGAGAGACATAGGGAGCGCTGTGGTGGAGCGATCTAAAAGTGGTTGTTAGTTGTTGGAGAGATATAGGGAGCGCTGTGGTGAAGAGATCTAAAAGTGGTTGTTAGTTGTTAGAGAGATATAGGGAGCTCTGTGGAGAAGAGATCTAAAAGTGGTTGTTAGTTGTTAGAGAGATATAGGGAGCTCTGTGGTGAAGAGATCTAAAAGTGGTTGTTAGTTGTTGGAGAGACATAGGGAGCGCTGTGGTGAAGAGATCTAAAAGTGGTTGTTAGTTGTTAGAGAGATATAGGGAGCTCTGTGGTGAAGAGATCTAAAAGTGGTTGTTAGTTGTTGGAGAGACATAGGGAGCGCTGTGGTGGAGCGATCTAAAAGTGGTTGTTAGTTGTTGGAGAGACATAGGGAGCTCTGTGGTGAAGAGATCTAAAAGTGGTTGTTAGTTGTTAGAGAGATATAGGGAGCTCTGTGGTGAAGAGATCTAAAAGTGGTTGTTAGTTGTTAGAGAGATATAGGGAGCTCTGTGGTGAAGAGATCTAAAAGTGGTTGTTAGTTGTTGGAGAGACATAGGGAGCGCTGTGGTGGAGCGATCTAAAAGTGGTTGTTAGTTGTTGGAGAGACATAGGGAGCTCTGTGGAGAAGAGATCTAAAAGTGGTTGTTAGTTGTTAGAGAGATATAGGGAGCTCTGTGGTGAAGAGATCTAAAAGTGGTTGTTAGTTGTTGGAGAGACATAGGGAGCGCTGTGGTGGAGCGATCTAAAAGTGGTTGTTGGTGACATAGGGAGCACTGGTGGAGCGATCTAAAAGTGGTTGTTGGTGACATAGGGAGCACTGCGGTGGAGCGATCTACAAGTCGTTGTGGGGTAGACTCAGGGAGCACTGTGGTGGAGCGATCTAAAAGTGGTTGTTGGTGACATAGGGAGCACTGCGGTGGAGCGATCTAAAAGTGGTTTTACAAGAGACATAGGGAGCACTGTGGTGGAGCAATCTAAATGTGGTTGTTGGTTGTTGGAGACATAGGGAGCACTGTGGTGAAGCGATCTAAAAGTGGTTGTAGGAGAGACATAGGGAGCACTGTGGTGAAGCGATCTAAAAGTGGTTGTAGGAGAGACATAGGGAGCACTGTGGTGAAGCGATCTAAAAGTGGTTGTAGGAGAGACATAGGGAGCACTGTAGTGAAGCGATCTAAAAGTGGTTGTAGGAGAGACATAGGGAGCACTGTAGTGAAGCGATCTAAAAGTGGTTGTAGGAGAGACATAGGGAGCACTGTGGTGAACTGATCTAAAACTGGTTGCTTGAAAGGCACAGAAAACGCTATGGTTATGAGGATTATCATGAAACATTGTTTAAGTTCTCGCAATAATAAATAAATGTAATAGTTGAATGTCGCCGGGTCGACGCGATCCGTTGTATACGCGACACCGGAAGTTGTAACGATGACTTTCATAATTTGTCAAACTTTACTGAAAATGTGGGTCTTGTTCATCCAAGAGGTACTGCAACAGTAGGTCGTCCATATCAACAGATCTTACAAATAATATAGAAACAATAAACACAACATATAGAAAAAATAAACGAGAGTAAACACATACATAGCAAGCCGACTTATAACAATAAACGGAGGCGAACCACAAGATGGGTCACAAACAGACGCCTAAGAAAAACATAAATGTATTTTAAAAATGATATTGGTGACGTACAGAATCAACAACATAGAAACACAGTAAAAGAAAGAAGAAATAGATTGGTCATATACTTAAAAACAATTAACACAAGAAAATGAATTTTAATAAAGCGGAAAGACTTCGCTAGTTTATAATTACAATATTAGTTGTGGGTAAAGAAATGTTTCCTTTATTCAATGTTGCCCTAATTAGTGTTACAAGAGGGATGCGAACTTTGACAAAAATAAAGCTTGCAAACAATGTACGTGAGTCACGTGTTATGATGTCCACCACTCCTGTACATCGAGTGGATGTTCATTATTTATACCTTTATTAAGGAAAATTTGTATTATTTGTGATGAGAAGAAATAATAACAGAATAGCAAATGAAGCCCTCATATGGGAAGCGACAGGTAAGAGGAAAAGAGGAAGACCCAGAGAGACACTGAGAACATTGATGAGAGAGGCAAGAGCAGCAGGAATCGGCTCCCTCAATGAGATAGAGCTGCTTGCACAGAACAGAGTCAAATGGCGAGATTTGATAAAATATCTTTAAAAGAATTGAAAACTGCTATAACAAAAATTCAGATAAGAGAGGGAGTATCTTGGTCTACGCCCTATGGGCCGGCTACGGCTCGAAAGGTAAATAGATAGATAGATATTAAAGAAAAGACACAAACACAGCAATACAGAAAGTAGAGAGCTAAACTACAGAATTAGATATTAAAATTACAGCAAATCCTTCTCGTGTAACATGAGTAGCCAGGGTTCTAACAAAAGATTGTATACTCAAATCTATTAACGAACGTTTTTACGGACTGTTTCTATGTACATGCTCAGATACAACAGATTCAGTTGGGCTGTGTCACATAATCATCATATCTGACTTCTCTAATGACAGTGTCTGTATATGTAGTGTATGTTCATGCATATTTGTTCGTTGAGTAGAAATCTTGCTTTTGACATAACCACAACTAAATCTTAAAGTAATATTTCATGATTTATTTTATGTTATCTGCAATAGAGCATCTTTAAGTTGGGAGTATTATAATTGAAGTACAATGACAAGGATTTAATTGAAAAAAGGTTAATATTAAATTAAATAACCAACAACTGCTGATATCTAAATTGTGTTTATAATTAAAATATGTAATATTGGCTTGAAGAAAACAAATAGTATTTTAGTGCATGCACAGTTTGATTAAATAAAATTATACTTCACATACATAACTGTTAACATACAATTATGGACACCTTGTTTACTGTTACTATGTACAGCTTGAGCTAGTTCGTTTTTGTTCAGTTTCTCCACCTATAAAGTGTAACTGTCCACCTATAAAGTGTAACTGTCCACCTATAAAGTATGTGCATCTGTGAGAACGCCAAGCTCTAGTATATAGATCAATGGTAGCCCTTCAGGTCTCTTTTTGGAGCATTGGCCACGGATAAGGTCTCTCCATCCATCCCTACTCTTACACCGTTTCTCTACCTGTCTCCATCCATCCTTACTCTTAGACATTTTCTCTACTTCTCTCCATCCATCCCTACTCTTACACAGTTTCTCTACCTCTCTCCATCCATCCCTACTCTTAGACATTTTCTCTACTTCTCTCCATCCATCCCTACTCTTAGACATTTTCTCTACTTCTCTACCTCTCTCCATCCATCCCTACTCTTACACAGTTTCTCTACCTCTCTCCATCCATCCCTACTCTTAGACATTTTCTCTACTTCTCTCCATCCATCCTTACTCTTACACAGTTTCTCTACTTCTCTCCATCCATCCCTACTCTTAGACATTTTCTCTACTTCTCTCCATCCATCTCTACATTATAATCTCTCCCACAAGAATTTGTAGCATCTGAGTCTTAACGTGAATATTATCAGCTAGCATGTTGACAGCCGGAGCTGTCCTGTTCCTATCCCAGTTGGAGTGTCAGTCCTACAGCGCCCATTTGGCTTTGACTGCATGACGTCACACTTTCTGTTCCCAGAATACCTCCCGTTTCGAAGAATTGACTAGTTGTTTCCCCTGTCTGCAATTTTGTAATCTGTGGAATTTATGTTTTACGAGATGGCAAGTTGTTAGCCAATCGCCCACCTCCTTAGTTCCCTTTTACGACATGCGTCGCAGGTGACAGTGGCTTTCCTCCTTTCTTCACTGACCGTAGCCAGGACACGGTAGCCACACTAGTTGTGACATTAGATAGTAGCTGTGATATTCTCTTCCTTTTCTTCTGCGTACACATCTGGACGTCGCTATTAATGAGTTCGAAGATAGCGTTTGCTTACTCGAGCCTGGTGGCATCACCAAACAGCTTGTAATACAAATACGGACAGAAGTGAAAGGAATAGTTGACAAAGAGGAACAGAATAGTCTACAGAGAAAAACAATAACTCAGTTTCCTGGATGAAGAATACCCACAAGACCTATGGATCCGTGTGTACACAGATGGATCAGCACAGAATGCAGTAAAGAATGGGGGAGAAGGTGCATATATAGAGTACCCAAATAACACTAGAAATGTGAATAAAATAGCAACAGGGAAATATTGACAAAATTATGATGCAGAAATACAAGCAATAAAGTTGGCAATAGAAAAACTACTGAACAGTAATCTTAGCCCACAGCCTGTAGTGTTTTTGACAGATGCAAGATCAGTACTCCAGGCACTACAATCCAGAAAATGACCACATCTGCAGACCTTATTGACTGAACTCTGCAAGCACCACAGGGTTGCCCTGTAGTGGATACCATCTCACTGGAATACCAGGAAATGAGAAAGCAGATCAGTTGGCAAAGGAAGGTTCAACAGGCACACAACTAGATACACCGGTTACATACCATCATAAGAAACAGATAATCAAATCAATCAGAGGACCACAAGCCCCAAATTATGATGCCTTTCATAATATGAATAGATATGAACAATTATCATTATACGCCTCAGAACAGGACACAATGGACCCCATAGTCACATGTATACAAAATTCAAGATCGGCACCTCAACTACTTGTACATGTGGACAGGCGCCCCAGACTGCTGAACACATATTTCAAGACTGCACTGAATATAGTAGACTGAGGAAAATCCATTGGCCCATAGATACAACACTACAGATAAAACTATATGGGCCACTGCAAGAATTACAAAAGACAGTAAAATTTATACAGGAAACGACATTGCAGATATAGACAATACTTTGGGCGAACGAAAGATAGATAGACACACAGCTTTTACTGGCACGGTGCCGGTGATTGCCAGATGAGCCTTCTCTGTCCTTTATATGTAGGACATGATTATAACAGATGTGTAGCAGTCATTGTACCTGTGCCACAGTCACATTCATAAGAGGTTCCTATGCTGTTGATATTATATAATAACTATAGTTCGCTTCAGATTTTTTGCCTCACTTCAAAAAACCACAGCTCAGCAACCATTTGTGCTACAGTGCTGATATTTTGCATGTAACCTACTGAATCTCATAACGTAATAGAAAAAATAAATTCATTGCAAACAAACTGCTGGTTTTTCTTGTGCGCTTGCTTACCAGGAGGATAAAAGTATGATTAAACTTGGGCACATTTGAATCAAAATTTAAGAGTATTTACCCCTTCCATATCACTTCAAGAATGATTTAAACATCTTCATTTGGGAATTTCCTTTATATGTTGGTGGGTAAAGGCACCGGTTTACACTATTGAATTGCAAATGTCAGATTTTTGTCAATATTTGCACATATGTGTAGCAAATTTCTCTTATATTCGGTGCGCAATTCTGGTTTTGCACTTACTGGATTAAAATTGTCAACTTTTTGTATCACGTCATTAGTATAACGTCACCAAAAATACAAAATCAAATTATTTACATAGGCGTGTTTTGTGAGTTGTGCCCTTAACAATGAGTTTAAAGTTGAAATTTGTTACTGAACAAAATATTACAAAGAAATTATATTTATATTTTTGTAGAGAGGCAAAACGAGGGAGTCTATATCACAGCATATCAAATCCTGAAAAGAGAACGATGCACGTGTTAGGTTTAAGTAAACGGTCGTTTCATAGATCAGTGAAAAATGTTCAATGTGAATGTTCAAGGAAAGAAAGAAGTCGAGGAAGAAAACATTTGTTAGACAGTTTTGACAGAGAACTTGTCCGCAGAGAGATTTGTAAAATGTTTGACTTAGGGGAAGAAGTTACCATAAGGAAACTTAAGATTTGGCTTAAAAAGAACACCAGTATTGATGTATCAAAAACCACACTATGGAGAAGTGTGCGGAGTTTAGGCTTCACTTTTAGAAAATATTCTTGTGGAAGAAACATCATTTGCGAGAAACCTCATTTAGTAGCTGCAAGAAGCAAATATTTACGTGAAGTTAGACAAATGCGTAATGAAGATTATGACATTGTGTACTTGGACGAAACATGGATTAATGCCCACCACACAAATGAAAAAGAATGGCAGTCATTAGATGGGACTATTAAAAGGTATGTACCTAGCAGCAAAGGAAAGCGCCTTATAGTGGCACATGCTGGGAGCAAAAATAATGGCCTGGTGGAGAATGCTGAACTTGTTTTTATTGCAAAGTCAACTGATAACCAGGATTATCATTCAGAGATGAACAGTCATATGTTCAGAGATTGGATTAAAGACACTCTTTTGCCTTTATCAGATCGACCATCTTGTTTGATCATGGATAATGCATCTTACCATAACAAAGTGGCACAAGAAGATAAAGTTCCAACATCATCAAGCACTAAAGCTGAAATAAAGACATGGCTGACAAGGGAACAAATACCATTTAACGATATGTATCTCAAGCCTGAATTACTTTCACTTGTAAAACAGATACAACGGCCAAAGATATTTCAAATAGATAAATTAATTGAAGAACATGGTCATAGATGTTTGAGGCTGCCTCCATATCACTCACACCTAAATCCTATTGAATTAGTTTGGGCAAAGATCAAAGGGCAAGTAGCATCCGAAAATAAAACTTTCAAATTATCTGATGTTAAAGAGCTTACCAATGTTGCTATTTCAAACATAGACAAAGATTATTGGGCTAGTTGTGAAGACCATGTTATGGTTGAGGAAGATAAGTATTGGAGAAACGATGGTCTGTGGGTTATTCAACCAAAAATGGTAATACGTCTATTAGATTCGGCAGATTCTGAATAAAACTCATTTGTTTGAACTTACTGAAGTGACTTTGTTGGAGTTGGAAACTCTGGATACGGACCACTTCAGGAACTGTTTTTTTAGTGAGTTGACGATGTATTCTGTGTTCTTAAAATAAATAATTTCTATTCGGTGAATGTTCGGCCTATTTTGATTTGATTCAATATTAGTTGTATAATTAAAAGAGCCCAATCCAAATGGGTAGCATGTTGTGAAAAAGTGCAATTGTGGCGGTTTATTCCCCTATACACCTTCAGGCATGACAGGAACACTTACTTACTTACTCTCTTATTATAAAGTAATAATGTCCCTTATATAAAAATAAAAGTTACGCCTTTTCCTCTAAAAAGTGTAAAAGATCTTCATTTACCGTACATTCTGTTTTTTGTGTCAAAATAAATACAAATATGAAGGAGATCAAAGGAAGTTGCCGCTTTGAGGAAACGGTAACACATACGATAATTTAAATGATAAATTCGTTACGTCATTGAAAATCTAAGGTCGCATGCAAAAAATCATGGTATTCCATCAGACGGTTTTCGAGATATTACTGGAATTAGGGAGGCAAACAATCTGAAACAAACTATAGGTTGTGTTTACAGTACAAGTTTGTTTCAGTGAATTTTCCGTGTGGACTTTTGATCTCTTTACTTGTAATTAATTATATGTTGCTGGTGTGTCAGCGGATCTCTCTATCATCGAGATATCTTTCGCTTGTAGACAAGCCTTTGCTGTTATCCTTTCAGTTCCCAGTGGCGCCCAGATCTTCAACAAACCTGTACCAGTTTGTTCCCTTCATAGACTAATCATTGAACACATTATGCTTATAGATACATACTTGTCTTGTGACCAGGCAGCCACGGTTCAATTCCCAGTCGAGGCGTAGTTTCTTTTCACTGACACGACTTCGGGGAATCATCCAGCTAGCCTTTGAAAATTTGATTGATTATCTTTTGGGCCGAATACGACGCATAGGGCAGAATGTCTGACGGTCAACGGCGACCTGTTTTAGGTATTTGTTTGTTTCTGAGACCCATAGCTCCGCTATTTTTGCTGATGGTTCTATACAAGGTTTCTTTCCATCTTCCTCGTTTTCTTTTACCTTCAGGTCTCCATATAAGGGACACGTGGGCTATCCTTCTAACGTCCATTCTGTGAATGTGGCTTTGAAAATGTGTAGTAACGATTCTTTCTGGGAAACTTGGACGTGTAACGTAGAGCTGCCCATGTCTTCTATGAATAAGCTGTTGATTGTAGCAAAAGTATAAGCAGTACTATCGTATTTCCATCACGCTACTGTTGTGACTGTTACCCTTTGCAAAACTAACTTCAGTTGGTCAGTTCTGTCCATTTGTTTTAGTTCCTCACTAATCTTTACACACGTGTCTGTGTTAACATTTCTTAGAGTTGCGTTACATCATGTTTGAATTTACCCTATATCTTTTTTTTCTGTAAATTTCTCACTTGGTTTATTTTTGTTCTTTTCAAATTCCTCCTGAGTGATCTTATCCTACCTTCCCAGACCCTCATTTATGTGGAGTCAGCCATTCATTCCTTCTTTCTGCATTCTTCTGACGACTATTCTTCTATGTTGTGCGCTTTTAAAAAGACGTTAAATGGGCGTTCATTTCTTGAGACTTGGGTTATAAATAACAGCAATTTCTGCACATTTCGGCCCAATACATCCGACTTCAGCATGGAAATTTTAGTACTTTCTCTGTCTATGCTCGTATGTCCAAGCTGTTAGTTTACTTTTTTTTCATGAAGCCATGGCGGTGATGCGGAGTAAGACCTTGGACAGTTCTAATCTAACGCTAAGCAAGCAGTCAGCTATGAGTCACTGACCGCTTTCACCCCAAGTGCTATTGAACCCAATAATTTCTTAGAGGCTACATTAACTTCTTTGCCATTGCTTTTAATGTCATTATTTCTGTGGCACAATTCATTTCTGTTTTTATGTCAATGTTAACTATTATTAGCAGCCTATTGTCTGTTTTTTATTAATTAATGTTAACTATTATTAGTAACCTATTGTCTGTTTTTTTAAATTAATTAATGTTAACTATTATTAGCAGCCTACTGTCTGTTTTTTATTAATTAATGTTAACTATTATTAGCAACCATTTGTCTGTTTTTTTTTTTATTAATTAGTGTTAACTATTATTAGTCGCCTATTGTCTGTTTTATATTAATTAATGTTAACTATTATTAGCAGCCTATTGTCTGTTTTATATTAATTAATGTTAACTATTATTAGCAGCCTATTGTCTGTTTTATATTAATTAATGATAACAATTTTATTAGCCGCCTATTGTCTGTTTTATATTAATTAATGTTAACTATTATTAGTCGCCTATTGTCTGTTTTATATTAATTAATGTTAACTATTATTAGCCGCCTATTGTCTGTTTTATATTAATTAATGTTAACTATTATTAGCCGCCTATTGTCTGTTTTATATTAATTAATGTTAACTATTATTAGCCGCCTATTGTCTGTTTTATATTAATTAATGTTAAGTATTATTAGCCGCCTATTGTCTGTTTTATATTAATTAATGTTAAGTATTATTAGCCGCCTATTGTCTGTTTAATTTGCATTTGACTTAACTTAATTTTATTCCCATATTCTCCCCCACAACAGTAGTAAATGCATGCATGTATTCATGTATTTATTTGATTTTTTTCTTTTTCCAGTTTATCAGGTAAGTTAATGCAAATGAATTAAACTTGAATTTAGTAGTATTTTAGTACCTATGTCTTGTTTTAGGTCTCTAATTGTTAACTATTGCTCAAAGTTATTTTATAATATTCTTGGGTAAGTGTAGTTGAATGTATCCTTTACGTAAACTTTGATGTATGTCAAGTTTATCCAAGATGTATATCAAAATTAATCTTTGTGTGAAATGAACAGTGATTTTCTTGACTTTAAATGCCAATTCTGACAGTTTAATATAAACTGAGAATGTAGTTGACAAGAAACATTTATTAGATACATACTATGAGATCAGTGTAGCTGCCTTAGCTTAATTTTACGCGTTATATTTCGTCTATATGTGTACGATGTCTTTTTAGATGATGCTGAAGAGATAGATATATAGCTAGATGGTTTGGGGGGGGGGGGGGATGGGCGTATGTATGTGTGTAGGGAGTAGTGTGAGATATGTACAGAAGGGAAACGAATGAATTGTCTCATAGATGGATGGATGGGTAACAAGACAACAATCAGAAAAGTGTAAAGATATATATGTGTGTGTATGTAAGCATAGATAGATGTGTAGATGAAAGAAGGTGGTTGATATTTATACACACACATATATGGATGAATCGGGAGAGAAGACGATATAAGTGGTTTGATACATTTAAAACCAAAAGCTGATTAGCAATTCGCGTTCGTATTCTACATTGGGAATGTAAACGGAACAGTTTGTTCAGAACAAATGAAACTCAAAATTCGTAAATGACAAAAAGTATGATGAAGCGAACCCAGTGTGTAAGTCTGCAAAGCGCAAACATTTAGCTACTATGTCAAACTGACTCTAGTTCGTTTGCTTTTAGCGTTTTTCAAATCATGATACAGCGATCAAAGCGGAACGCTAACATTAACTCCGTGCATCCTCGGTTACATGAAAGGAAGTCATTATCGTATTATTTGTTGTTTTAATGATGTTAATTTATAAACACACACAAATCAAGCTTTAACAAATTGACATCACAACAGTTAGGTGTGGTAGTAAACTAGGGAGAGCGTGCATCAAACTGGAAGCAAATTCGCCTCATAGCAGCAGAGCTAGGAGCTGTCAGTCAGCGACCCACAGCTGATCGTTTGTGCGAGGATCTGTGAACCAGAAACATCCAGACCCTGCTCCACCTTTCCGTAGTGCCTCCAGTAACAGACTAACCTATCTGGTCTGGCCAAGCGAGTAGGGATCGAAGATGGAAGACAACTCGGTACTTAAAAATGTCGTGCTGAAGTCGGATGTGTTGGGCCGAAAGGCGCAAATATCACAGTTATATTGGAGGCGATGGCGCACCTCATAGCAGCAGAGCTGGAGGCTAACAGCAACCCTCGGCTGATGGCTTGCGCCAGGATCGGTGAACTAGAACCATCCTGACCCTGCTCCTCCACTCCGTGGTGCCTCCGGTAACAGACTAACCTGTCTAGTTTGGCCAAGCGAGTAAAGATCGAAGAGGGACGACAACCCGGCACTCAAACATGTCGTGCTAAAGTCGGATGTGTTGGGCCGAAAGGCGCAAATATCACAGTTATACTGCAAACCACAATACGGCGCAGATACGCCCACTTCACATTTTAATGGCTACTGGAGAAGAGGTGTACTCATTTTAGCATAGGCGAACGCAAGCAAGCACAGTTCTACTGTAATCTACAACAAAACGTATCTACCACTTAACGACGCAGACACGTCCAATTAACGCCATTCTAAGGACGGATGATGAAGATGGCATCGATTCCTTTGGTAGTCATCGAACGACAGGATGAAGGAGTGACTTGATTTAGAAACCGACAGATCTTGTCTGTCTGTCTTTTTTGCGTCTTAACACTGTAAGGTGGTCATGGTTAATGTTGAAGTCTGGATTCGACTGCCACTTCTATCTTAGTTGAGCGAATATTTCGATGAATGTAGAATAGTAATAGCTTTGTCTCATCTCAATGCGCGGCATTTTGAGAATAGGACATTTTTGGACAATAGTTATGCGGGTATAGACAAGGTTGTCATTATAAATCTGTGGTGTGACTTTACTGAAGGTTGATAACCGCTGTACTCTAAGTCACGGAAAAGTTGAGAGATACCTTTGATATGGTGACCATTTCTGCAGTAAAGTTTTTTTTCTTCTGCCATCATGTTTTATTTTGACTGGATTCTGGATTCTCACAAACGAATGATGCAGCACATGTACTCCAAACTTTAAATAGGCACCATCAGTCTGAGCCCCTGCACCCTAGCAGAAATGATAACAAAAATACATTAAACAAGACTGCGGCCTCTCCCCATACCCCGTCCAACACCCCAACCAGTACACAGACTTGAGTAGTAGAATATGACCGTCGGCCACAACATTGGGAGGGAAGTCTTTCTGGTGTAGCAGCTGGTGTCAGTAAGTCGTTTAACCGGAAACACGTGCAGCTTGGGAGACCTGTAGAAGCAAAATGATAATGACAATTACATGAGCCCAGTGTTCTTCTCAATCACGTTTGTAGCTGTAACGATTTGGGTTAGAGTGCAACAATTGCTTTCATTTATTGGGGTTAGAGTGCAACAATTGCTTTCATTTATTGGGGTTGGAGTGCAACAATTGCTTTCATTTATTGGGGTTAGAGTGCAACAATTGCTTTCATTTATTGGGGTTAGAGTGCAACAATTGCTTTCATTTATTGGGGTTAGAGTGCAACAATTGCTTTCATTTATTGGGGTTAGAGTGCAACAATTGCTTTCATTTATTGGGGTTAGAGTGCAACAATTGCTTTCATTTATTGGGGTTAGAGTGCAACAATTGCTTTCATTTATTGGGGTTAGAGTGCAACAATTGCTTTCATTTATTGGGGTTAGAGTGCAACAATTGCTTTCATTAATTGGGGTTAGAGTGCAACCATTGCTTTCATTTATTGGGGTTAGAGTGCAACAATTGCTTTCATTTATTGAGGTTAGAGTGCAACAATTGCTTTCATTTATTGGGGTTAGAGTGCAACAATTGCTTTCATTTATTGGGGTTAGAGTGCAACAATTGCTTTCATTTATTGGGGTTATAGTGCAATAATTGCTTTCATTTATTGGTGTTAGAGTGCAACAATTGCTTTCATTTATTGGGGTTAGAGTGCAACAATTGCTTTCATTTATTGACTACACAGCGTGCTGTGTGCTCCACGTGGAATTCGTAAGACATTTGTTGTATTTCGTTTTGAATAGTTCAAGGCCATGATGGTAAATTGTCCCCCTCCCCTGCTTAAACTGTTTCAAGGGTGAATGGAGGTACAACTGTCTTGTAGTTTTCCGAATAGGCTGTCAGTAATTCTTGGAAGTGTCATTATTCTTGGAAACAATTCCAGGATCTCTTTAAAAAAGAATGTGATGGATTTGTCAGTGGTATTATAAATCAACCCATTAGGTTTGAACTATTGTAACTTTGACAGTTTTTCGTGTATTATCGTTAATATAGGAAGAGACTTATCTTTCTGTGAAATTATGTATAGTATGATGTCTCTATTAGACATATATAGTAGAGCCGCGATAGCTCAGTGGTTAGTGAACTGGACTACAAAGGACATGGGGTAGGGTTCGATCTCAACCGACGGCTTCCGGGTTCACCCAGCCTTAAATGGGTACCTGATTTTTTTCTGGGAAAGTAAAGCAGCACGGGCGTAATACCGACCACATTACCCCAAAAATCATGTATGAAGGTCTGTAAAATATAGTGTCACTAACACCATATTTCCTTATACGCCACTTGACGTGACGGGGGTACTTTACTTTTTTATGATGTCTCTATTAGATGATTAGAGGCACAGAGATGGGGTTTCTCATAAGAACGTAGAAAGTTCCCTGGACAACACTGATGTTATTGCGATCACAGTGGCATCTCCTTGCCTCCAAAAAGATGTGCAAATGGTCGACAAATATGGAGACTTAATACCATATTCACTTCCTATCCTCATGTTCTCTTGTGCCGAAGATGACACCTAGGGCAGACATTCTATAGCTTGTTTCATAAGTCGTGCCCAACTTTTAAAATCAATATCTTTTAAACCGCTTTTTGTATTTTTTTCAAAATTTGCATGTAAAGTTATAATGATTGGAACCCAACAGGGAATTAATTTCATTAAAAACAAACATTTGGTTATTATTATTGCTTATTTGATTTATATAAATTTATAACGACCCATTGATGTAGTCAAAACTTAGTGTTTACAGTATTTAAGTTAAAAATAGCGATTACAAATCTATACACGGTCAAATTTACGATTTTTCACGCTTTAAACGTGAGTTATCTGACACAATTAGACACTTGTAGAAAACACGAGGCATTGTGTGTTCCATTTCCGTTCATTCATAGGTGTAGACGTGGAACGCTAACATTTATCATGGGTCTTAAAATGAAATTCTGCAGTTTACAAAACATCGCAATAAAAATGTATGACTATTTTTGCAAAGAGGCTAAACGAAAACATCGCAATAAAATGTATGACTATTTTGCAAAGTGAGGCTAAACGAGGAAGATTATTTCATTCTTTAGAAAACCCTGAGAATAGGACAAGACACATTTTGGATTTATCTAAACGGTCATTTAATCGCTGGATTCAAGCACGTGACCGTCAATGTTCCAATATACAAAATCACAAGGAAGAGCAAAAATGTTGGATAATTTCGACAGTGAACTTATTAGAAGTGAATTCGCAAAATGTTGGGTATGAATGAAACTGTTACAATAAGAAAATTAAAAGTATCGCTGAAAAAGAACAACAGTATTGAAATATCAAAGTCTACATTATGGAGGAATGTGAGAGCTGCAGGCTTTACATTCAGAAAGTATTCCAATGGACGAAACATCATCTGTGAGAAGCCGCATATAGTAGTCATGAGAAGCAAGTACTTACGTGAAGTAAAAGAGGTGCGCAAGCAAGGTTATGATATTGTGTACTTGGATGAAACATGGATCAATGCTCACCACACTAACCAAAGGGAATGGCAGTCATCAGATGGAAAGATTAAGAGATTAATACCTAGCAGCAAAGGACAGCGCTTGATAATTGCTCATGCAGGTAGTCGACAACATGGACTAATACAGAATGCAGAGCTCATTTTTCTTTCAAAATCCATAGACAATCGGAATTATCACTCTGAGATGAATGGTCACATATTTAGACATTGGATTGAAAATTCTGTTCTCCCATCACTAGATCGACCATCTTGTCTAATAATGGACAATGCAGCGTACCACAACATTGTTGCACTTGAAGATAAAGTCCCGACGTCATCCAGTACAAAAGATGCTATTAAGATATGGCTCACAAAGGAGCACATACAATTTATAACATGTACTTAAAACCTGAATTACTATCTCTAGTAAAGCAAAAACAGAGGACAAAGATTTTTCAAATAGATAAGATTATCCAAGAGCACGGTCATATAAGTTTGAGGCTGCCACCTTACCATGCTCATTTAAATCCAATAGAACTAATCTGGGCAAAATTAAAAGGACAAGTGGCAGATGAAAATACAACATTCAAATATGCGATGTAAAGACTCTTGCTAATCTCGCTTTATTAAATATAGACAAAGATTATGGGCTAAATGTGAAGACCACGTCTTAAAACAGGAAGAGGATATTGGAAAAATGATGGTTTGTGGAATGTTCAACCCCAAACAGTTATTAATCTTTTAGACTCGTCTGATTCAGAATGAAAGTATATAGCCCCCCACAATGTTGGCCCCTATATTACCTTAAATTATTTCAACAAACGGTCCTTTTCAGGACCACACAACTATGAAAATTGGACATACAGGTATACCTTGATATTATCGTCCGTCCTCGAACTGAGCAGAACAATATTCTCCTGGTGTTTTGTTTTATCCAGTTATTTCCCCATTACGGCCACGCCTTTACCTAGTGAAAATTAATCGTAGACCAGCAACTACGGTAATTTCTATTCTTTAGGGCTTCACAATTTACAATTTTGACAAACATCAAAGAAATATCGCCGCTTTAAGAAAACTGCAGCTGCAAGATATTTGTTAAATATACATTTAAAGGGTCTTTTGCATTCTAATAACATTTGGAAAATTTCAAAAGTATTTAACAAACGTTAGAGAGTATTAGCGTTTTGAAGTTGGGCATATGTTTTGAAACGAGCTATAGTCTCTTTGTGTTCGACGATCTTTGCTCTCAAGCATCAGACCTGACACTGGGTCCGCATTGTATTGGTTCTGAGCAAGTTATTCAATATCGACGAGTGAGCTTGATGCCTGCTGCTGTTGCCTCTCTCCTCAGTGTTCTTTTTAGTGTTTTTCTAGGTCGATCTTTTTTTACCCTCTGGTTCCCATTTGCGGGCTTGCTTTGAGATTCTCTTGTTGTCTCTTCTCATCATATGGCCAACATATCATCACCTTCTTCTCTTGATTTGTTTCATCTCACCTTATGATTAAAGGAATAAACTTGGTTGTTTCAGCTCACCTTATGGTTAAAGGAATAAACTTGGTTGTTTCAGCTCACCTTATGGTTAAAGAAATAAACTTGGTTGTTTAAGCTCACCTTATGGTTAAAGGAATAAGCTTGGTTGTTTCAACTCACCTTATGGTGGTTAAAGGAATAAACTTGGTTGTTTCAGCTCATCTTATGGTCAAAGAAATAAACTTGGTTGTTTCAACTCACCTTATGGTTAAAGGAATAAACTTGGTTGGTTCAGCTTATCTTATGGTTGAAGGAATAAACTTGGTTGTTTCAACTCACCTTATGGTTGAAAGAATAAACTTGGTTGTTTCAACTCACCTTTGGGTTGAAGGAATAAACTTGGTTGTTTCAACTCACCTTATGGTTGAAGGAATAAACTTCTTCGTCATCGTTTTAAAGTGGACGTAGATGCGTTGTTTTGTGGTTTGCATTAGAACTGTGCTATTTCCGCCTTTCAGCCCAACACATCCGACTTCAGCTTGATATTTTTTGAGTATCGGTTGCCTTCTCTTTCGATCACTACTCACTTGGTCAGGCTGGACTGGTTAATCTGTTTCTAGGGGCACAGTGAAGAGATGGAGAAGGATATGGGATCTTGATAGTTCTACTTCACCGATCGATAGCGCAAGCCGTCAGCTATGGTTCGCTGACATCTCTCTCAGCTCTGTTGCTGAACGGCGCCTTAAGGCCTCTCCAACAGCATTTTAAAAGAATATTAATTGTCTCTGTTAAATGAGATATTAGATCCGGAAAGACTTGACTTGGTGACTGACTGGTAGACACTGCAGAGTTAATGTTAGTGCACCCTTGTCGGCACATCGGGTATGTGCTTAAGTGTCGAGTAATGATATCAGTCGAGCTTTCCTTGGTATCTTGAACCTGGGACGGAATTGATCTCACATTATTGATATGGCAGTTCTTAGTCTTCAGCGTTCACGTCTTGTAGTCACATGACCTTGACTCTTTGGCCTGTTTTATGACGGAAGTAGGTGGGGTGTGTGTCTGTGCCGAGGGGGTGGAGGGGAAGTAAGAACAATATTATGACACACGTTGAGCAATATCGCAGTAATTTATCGGGCTTCAGACCAGAGTGGGCAGTACACTCAGAGACTCCTCAACATAGGCAATGTCATAAAAATGGCATTGAGCGGGAGGTCCCTGCCTGTACTGGCCACTGGATCAATAAACAGCACACCAACCCCTTTATCTCACTCACTCTCTCTCTCTCTCTCTCTGTCTATCTGTCTCTTTCTCTCTACCTCTCTCTGTCAAAATAGCTCAATACAAGCTATTGGAAGTATCGATTCGACTTAGCTCTATGATTTATCGTTTCTGAGAGGATCAAAGGTAAATAATTTGCATAGGAATTCTATCATGGACCAGATTAAATAGATGGCGTGATTAATGAGTATTTAGAGTTGAATATGTATTTTACATGCTACGAATTGATTCCGATATTCCAGCGTTAATGGTGCGCATATCTGTAGTTTAAGAATTGAAAAGGAATAGCGTATGGGTAGCAATGTTTTAATGATTTCAATGTCATTTGTTCGATACTCCTCAGTTGACCCAGCTGTCAAAAATGTAGGTCCCATGCTCGTAGAGATGGGAAAATAAGAATAGCGAGATAGGTAAAGGTAATGTACGAGACTTGAATCGGCGTCTTAGCACGTGGGTTTTCACCCATATGTGCTCGACCGCCTATCCAGGAGTGTTCGGAGACTTCTGGATAATGTCGCTTCAAGCATCGAAACTCACGATGCGAAGCGGCATTCCTCACCTTCCCAGAGTACCACCCTTGTACCCATTTCTGCCAGCGACGGGGTCGACCGCGTGGGTATCTTTTTTTCCAACCAGGAGTACAACTCACACAACTTCCAGCGGGAATCGAACACGGGTTGTCCGGACGTTGGTAGCCCAGGCGGGTGGTTTTCTCATCTAGGCTCCTAATAGCAAGATAAAAACCACTAGCCGCTCATTACGAAAAAGACGTTTGTGGCTTTAAACTATAAAGTTAAATATAATAATTCCCACTTTTATGTTTTATGGCTGGATGTATTTACAACGGAACTCCCGTAGATAGGTGGTTAGTGAAATGACCTGCGGGGTACTTGAGTTCGGGTTCGATCGCGATCACTGGCTTTAGGTGGACCCATCTTAATTGGGTTCTAGAGTTATTTTTAATGAAGGCAGTACTGTCGTGCTGACCCGATTACACAGGAAATGTGTCGAAAACAGGGGTACTAATTTCGTATTCTTGACATTCAACAATCGAGGTTTGGCAAGGGCTATTTTTCCGTGAAATCTGCGAGTTGTGAAGTGTGTGTTAAGTTTAAGCGTGTAGTTTGAGTGAAGCAGAAACATGGACATGTATGGCCTTTTTCGTATTTTCAGACGGTCAAGTTCAGGCGATTGTTTATTTATTTTTGTTGTTGTTGAGGTTTTGTTTTTGTCGAGCAGTTTCTCTCGTGGCTAATTCTACCAATGTTTGACAAACACACACGGCCACAGAATGAACAAGTCATGCCCACTGATCCACAGGGTTTTCTATCCTTTTTCATGAGTCTTTTCTCTTCTAAGTTTTGCCTTAGCACAGTCTCAAATGATGTCATACCATTCCTTACATGCTCTCCATGATGTGCCATCCCTTGCCAGATGTTCCTAGTCATTTTCACAGGTGGAGAAGTCATTCAGAGATGATTTACATATATTATCTCTATATATCGTAGTTTAGGCCTGCCGATTTGTCTTTTTCCTTGTATTAGTTCACCATATAGTCTTTGCTTGGGGATGCGTTTTTCTTCCATTCGCTGGACGTGCCCCAGCCATCTTAGTCTTCGATATTTGAGCATCTACATGATTGTTGGGGTCTTAGCACGTTGCAGGACTGTTAAGTTGGTTATTTTGTCATGCCATTTGATGTGCATTATTTTGCGGAGACATCGCATGTGGAAGACATTTGGTCTTTTTTTTCCTTGTTGAGTGTGTTGTCCAAGTTTCAGATCCATATAATAGTGTGCTAAACACACAAGTTTAATATCTTAAGAGTTTTGTATATAGTCGAAAGTCTTTGCGAGATCCACAAAAGGCAATATAGAGCGGCATATTTTGTTCCCGGCATTTTTCTTGTAATTGCCTAAGTGTGAAAATCATGTCTATAGTTGATCTCCTGGATATGAAAACATGGACACCAGAAGGGGAAATTGAAGCCCTCGGAATGTTGCTTTTTATATCAAATTTCAAAGAATTCAGCGGGTGGGAAACAAAATTAGTAATAACATTTCTTGTAGTAGCTACAAATAAAATGAGGTATTTACTATGTCCGGGAGCCGCGATAGCTCAGTGGTTAGTGAAACGGACTACAAAGGACAAGAGGTAGGGTTCGATCCCAACTGACGGCTTCCAGGTTTACCCAACCTTGAATAGGTACCGGATTTATTTCTGAGAAAGTAAAGCGGCACGGGCGTAATACCGACCACATTACCCCAAAAATCATGTGCCGAATGTCTGTAAAATTTTTGGTCACTAACACCATATTCCCTATACGCCACTTGGCGTGACAGGCGCTCTTTACTTTACTCTTTTTATTAACTATGTTCATTCAGCGGGTGCCGAATGCATGTCGAAGGTTGACTAGCGTGGAGCGCCATTTGACTCTTGTCTCTTGTCTTGAATGTGCACGTTATCAAAGATCCACCTCCCATCTTTTGATTATCAGTCCACTTTAGTCTTGCTCTGCCTCTGCTTGGTCAATCTTGTTTGTACCTTCCCTTCCAAGATGACTTTTAGTATTCTATCTCTTCACGTGTCCGAAGAATTTCATTTGTCCATTTCGAATTGTGTTAAGTAGTTCTTTTTTTTAATAATTTTTTTTCATTTTCAGAAAATTCAGAACTTCCTTATTTGTCTTCTTTTCCGCACACCCACCAATTTTTTTTTCCATTTTCTATAGATCCACATTTCAAAGGCTTCAATTTTCTGCTGTTTTCTTATTTAGTGTCAATTTTTTTGCGCAATACAAGAATGTTGATTATATATATATATATATATATATATATATATATATATATATACACATATATATGTATATATTATTTGGCAATTCGTAGTTTTAGTTCAGATGTTATTTGCTGTGATGTGAGTATATTATTCATGCTGTTAAAATTGCCTTTTTACTATTCCTGTTCTTATGTTTATTTCTGTCTTATATTTTCTATAATTTGTTATAGTATATCCAAGTTAACTATATTTTTGATTATTCTATATTTCTTGGTTCTTTCAATTTACTCCCATATTCCCTTGTATATTCTGTGTCTTTACCCCACTAACATGTTTAGTTTAGTCTTTTTAACATTTATCTTTAATCTATATTCTTTACTTGTCTTGTTTATTTTGTTCACTAGTTGTTGTAGGTCTTCTGTATAACTGGTTAACTACATACAATCGAGACAGAAAATTACACTATTTTGTATGTGTAGATAGAAACATGAGTCATGTTTGAAATTATGTGAGAACAAAAAAAATAGGGCTGTGGAGGCAGAGAGAGAAGAGAGAGAGAGAGAGAGAGAGAGAGAGAGAGAGAGAAAGAGAGAGAGAGAGAGAGGGAGACTGGATTGGATTGATATTATCTGGTGGGGTAGAGAATCAATGACAGGACTAGAGGCAGCATGAAATGGCGCTCCTTGTTAGTCTACACTCAGTGCGGGCCGAGACGGCACAACATGACGATGACCTTACCTAAACCAAATCACCCGGAACTTGTTCCCGAAACAACAGACTCTCGTTGGCGCCTCCTACGCCTTGTATGCCCTCGCCCTCAAACATGTGGCATAAATGAGAGATACACTCACAACAGCGAATGAACCCGTCTTAGGGGCAAGGAAGAGTTAGGCCCTCGGAAAATCTCTTTGATTTTTCCCTGCTGGAACTTGTAGTTCCAGATGTTTGTCCTGAGGACTGTCATGTTACGGAAACTTTACACTAGTGCTTATAAATATCAATTCGTCGTAGTTTGTTGAGTGTGTTTCCTGTCCAAAGCGCTGTTATCTTACTGCACTCGTTTAAATGTTTACACAGGCGGTAAAGTATGGATAACACAAGAAAATGTACAATACGGGCAGTCGTTATAAATGTCAAGCACTTTTGTTTAATGTTGTACGGGTGTCCGTTTAGTTTCGGCAGTGAATAAAGGAATAGTTAGGGGGGAGAGGGGGATGAGAGCTACGATAGCGCGGTGGTTAGGGAACTGACAACGTGAAAGCAAGTGGTCAGGTTCGATCCTTATTAACGGCTTCAGGTTCACCGAACCTTATATTAGTACCGCATTTGTATGGGAAAGAAATACGGCACTGGCGTAATACCGACCACATTAATAAAACATTGATGGTCTGATGAAGGTATGTTAAAAATGTGGGCATTAACACCATATATTTTATACACAACGTTTCTTTCTTTCTTTCTTTCTCTCTCTCTCTCTCTCTCACTCTCTCTGCAGTTTTATTTCTTTCTTCTATTAAAAAAATATAAGAGCAATTGTTAGTGAACTTGTCCAATGAAGGCAAGAGTTTGAGGGGTCCCGCGGATCTCGCTGGAGTCATGACCCTCAGGTGTTATCATCTAGCAGCATTCAGAGCTCGTAAAACAACGTTGTGGAGAGCGTAACAAACTGATAGCTGAAGAAGTGGAGTTCGACAGCACCCTATGCCTGATGCCGTTGCCTTTGTGGATGAATAGTCCAACAACAATAGTCTTCGGGCTCAAATGCCGTACGCGCGTGACACTGTTACTGGTCACGCCAGCAGTCATACTGGAGCCGCGACGACTGAACAGTTACGACGGAAATGATACCGTATTGTACTGTGTTAATGTACATGTTTTTCGACCACCTGGACATCATTCGGTTCTGTGTAGAACACTACGACTGGACGAGGGTTCAAAGCCCGCTAGAAGCGAGGGTGATTAAAAAACAAAATAGGAAAACATAAACCGTGGTTTCTTTATGAGGTCACCCTCTCCTGATCTCTTGAGTAGAAATAATCTGATGTCTAGTCCTCTCTGGAAAATGGAAAATGTACAACTGAAATAAACAAAAGAATAGTATGACAAAAAGTAATTTTAATGCCATGAAAAATATACTAACATCAAAACAAATAACACCAGGGCTAAAACTAAGAATAGCAAAATGTTACATTGTATCAATATTCCTGTATGGTGCAGAAACATGGATATTAGACCAGAAAAAAGAACATAAAATTGAAGCCTTTGAAATGTGGATCTATAGAAGAATAGGTAGAATTGGTTTGAAAGAAAAGAAAACAAACGATGATGAAGTTTTAAAACAACTAAAAATGAAAAGAGAACTACTAAATACAATTAGAACAAGACAAATGAAATTTTGGGGGCATGTTAAAAGACACAACAGCCTACTAAAAGTAATATTGGAAGGGATAATTAATACAAGGTAAAAGAGGCAGAAGCAGACCAAGACTAACATGGACGAGTAACATCAAAAGATGGACAAGTCAACCTATGACAATCTGCGCCATCAAAGCAAGAGACAGAGTGGAATGGCGCTCCATGTTAGCCAACCTTCGATGCGTAGACAGCACTCTATGATGATGATGATGTGTCCTCTCTGATAACGCTAAAAAAACAGGAGATCCCATGTACACTTGCACACGTTAAAAACTCTTAGCAGTTAATATTGAAAAGAGTAGACCATAAATATGATCGCTGCCCGGCAAAATTATCAGCAGAAAGCTACCCACATTTTGGGTCGGAAACAAATAATAATAAATGAATATTATTATAGAGGGAAACTTCAGTGGTAAGATACAAATGATAATAAATGAATATTATTATAGAGGGAAACTTCAGTGGTAAGAGACAAATAATAATAAATGAATATTATTATAGATGGAAACTTCAGTGGTAAGAGACTAATAATAATAAATGAATATTATTATAGAGGGAAACATCAGTGGTAAGAGACAAATAATGATAAATGAATATTATTATAGAGGGAGGGAAATTTCAGTGGTAAGAGACAAATAATAATAAATGAATATTATTATAGAGGGAAACTTCTGTGGTAAGAGACAAATAATAATAAATGAATATTATTATAGAGGGAAACTTCTGTGGTAAGAGACAAATAATAATAAATGAATATTATTATAGAGGGAAACATCTGTGGTAAGAGACAAATAATAATAAATGAATATTATTATAGAGGGAAACTTCTGTGGTAAGAGACAAATAATAATAAATGAATATTATTATAGAGGGAAACTTCTGTGGTAAGAGACAAATAATAATAAATGAATATTACTAAAGGGAGGTCAAAAAGTAATGCACACCAATTTTTTTTCTCGGCTAATAATAAAGATAGGAATATGAAATTTTGCACACTTGGAATATGACATGTTCCAATTATGTGCACCAAATTGCACAGCATTTTGATAAATATTACGCAATCTATGAACCGTTAAAATGGAGCTTGTCAACAATGTCCGTTACAAACAGCGAATTGTCATAGAATTTCTGGTTGCGGAAAAAGAAACTGTGGCAAACATTCATAAACGACTGTGTGCAGTGTACAAATGTTCTGCAGTCGATAGGAGCACAGTTAGTCGCTGGGTTCAGAGAATTAAAGCTGCAGAAAGTGTACGAGTGGAGCGGCATGATTTACCGCGTTCTGGACTTGTTGCCTCGGCTACCAGCACAGACATGTTAAACCGGGCTGATGCCATTATTCGTAAGGATAGGCGTATCACTAGTCAGCAATTGGCATTGCAGCTTACAGCCAGCAAGGGAAGTGCAATCGCAATTTTTAAAACTCTCGGATATGCAAAGATTTGCGCTCGATGGGTTCCTCGGTGCCTAACAAATGATCACAGAGTTCAAAGGAAAACATTCTGTTCTGAATTGTTGGAGCGTTTCGGTGTTGAAGGAGAAATGTTTTTGTCAAAAATTGTTACCGGTGACGAAACGTGGGCACATTATTATGAGCCTGAAACAAAAATGCAGTCAATGGAATGGCATCATCCGCAGTCACCAAAAAGAAAAAAATTCAAAACATCTCCATCAGCCGGAAAGGTGATGATCACTGTCTTCTGGGACATTGATGGTGTGATTCTTGTTGATGTAATGACAAGAGGTGAGACAATCAACTCGACAGCTTACATCAATACACTGACAAAACTCAAAAATCGGTTCCACAGTGTTCGGCCTAATAAGCCATCTGCAGATTTGTTGCTTCAACATGACAATGCACGCCCTCACACAAGTCTGGTAACACGGGAAGCAATCAACAAATTTGGTTGGACTGTACTGCCCCATCCTCCTTACAGCCCTGATCTGGCTCCCTCAGATTTCCATCTGTTTGGACCACTCAAAAAATTCCTGCGTGGGACACACTTTGACAATGATGAGGATGTGATCCGTGCAGTTAAAAAATGGCTACGCGAGCAGGACAAAACTTGGTACAAACGAGGCATTCATGACCTAGTTTCGCGTTGGCGTAAGGCAATACGCTTGGACGGAGATTATGTTGACAAAGAGGTAGTGTAAAGGGGATGTTCAGCTACAATCTGTGAAAATTTCACACAATTTTCCCGAATAGTTTCCGAGAAAAAAATTGGTGTGCATTACTTTTTGACCTCCCTACGTATTATAGAGGGAAACTTCAGTGGTAAGAGACAAATAATGATAAATGAATATTATTATAGAGGGAAACTTCCAAGGCGATAAACAGCGAATAATTTCAGTGGGACAGGTGTGTATACAGCACTCGGGGGAAAAAAAGACAAATAATCAACTTAGAGTTTGGATTTTCGTGGCAAGGCGCTGTGCCACTGAGTACGGGTTCGATCCTGCTTCGGTCCATGTATTGTTCTTTGTTTTTTTTTTTCTGATGTTGATTATTTGTCATTTTTATCCGAGTGCTGTAAACATACATCTTCCTCTGAATTGAGCCACATTTTGGATGCCAGGCCGTTTAACTGAGCTTGTGCACGTGGGCCAGGATTTTCCTTGGACTTTCTAGAGACTTTCAAGGTGGATATCTGGACACCTATAGGTTCGTCCGAGGTGCAGTGGTGATGATCCTAACAATAATGATAATAACAACAACAACAACACTACGTCGATGTTGTCGTTCCTTCCCATAAAAATTGCTACGTATTTGAGGTTTGATGAACCTAGAAACCATTTATTGAGATTTATTGAGACCTCAATTCACTACAACGACTACTCGTTCTACCGCCGCTTCCAACCTGCAGAAAACATTTTTAAAATGTAAACTTCGCTTTTCTTTATTAATACCGTTTCAGGTGTCAAAGGGAGGTGGAGAATTCTAGCGGTTTTTCTTCGGAGAGGGGAAGGGGATACGAAGTTCTAGCTCTCACTCTAGACTCATCCCTTCTCTTGTGTTGCTCTTGTAGATTGTCCATGATTCTCTCACTCCATCTTACCTGTGTCAACCTCGAGCCCTGCGCACTGCTCCAAACCCCAATACTCCTTGTATGGTTTAGAACAACAAGCAACTTTCTCCAGGCGTGCAGATATTTTATGTCTTTTGTCTCTGTATGTATTTCAACATCGATTACACACTCATTCTTTCTCTTATGACCCTATTTATAAATTTGTCTCCTGTAACCCTCTCTAACTGCTCGCAGTTTTTCACTGACACTTCAGTTGGCTTGCGCATTATTGTCTTTCCATGAAGATAAACTACACTTTATTCTTCAGTTATATGTAACAATAAATGTTAGATATTATAGTGAAAGAAAGGGACCCACGATAGTTCAGTGGTTAGTGAACTGGACTACAAAGGACAAGAGGTAGGGTTCGATTCCAACCGACGGCTTCCGGGTTCACCCAGCCTTTAATTGGTACCGGATTTTTTTCTGGGAAAGTAAAGCGGCACGGGGGTAATACCGACCACATTACCCCAAAAATCATGTGTTAAAGGTCTGTAAAATTTATGGTCGCTAACACCATATTCCCTATACGCCACTTGGCATGACGGGGACATTTTACTTTTTTTTATAGTAAAAGAAAGCAAAAATAAAGGTCTCAGCCTTAATAGCTGAAAGACATAAGTGATGGAAACAACAAAGAAAAAGACATCACCTCAGTGAAAAATAAAGACAAGTGGAACAATATTAAAACAGGTAAATCAATTTAAACATGTGGGAACTTTGTTAACCTCAGACGGAAGATGTACAACAGAGATGAGATGCAAAATGGCTTAGGCAAAAGCAGCTTTCCAAAAAATGAGGAAGATACTATGCAATCCATTTTTGACAAAAGAAATATGAAAAAGAGTTCTTAAATGTTATGTAGAGCCAGTCTTAACATACGGATAGGAATCATGGACAACAGACTAGAAAATCACTGTAGTCTGTAGAAATGTGATTTTACAGAAGAATGTTTGGAGTACCATGGACAGTTAAGAAGAGTAATGAAAACGTTCTGAAAAAGGCCAAAGCTAAAAGAGAGCTAATTTCCAATATTAGGAAGAAACAATCATCATTTTGTGACCATGTAATGAGAAGAGAACAACTTGAATATATTGTAACTACTGGGAAAATTGAGGGACGAAGCGATAGAGAAAAGCAAAGAGAAAAAATACCAGACAGCTTAAGAGAATGGCTTGGCAGAAGGTCAACAACAGAAATGATAAATAACTGTCGATTTCGAAAATTGTGGAGAGACATGATCACCTACGCCAGCAGGTCCAGTAATTGATGATGATGATGAATTAGAGGAAGCCTTATCTTAAAATTTAAAAACTTTTGTGCTTAAACATTGAATATTGCACCCCTAGAAACTCTCAGTCAATCATTGATCTTTTTCTGGTCAAACATTAAGCACTAAAATATCATTCATGCACATACATTTCCTTTAGCTAAAAGTTTACGTTTTCTGTGTGGTGTCACAAATTGGAACCACTCCCATAAAATGTCAATTTTAAGAATGAGTGAGATGTACTAAGCCCAGGCTATATCTATCCATAAATGCTGTACAATTTCCAAGATTGTAACTGAAAAGTCACTTTGAGATGAAAACAAACAGCGGTGATGTCACTTGACATCTCATTTCTACTAATTCTCTCATTGGTAAATAATTCTACTTCTTGTAGTGGCCGCATTGACAAGTTGTATGGTGTTATAATGTCAATGATGTATTAAGGATATTTCTTTGCATTGTTCTTTGTTTGCGTTCAGCCCACGACTAATGCAGTTTTTACGTTGTCATACACGTCTTACGCCCTCACAAAAGTACGTTAAGTGGCTCAAATACGTTGTGTTGTAGTTTGTCTTTCGACCCAACCATCCGACTTCTGCGTGGAATTTTTGGCACCAGGTTCCCTTCCAACTAGATCCCTATTCGCTTGGCTAGACTGGACTAGACTGTCTCCTAGAGTGATTAGTCTATTTCTAGGGGCACTGCGGAGAGGTGAAGTAGGATCTGGGTAGTTCTAGTTCACCAATCCTGCCGCAAGACATCAGCTATGAGGCGCTAGTAGTTTTACCGACACGCGCCGTCGCTCCTTTCTTTTATTGGTAGCCAATTAAGAGATAGTTGACCAGTATATATAGTTTATTACTTTCTCCCTTAACGCCTTGCCATCAATAAGGAGCTAGTTACCCAATATATATAATGTATATATATATATATATATATAGTTTGTCTTATTACTTTCCCTTTCCACGCCTTGCTATCAATGAGGAGCTAGTTAACCCAGTATATTTATTTTGTCTTATTACTTTCTCCCTGTATGCCTTGCCACTAATGAGGAGCTAGTTGCCCAATATATTTATTTTGTCTTATTACTTTCTCCAAGTATGCCTTGCCACTAATGAGGAGCTAGTTGCCCAATATATTTATTTTGTCTTATTACTTTCTCCCAGTATGCCTTGCCACCAATGAGGAGTTAGTTGGTCAATATATTTATTTTGTCTTATTACTTTCTCCCAGTATGCCTTGCCACCAATGAGGAGTTAGTTGGTCAATATATTTATTTTGTCTTATTACTTTCTCCCTGTATGCCTTGCCACCAATGAGGAGCTAGTTGCCCAATATATTTATTTTGTCTTATTACTTTCTCCCTGTATGCCTTGCCACCAATGAGGAGTTAGTTGCCCAATATATTTATTTTGTCTTATTACTTTCTCCCAGTATGCCTTGCCACCAATGAGGAGTTAGTTGGTCAATATATTTATTTTGTCTTATTACTTATTCCCTCCACACCTTGCCATCAATGAGGAGCTAGGTGGCCAATATATATATATATATATATATATATATATATATATATATATATATATATATATATATATATATATATATAGTTTGCCTTATTACTTCCCCCATCCACGCCTTGCTTGCTGTATGGAAGATATGACGTTAATGATCATATTTTTCTCCATAACCAACGACCAATTTTTTGGTGATGTTGTTATCACTCCAGGCCTTCTTTACTTCCCAGAAAAGATCCCAGGTACCTATTTTTAGAGGCTGAGTGAACGCAGCTTGGAGCCTTGTCAGTCAAAAAAATAAAATCATCACATCAGGGAACTAAACCCAGACCTTCCTGCGGGAACGCGAATGCAAGAACCGCTCAGCCTCCAAAATTCCTTGCCTTAATACTGAATTGATGTTTTTTTTTTTTCTTAGCGTTATCATCTTCAGATAATATTTGTGAAAATCTGTCACTTTTGTACTTCGACACTCTAACTAAAATATATAGATATAGCATAAGGAAGAGGAGCTTTTGTTGCACTGGGAAACATATGGAAGTCCAAAGAAATTAGGTTCAATCGTCATCATCATCGTGTGCCTTCTCCGCAACGAAGGTTGGGTACCATGGGCCGCCATTCTACTCTGTTTCTTGATTTGGTGGTGCAGGCTGACATAGATTGACTTGTCTTTGGACTGTTACATGATGAGGCTACAATCTCTTTCACGGTGGTCTGCCATATTCGTCTTTCGTGTTCTGAATATGCCTCATGTGTACCACACACTTTGCTGTTTTCACTTTCTGGGAAGTTATTTTAAATTCTTCCGCCCCATCCACCGTCACAGACTTTTCACATTCGGGTTGAACACACCCGGCTAACGACATCATTTTGTCGGACCATGTGCTTGCCTATCGAACCGCGAACACACGCCACAAAGGAAGAATAATCATATTCCACTTAAATATCGATAAAGTTCACAGTCCATCCACCCGTCAGAAGTAAGTAGGTTCAAGAACAAGTAGGTTCAATACAAAAATAGAAATGTTCAACTTCAATGTTAAGTCAGTCCTATTATATCATCATGGTTGTGAAACATCGAGAACAACAAAATTGACAATCATGAAGATACAGACGTTTCATTAATGGATGCTTACACAGAATAAACAGATGGAAATGGCAGGACAAATTCACTAAATAAAATTATGGAAATATACAAGTCAAGTACCAGTGGATAAAGAGATACAGCGAAGACGATGGCGCTGGATAGGACACACACTGCGGATCCCAACTGAGAGTATTACACAACAGGCCTTTTTTTGGAATCCCTAGGGGAAAAGACAAAGAGGAAAACCAAGAAAATCTTGGAGAAGACAGACAGAAGCAGAGGTGAAGATGGTGGAGAAGATATGGAATGATCTTAAAAGAATGGCAAGAAACAGAACGACTTGGAAAACGTTTGTTGAAGACTTATGCTCCACAGGAAGCTGAAAGGTAGAAGAAGAAGAAGACTAACTAAAACTAATGTCATTCTATCACTTCCTATTTAATCAACCTGTTTGAACTTATTTTATTCCAAATTTGTCACTTTTCACCATATCGGCAGTTTAATGTTATATTAATCAATTACAAGAACACTGATTGTAGTTTTAATAAATAACTTGTCTGAGTCTCGTCATCATTAGTTAGGCAAATCCTGATGACCACAACAGTGATCTCAAAACATCCTGTTGTGTTTATGTCCGGTTAACTCATAAGTTAGACACATCGCAAGTGATATCAACTTTTGTAGGTTGCTTAATTGGCAATGTGCGGAAGTGCAGGTCTTTCATAGTAAGACGCTGTGTAGAGCAGTACGAGTTCGAATCTATTTCGAGTTGTCTATTCTTCTTTGTATTTTGTTGTTATTGTTTATTTGTGGATTTTTCCTTATGTTATAAACATACCTGTGCCTCCTAACTTATAAGCTGATCTGTCGCATCGGAAGTACCCATTTATTATTGTTTGTCTACGTCAGTCTCCTTGCCATTTTCACCCCGAATGCCGTTCTCGCTGCAGTACAATGGAAGTATATATAAACCCTCTATTTTCCAAGTAAATTACAATGAGATGGCTGTGAAAACATCCAGACTGCACTAACTATAAACACAGGAAAACTATAGAACAAGTTATCATTATCTGACACAGTAATCTTCTGTTGTTAATTGTTTGTCTTACACGGTGTCAGGTAATAATATACCAGCCTGCATAACGCGCTAATAACATTCACAATCACGATTTACCTTAATTCCATGTCGTAGTTTGGAATTGGCCTCGCAAGTGTAACTAATCTTGAAAGAAAATCATCATCCAGACATGAGACAGCCTCATTTAATTAATACTAGAGACCATTAGTTAAACCTGGTGGCGGGCTGTAGGCTGCAACTTAGCCAGTGGGGGCAGCGCAGGTAGAGATTGGCATCTTTAAGCAAATCAGGTGACTGGGCAGTTGGCTCCAAATTACATAACAAACATGTAATATTCAATACAATATTCTTTTTTTTCTTCTCCTCAGCGTTTTTACGCTGAGTGGACGTGTTGTACCGCTAGTTTACACACAGCCAGGATAGGTGTGCTTTTAGGTTCGAATATCTATTTGTGGCATTGGTAGATTTTCTTTAACAATTTTGCCCGGGAAGTGGCCAGTAAGGCCTACTCATTTCGACTTTCAACTACCAATTGTTAATAAACTTTCGCGAACCTCCTATTTTTCAAAGTTTTCTCAGCGGGCTAGATGTCGGATCTCACTACCCAGAGACAACTGGAGGGTGTCAAGTCACGAAGAAACCACAGATGACATTTTTGAAAACAAAAAATGGTCACCGCCTGTGGTGGGATGTGGACCTGGACCCTTCCTGTCCAGAGGTCGGCGTCTTACATCTAGACCATCCGGCACCATTCCCCCCCCCCCCTTTCCCAATAACACATTCGATTTAACACGGTTTTCTATTCAACAGGCTGCTACCAATGCTAAACTTAAGCATTAGTACAAAAAAAAAAAAAAAAAAAAAAAAAGTAAAGTGTCCCCGTCACGCCAAGTGGCGTATAGGGAATATGGTGTTAGTGACCATACATTTTACAGACCTTCGGCACATGAATTTTGGGTTAATTTGGTCGGTATTACGCCCGTGCCGCTTTACTTTTCCAGAATAAAATCCGTTACCCATTAAAGGGTGGGTAAATCCGGAAGCCGTCGGTTGGGATCGAACCCTACCTCTTGTCCTTTGTAGTCCAGTTCACTAACCACTGAGCCATCGCGGCTTAACTTGAACATTAACAGTAAAAAAAAAGCGTTTGTGAGTTTCTAATCGCCCAAGACTACGATGAAGTTACCTGACCTGAGAAGAGAGTGTTGAATGTGTCAAGAAGAGAGTGTTGAATGTGATAAGACGAGAGTGTTGAATGTGACAAGAAGAGAGTGCTGAATGTGACAAGAAGAGAGTGTTGAAAGTGACAAGACGAGAGTGTTGAATGTGACAAGAAGAGAGTGTTTAATGCGTCAAGAAGAGAGTGTTGAATGTGACAAGAAGAGAGTGTTGAATACGTCAAGAAGAGAGTGTTGAATGTGACAAGAAGAGACGAGAATGTATATCTTCTCTCAAGCTCATCAGAATGCAGCAATAAAACTCCCTGTTTATCAAAACTGGGAGAAAGAGCAAATTCTTGGTGAACGACGTCCATAAAGTCGTAGAAAACGATGAGCATGCATTTCTTTGTGCCCGGATCTGCCATGCCTTCTTTGGTCATGCTGATTGGTCCCTTTTCCATTTCTACGGCTGTTGTTTTGTCTCCGGGAGTAACTGAGTCCAACTTCCATCGCCCGTGGTGATGACCTCCGTGATGAAAGTTGCGTTCTTGTTAACCACCTGCCGCAACTCACATCATACGTCAAGACGCCTGTTTTTTGTAGTCGAGTGTCAAAAGCCCAGAAATGAACTTTACAGGAACGCAATTCATGTTCAGGCTTTTTTCAAAGATCATGTGTCCGGCTCCATAGTTGATCCCATTCGTGTGAGAGCTAATGGGTTGTACGTCCACGAACCTCATGCCTCAGTTCGTGAATTTGTACACATTTTCTGACATTTTGCTGGTGGCAGGACGCAGTGAGTACTTGTCATCTTGAACAGACGGTCGTACGAGACAAAGACCTGTTTTCCACCTAATGAATATACATCAAATGAAGAAGCAGGGGACTAGTTGGTCTGGAGGCAAGACGCCGGCCTCGAGACAGAAAGGTTGTGGGTTCAAATCCCGGCTACACCGGTTGGGATTTTTATTTATGATTTCTCTCTGCAGCGACCACCACTGGTCTCAGCAGCGAGGCCCGGCTTGAAACGTCACTTATTTATCGACGGAAAAGAATATGAGTACGTACGAAGTCAGAGTTATCTGCATGTGCGGCGAGGGACCCCTGTGCACACGGCTGCCAGTTAATAATGGATTAACACGCACAATTCAGTTCCTAGTCACTAGGGACTTCGTTAGAGGTAAAAGCTGGCGGGAAAAAAAATGAAAAAGCATTCTTAGGGTCTCGGTATTATCAATTTTTTTGTACATTTTAATGTTGGTATGTTGCTCAATTTCTCAGTTTTGTCAAGCATCGTACAGACAGCACAGCGACCCACATGCAAGGTTGGAGAGTAGTGTGTTGAAGTGCACACAGCATGATATCATGTGACGCACATATTGAGAAGACTACGCAGACCTTTAGTATTTTAGCGCGAATAGTTCTGTGGTGGTCGTGGTTACATCTCGGTAATTACAGTCCGTAAATTTTTCGATAACCCCTCACGTATGGGCTGAAAAATACAGATTTTTATTGAAGAAATGTTGAAGAGAAGAGTTAATACACTAGAAATTGCAGACACTAAAGTTAAATAAACAACATGTAAAGAAAACAGACTCGAACCACACGATACTACCCTCGGGAGTTCAGTATCACAGAAAAAGCAATATTAATTATATCCAATGTATACGCATTTAATTACAAGACAACTATGAAACGTAGATCTATAGAATAATAGGGAGAATTTGGTTGGGGGAAAAGAAGACATAAAAAGCTTTGAATCCGGTGAAAATTAAGAAAGGACTACTGTGGATATGGTTGTGGAAGGCCCCGGTATCACTGTAAACAAATTAAAATCCATAATTGTTTAACTGCCCATGCTAATGGAATAATCAGAATTAATATATCATCTCCCAAACAAAGAAAGGTAACTGTAGTCCCCATCATAGCAGTCTCAGCGCACGCCAAATGACATAAGGGGAAACAGCACAGAAAGTTAACACACCCTTCTGTTCCCCGTCATTCGATATTATCATTCATCGTAATCAATCGGAATATCTAAACACGATCAAAACGGATAAAACGCACAGCTCACGGTATGCACAAAGCACTTAACTCAGTAGCTCCGGCAGCAAGCCGGACTCGGAATATGAGGAACTGCAACAAGGAACACTTTGCAGACAACAGACAACCTTTAACAGTGCCTGCCGCCTATCTGAATATTGTCCGGTATTTAAAAAAAAACAAAAAACAAAAAAAAAAAAAAAAAAAAAACTAAAATTGTGCGGCATGTAAATGACACAATCACCCTACTAAAAGTCATCTTGGGAGATGGAGGTACACGGTAGACAGAGGCAGACCAAAGCTAAAGTGCACTGATAACATTATGGACAGGTGAACCTTGACAACGTGCAGCAGCAAGATAAGAGATAGTAAAATGGCGCTTTGTTATAGTCAACCTTCGATGTGGAGATGACACTCAATGATCATATTTGTTGTTGACAGATTGCCACGAGTTGATTCGAGCATGTTGCCCTTTGACTCATAAGATGTGGTGAGTCGTAATAGCTTTGTTGACATTCCCGGCTCTTACTGGAGAGGTTGGATTTCATCTGTCCCAGGCTATACTGGGAAACTACTAGACCAGCCCAGAAGTACTGCAATACTGGGTCCTCTATATCAGTAACATCCACCACTACAGGGAACACGGCGATCCTAGCTTCTGTTAGCCAGTCTGGTTTGACGCAGACTGTTACCAGGGGAGACCACGAGGAGGTAGAACTGCTAGGTCTTGGTCGACTGATGGTGCGCCGACCCTGCTATTGCGACCGCAGGTCGCAGGCGTTTCTGCTCCCCCCTCAATGATCATTGATACAAATTAAATTGTTTCAGTATCAAAAGCATAAGCAAACTATATGAAGACAAGGCAATAGACGGGACATATGGAATAACATAAACAGTGTATCACTAAATATATACAACTATAACAACTCAACGTAAATAGCAAACAATTTTCAGAAAGTATCATCCCTGCAACGCGTGAAGGTACATAATGCGAAATGAAATAAAAAAAAAAAGAAGAAAACATACATGAAATTTCCTTTCAGGATGTTATTCTATGTTAAAACTGATATGTTAAAGCTATTAAGCTATTATTAAATATTATTATTATTATTATAAAGCTGATATATTTAACACAGTAAATATAAAGTGTTATTTATCACCTGATACGCCACAAACAAACGGAGAATAACGCGGCGCAATCAGGAACCTCAGGAACACGCTCAGTGTAAAAAAAAAAGTAAAGTACCCCCCTCACGCCAAGATTCTTTACCAAACTACTGACTTATCATGATTGCTTGCTACCTACCGTCTGTCAAGACGCCAGAGGCCATATATATACGTTAAATTGACAGTTAACAGTCGAAAAGAGTAGGCCAAAAATGGCCGCTGCCCAGGGAAAAAAATTCGGGCCTAGATGCCCAAATACGGCATGTCGTAAACTAGCGACATAAATAATCCACGCCTACTTAACGGGTGACGCTAAGAAAATGAGAACACTTCAATGGTTGCTGGATCGGGAGAAGAGCTGATGTGGGATGCCTCGACTGCGGTGACATCGGTCCGAACTTATATCTAGTATCACTGCGTACACCTTTGTTTGCGTACACCTTTGTTTGACTTGTTTATCTCATTAATAGTTGCTCTATTTGCCTCTTTCAACAATGTCTAGCAATATCATCACTCACTCACTCACTCACTCACTCACTCACTCACTCACTCACTCACTCACTCACTCACTCACTCACTCACTCACTCACTCACTCACTCACTCACTCACTCACTCACTCACTCACTCACTCACTCACTCACTCACTCACTCAATCACTCACTCACTCACTCACTCATAATTGCTTTAATTTCGAGCGCTAAAATTGTGGTGGCTGAAAAATAAAATAAAAATATGTTGACAAACCTTATCTTGAGTAATTAGCTTTCGGTTGGTGCTGGAGGTCAGGTTGACCGCTTAGTCAAGTAAGACTAAGGACTGGTGAAATTTTTTCTGCAGTTTTGTTTTCAAATGACTTGTTTTGATCTAGATTTAGTTTGCCCGTCGCATTCACCGGACTACAAAGTCAATATGAATGTGGCGCCAGCGCACAGAGGTAGTGCTGTTGGCGACTGACCTGTGATTAAAGTTGAACGGTACCAGACCTCAGCTTTGCCCTTCAGAGGGAAGTGTGATCTGTGTTAAAATGCAGATTCCCCGCCAGCTGAGTTTCGGTCGGATGGAGTGCTTCACCAAAGTGGAGGACTTCATTTGTTGGGACATCGATTCTTGTGACACGCTCACTGTTCGTGAAGTCTGCACGTATTTAGCGCTGGCGCATGAAGGTCGTGCTGCCCGCGACGGCCGTTACACAGCGATCCGGAAGTGTGTTTCATGACTTGCGCGCCTTTTTTCAAAACGCAACACGTTCACTAGAACAGTGGGGTGTCCGGTTAGCGCAATCGATAGGCGGTTGGCTTACCACGGCAACAGCCGGGGTTCGTACCCTGGCGAGGACACCTGGGTTTTACTAATTCCCTAAAAATTAGTACCTCTGAAGTCGGAGTAAATCTGCCTGCATGGCGAGGGGCATCCTGTAATGGGATAAAACAGACTTTACACGCAAAATTCAGTCCCACAAAATTGAGTGGGTGGGACTTTGTCAGAGGTCAAAAGCTGACGAAAGCGAACGAACGAACTAGAACAGTCGGAACGATCTGGATGAACATTTTGTTGGTTGCTGGGACGGGGGCTGAGCAGATATGCTGCGCCTAATCTGACGTCATCCCTTTCTAAAGTCTAGCTTGATTAATTATTTAAGACACTTTATGTGCCCCATTCCTTTTTTTTTGTTTCAAATTTATTATCTCAGATACTTTACACAGTAAACAATAATTCGTTTTCCCCTCTTCAAATTGTGCTTGGCTATAAAGTGTCGTTGTTGGACATTCCGAAAGAGTGAGCTAAGAATAATTGTGGCACAGAAACAAATATTTGACGTATGTTGTTTCTTTTTTAAGCTCCCGCGTGCACGTTTCTTCCATTCTTCTAGATCATGAATCTTTAGATCCCCCATCAAGAAAATTCCTCCTTTACTTTGTTTGCTCTCTTCGTAGTCGACGCAGTCACCATTGAAAAAAAAGAGCATTTGTTTGGTTGTGCGCGGTTTAGAACAAGGCTTCTTCGACATATTGTGCCGTACAGCTCGGTGCATCCGACTTTGTGGTCGCATGTTTTTGCTCAGGAGGGGACAGGTAGGGTGGGTTTTTATACCGCGCCTCTTCACTATCTCTCTTGAAACCATGTTTAGTAACCTGTTTTCGAGTCCATTACAAAGCAGGGTTTTGGTCAGTTTTGATTCTCTGTTTGACGCCAGAGGGCTCCTAAAGATAGCTGGCCATACAGCAGCTCTAGCGTTAAAGACTGCAGGAGTCGTGATAATGGTAACACCATAGCATAACATGATTGGGCGTCTGTATTTTAACCTTTGAGAGCTAGATAGCATTTGGAGACGCAGCGGAAGCGTGAGCCAGTTGCAGTGGGAAGTGCGCGTTATTTGTTTTTTTTTTTTTTTGAAGGGGTGGGGGGTGGGGGCACATGGGCGCAAGCAGTAGAGTAATCTTCAGGGATTCGATCTCATTACCATTGAATCTTGACGCAAATGCTGTATCACTCTCATGAAAGATAGGACAACAACAAATATATGAAATGACTTCTTGGGGCGATACAAAAAATTACATTATAATTCAAAGTACTCAATTATATATACTCATCTAAACTGAGGGACGAAGAGATACAGGGAAGCAAAGAGGAAAATACCAGACAGCTTAAGAGAATGACTTGGCAGAAGGTCAACAACAGAAATGATAAATAACGGCTATTGTGCTTCCATTAGTAGGCGGCAATAGTGTCTTCGTTAGAAGACGGCTATAGTGCCGCCATTAGTAGACGGCTACAGTGCCTCTATTAGTAGACGGCTATAGTGCCTCCATTAGTAGACGGCTATAGTGCCTCTTTAGTAGACGGATATAGTGCCTCTTTAGTAGACGGCTATAGTTCCTCCGGGTGTCCGGTTAGCGCAATCGATAGGCGGTTGGCTTACCACGGCAACAGCCGGGGTTCGTACCCTGGCGAGGACACCTGGGTTTTACTAATTCCCTAAAAATTAGTGGGAGCCGCGATAGCTCAGTGGTTAGTGAACTGGACTACTACGGACAAGGGGTAGGGTTCGATCCCAACCGACGGCTCCGGGTTCACCCAGCCTTAAATGGGTACCGGATTTTTTCTGGGAAAGTAAAGCAGCACGGGCGTAATACCGACCACATTACCCCAAAAATCATGTGCTGAAGGTCTGTAAAATATAGGGTCACTAACACCATATTTCCCTATACGCCACTTGGCGTGACGGGGGGTACTTTACTTTACTTTTTATAGTTCCTCCATTAGTAGACAGCTATAGTGCCGCTATTAGTAAACGGTTATAGTGTTTCCATTAGGAGTCGGCTATAGTTTCTCCATTAGTAAAGGGCTATAGTTCCTCCATTAGTAGACGGCTATAGTTCCTCCATTAGTAGGCGGCTATAGGTCCTCCATTAGTAGACGGCTATAGTTCCTCCATTAGTAGACGGCTATAGTTTCTCCATTAGTAGACGGCTATAGTTCCTCCATTAGTAGGCGGCTATAGGTCCTCCATAAGTAGACGGCTATAGTTCCTCCATTAGAAGACGGCTATAGTTCCTCCATTAGTAGACAGCTACAGTGCCTCCATTAGTAGACGGCTACAGTTTCTCGATTAGTAGACGGCTATAGTTCCTCCATTAGTAGACGGCTATAGTTCCTCCATTAGTAGACGGCTATAGTTCCTCCATTAGTAGACAGCTACAGTGCCTCCATTAGTAGACGGCTATAGTTTCTCGATTAGTAGACGGCTATAGTTCCTCCATGAGTAGACGGCTATAGTTCCTCCATTAGTAGACGGCTATAGTTCCTCCATTAGTAGATAGCTACAGTGCCACCATTATAGTTTCTCGATTAGTAGACGGCTATCGTACTTCTATAGTGCAGCGGAGGATAGGAGGATAAGGGCGAGTTTGATGATGATCTTATCAATATTAGAGGAAGACGTGCTGAACTTAAGGATGAGGCATGGAGGTGGTTTTATTGTGGAAACAAAAATAAAATAGGATGGGTGGTGAGTTCAGGGATATTGATGCGAGGCGCTTCTATTCTGGTGGAAGGTTGAAAGAGAAATCATTCTTGTTCCTTGACGGTTGGAAGTTGTAGCAGAACTAATGGAGAGTCGAGGTAGAAGTTTGTTCCTTGACGGTTGGAAGTTCTAGCAGAACTAATGGAGAGTTGAGATAGAAATTTATTCATCTACGGTTGGAAGTTCTAGCAGAACTAATGGAGAGTTGAGATAGAAGTTTGTTCCTTGACGGTTGGAAGTTGTAGCAGAACTAATGGAGAGTTGAGATAGAAGTTTGTTCCTTGACGGTTGGAAGTTGTAGCAGAACTAATGGAGAGTTGAGATAGAAATTTGTTCCTCTACGGTTGGAAGTTCTAGCAAAACTAATGGAGAGTTGAGATAGAAGTTTGTTCCTTGACTGTTGGAAGTTCTAGCAGACCTTATGGAGAGTTGAGATAGAAGTTTGTTCCTTGACTGTTGGAAGTTGTGGCAGACCTTATGGAGAGTTGAGATAGAAGTTTGTTTCTTGACTGTTGGAAGTTGTAGCAGACCTAATGGAGAGTTGAGATAGAAGTTTGTTCCTTGACTGTTGGAAGTTGTAGCAGACCTTATGGAGAGTTGAGGTAGAAGTTTGTTCCTTGACGGTTGGAAGTTGTAGCAGACCTAATGGAGAGTTGAGATAGAAGTTTGTTCCTTGACTGTTGGAAGTTGTAGCAGATCTAATGGAGAGTTGAGATAGAAGTTTGTTCCTTGACGGTTGGAAGTTGTAGCAGACCTAAGGGAAAGATAGAAGTTTGTTGCTTGACGGTTGGAAGTTGTAGCGATTGTTCTATTCTAGTGAGAAGAGAAAAATGATAACGCTAAAATTAGAAAGAAACCCTTCCCCAGTGAGACTATTTTTGGTAGGGCACTGTGAAACATACCCGGGTAACCAATGTGATTGACAGGACAATAACTGAAGCATCTTGGCGCGGAACCTGACCTGAGTAGTGGTGTATCAGAGAAAGTGAAGATTTGTTGGAAACGGAACATTTCTTAATTAACACAAGAAACAGTATATACCCTCCACATAACTATTCACCCACAAAAGTGAAATGTTTTCCCACTGAAATATTGTTTTTTTCCCAATGAAATGTTTCCCTGTGTGTTCAGAACTTTTGGTAGATTTTAATTACCGGGGCGACCTTGTTAACTTTGTCTGACACCTGTCGCGGACCGTCTCCCTGGTGGCGCCACTGGCTGTCAACGCGGGACTGGATGAATGTTTTGTTTACTGACTGGGGCAGAGAGAGGTGTTGGTTGGGGAATGGATGGTGATAGTGGTAGTTGATTAGGATTGCTTCTGTGCCGGTTCTCCATCTCCCTTACAATCCCAGAACATCAGTTTCTTCACCGCCCACAGTTGGCGTCTTTAAGTAGCTCATAATCTTAATTTAGCTCTAGTTCTTGAAATCGTATAGTGTTTATAGGAATGTGAAAACGTGCCAAGCAACAAATACATTTCCCTCATTCATATAAATATTTAATACTTTATGAAGGTGGTTAAAAAAAAAAATAAGTAAAGAGCCCCCGTCACGCCAAGTGTCGTATTGGGTACCATACATTTTTACAGACCTTCAGCACATGATTTTTTGGGGCAGTGTGGTCGGTATTACGCCCGTGCCGCTTTACTATCACAGAAAAAAAATCCGGTACCCATTTAAGGCTGGGTGAACTCGGAAGCCATCGGTTGGGATCGAACCCTACCTCTTGTCCTTTGCTGCATTCCAGTTCACTAAGCACTGAGCTATCGCGGCTCACTTTATGAAGGTTGTGCTGAATCGATAGCTTGTTAGGCTCCAAACCAGGAGAGCGCGGGTTGCGGGTTAGGGCCAAACGATTTTTTTCTATCGGGGGGGGGGGGGGGTGTTTGAAATATACAAAAAAAACTCAGATCCGATCACCCCGTGTTGGCTGCATTGAACATGCTTTATACTCGGGTAGTGCAATCCCTAGGGAGCCGCGTTAGCACTGTGGTTAGTGAACTGGACTACAAAGGACAAGGGGTAGGGTTCGATCCCAACCGACGGCTTCCGGGTTCACCCAGCCTTAAATGGGTACAGGATTTTTCTGGGAAAGTAAAGCGGCGCGGGCGTAATAACGACCACATTACCCCGAAAATCATGTGCCGAAGGTCTGTAAAATTTATGGTCACTAACACCATATTCCCTATACGCCACTTGGCGTGACGGGGGTACTAAAGTAAAAGTAAGTACAATCCCTACGCCTTACCCCAGTATGGGAAAATACTGTAAAGATAGTTCTGATCTGTATAGATCTATGTATGGTTCCAATTTGTAACATTACAGAACGATATGAGACGTATAACTTCATTAATTTGTACGATAACGATATTTTAGTAAATTAATGTTTATTACGAGAAACATGTCTAGTAATGGACAAACTTAACGCTTTCTATTTTCTACTAAATATTGTCGTTTAAGTTATGGCCATCAAACAGCTGGTGATGAACAATATGTTGGTGATATTTCTGAAATGAGGATATATACAAGACAAGTAAAATATCTGTGACATGTAGCTGTGAATCCTAACTGCTTTGATGACAGTAATGAAAAGCACGTTGTAGATAACTAGAATTGTGCAGAATATTCCACTAGGTGTCATCCTAAACACTCAGGGCCGCCAGAACGGGTACCACAGAACTTGTAACAATTGTCGTTGCTTTTGTTTCCTAGCGAAAGCCTCTGTTGGATACCAATGGAGTTAAAACTAATCTCATCAAAGTTTTAACAGTTTCTTTTTTAGGGTTAGGATGCGAATGATTCTAATGATGGAAACAAGAACGTAAAGATCCGATTTTTTTAATCGGGAGAGAGGGCTAGACATCAGATCTCACTACTGAGAGAGGGCTAGACATCAGATCTCACTATTGAGAGAGGGCTAGACATCAGATCTCACTACTGAGAGAGGGCTAGACATCAGATCTCACTATCGAGAGAGGGCTAGACATCAGATCTCACTACTGAGAGAGGGCTAGACATCAGATCTCACTACTGAGAGAGGGCTAGACATCAGATCTCACTATTGAGAGAGGGCTAGACATCAGATCTCACTACTGAGAGAGGGCTAGACATCAGATCTCACTATCGAGAGAGGGCTAGACATCAGATCTCACTACTGAGAGAGGACTAGACATCAGATCTCACTATTGAGAGAGGGCTAGACATCAGATCTCACTATTGAGAGAGGGCTAGACATCAGATCTCACTACTGAGAGAGGGCTAGACATCAGATCTCACTACTGAGAGAGGGCTAGACATCAGATCTCACTACTGAGAGAGGGCTAGACATCAGATCTCACTACTGAGAGAGGGCTAGACATCAGATCTCACTACTGAGAGAGGGCTAGACATCAGATCTCACTATTGAGAGAGGGCTAGACATCAGATCTCACTACTGAGAGAGGGCTAGACATCAGATCTCACTACTGAGAAAGGGCTAGACATCAGATCTCACTACTGAGAAAAGGCTAGACATCAGATGTCACAACTGAGAGAGGGCTAGGCATCAGATCTCACTACTGAGAGAGGGCTAGGCATCAGATCTCACAACTGAGAGAGGGCTAGGCATCAGATCTCACTACTGAGAGAGGACTAGACATCAGATCTCACTACTGAGAAAGGGCTAGACATTAGATGTCACTACTGAGAGAGGGCTAGGCATCAGATCTCACTACTGAGAGAGGACTAGACATCAGATCTCACTACTGAGAGAAGGCTAGACATCAGATCTCACTACTGAGAAAGGGCTAGACATCAGATCTCACTACTGAGAAAGGGCTAGACATCAGATGTCACAACTGAGAGAGGGCTAGGCATCAGATCTCACTACTGAGAGAGGGCTAGGCATCAGATCTCACAACTGAGAGAGGGCTAGGCATCAGATCTCACTACTGAGAGAGGTCTTGACATCAGATCTTACTACCGAGAGAGGGCATATTCTAGTCTCATTGAGTCATTATCGCAGAAGAAAGCAAAAATGTACCACTAACGACTTAGTCATGCGTACATTTAATCAAACTTTGATAATTTCGATGTTTGGTTTGCTTTTTTCTTCAAAATGTTGATGCAAATATCAACCTATGTGCGATTTTGTAATTAATTTGGAAAAGACGTATTTTATCAGCGGGTATCTTAAATTAAAGCTAATTTCCAATATTAGAAAGAAACAATCATCATTTTTTGGCCATGTAATGAGAAGAGAACAACTGGAATATATTGTAACAATTGGAAAAATTGAGGGACGAAGAGATAGAGGGAATCAAAGAGAAAAAAATAACAGACAGCTTAAGAGAAGGGCTTGGCAGAAGGTCAACAACAGAAATGATAAATAGCTGCCGAGATCGAAAGTTGTGGAGAGACATGATCACCTACGCCAGTAAGCCAGGTACTTGATGATGATGATGATCTTAAATTAGGATATTGCCGATAGAATGCTGTCCACTTTAGGGTTGCCTTGAGTGCAATGATATCCTTTATACTAGCCATGTCTTGTTTTATCTGTACGTTAATGTGTCTTCCTAGTACAGATAATATATTTCTCTTAACGGTTTTATGACTGCAATTTCTCATCGCAAAACGGTATCAGATTGCTTGGCGTCTAACTCCTGGTACAGTGTAACAGGACTTGTTAATTCCTAGTTGGTTGTGACTAAGACTGATAGTTTTGTCCGGACAACTAGGGGAAAATTGGGAAAGAAGAGAAAAGTAAAATGAGTTAATTGTTTGTAAATGTCTCGATGGACGACTAGTTTTGGGGCGGGTTGTATAGGGGTAGGGTAGTTTGTTATAAAATTATAGAACGGTGTGGGAGGGTGGGGAGTGAGGAGAAAGGGTAACATACAGACACAGATGAGATTAGAAATGTGCTGCTTACGTAGAACATTGAAAGTTATTCAGTCAAATTTAAAAACGTTACTGGAGAACATTAATTAAGAGAAATAGTCAAAATTGGATTATTGAGAACGTGAATGAGACGAAAGACATGGGAAGCGTGATATCAGGTAAATAAGCTCGAGTCTGATGACAAACTATAAAAACAAAAAAAAAAAAAAAAAGAAGAAACTGAAAGATGAAATGGGACATTGTTCAACAGGTGAATGAATTTAAATATTTGGGAACTTTATTAACCTCCGAAGGAAGATTTACAAAAGAGGTGAGATGCAAAATGGCTCAGTCAAAAGCAGCTTTCCAAAAAATGAGGGAGATACTATTGAATCCATTTTTGACAATGAAAACAAGAAAAAGAGTTCTTAAATGTTATGTAGAGCCAGTCTTAACATATGGATGCGAATCATGGACAATAGGACAACAGACAAGAAAATCACTGGAGTCTGTAGAAATGTGGTTTTACAGAAGAATGTTGAGAGCACCATGGACAGCTAAGAAGAGTAATGAAGATGTTCTGAGAGAGGTCAAAGCAAAAAGAGAGCTAATTTCCAATATTAGGAAGAAACAATCATCATTTTTTGGCCATGTAATGAGAAGAGAACAACTGTGATATGTTGTAACAACTGGAAAAATTGAGGGACGAAGAGATAGAGGGAAGCAAAGAGAAAAAAATAACAGACAGCTTAAGAGAATGGCTTGGCAGAAGGTCAACAACAGAAATGATAAATAGCTACCGAGATCGAAACTTGTGGAGAGACATGATCACCTACGCCAGTAGGCCCGGTACTTGATGATGATGATAGAGAAAATATGAAAAGTCGTCAGAGATAGCTGTTCTTGTCTAATAAATCTGTGTGTCTTTATGGGTAATTATGTCCGCGGGTATGGCGGGTGATTGGATAACTAATTTGTATGTGAGTAGTAGTAGTTTATGAGTCATTGATGATGACATTTTAGTATAGGTATATATATATATATATATATATATATATATATATATATATATATATATATATATATTCGGGAGTCGGGATGGTGGTTATCACAGAGTGGGTATGTTGTTAGTAATGGCTGTCTGTAGTAGAAGGTGTGTGTTGTAATTTAAAAAAAAACGTATTTTTCTCTCGATTTACCAGGTACCACCACATTTCTCAAAGGGGTTTCCTCAATTGACACAATTTCCTATGTACACTCGTGTCCAGCCGGAAGGAAACAAACACACCAATCTAGTCCAATATCCTACACGATACGTCGATTCTACTGGTCCACCTTTCGTGTATTATCTCTAGGAAGCTGTTGTAACCCCCAGGATAAAATGGATATATATACAATTTAATTAATAAGCTCATCACATGTAGCCAAGCAATTTGCCTAACTTATTATTGTCCTTAGCTCATGACAATCAGGTACGGATTTTTATATTTGTAATGAGTGCAAAAGTTCGGTGCAATAGAAATACTCCATTTGTTTGGGTCTTGAAGCCAACAGGTAACAGTTGTGCTACTTGTTATGTTGGAAGGTCTAGAAGTTAAAATTTTTTTCCCTTTGCAAGTAGCTAGGAGGTAAGTTTCATGACAGCAACAGAGCTGAAAGCTGTCTGCGACTCATAGCTGATCGCTTTTGCCAGGATCGGTGAACCAGAACCATTCAGACTCAACTCCACCTCTTTTTGGTGTCTCTAAAAAAAACAGATGAACCAGTCTAATCTGGCCAAGCAAGTAGTGATCGAAGAGGGAATGCTACTTCGTGTTGAAAAATGCCACGCGGATGTGTTGTCGGATGCGTTGGGTCGAAAGGCGCAGATAAACAGAAAACAACGCATCCAGGTTCACTTAACCACTTTTTAAGGACGGATGATGAGGAGGAAGGACTATTAATTCCCTTAGTAGTTATCAGGAGAATGCTAGAACTAAAAGATAGGGAACAAAGTAGCTAGATACAAAGTAGCTAAATTACTGTACAAAACATGGAGTAACATAGGTGGTTAAGATTGGGGAAGGGGGGGGGTGTTGGGACACGATAGTCAAGATACACGGTTGTGGGAAGCTAGTAACCATGTACAACTTTGAGAAGCTAGTTACTGTGTACGGCTGTGAGAAGTTAGTCACTGTGCACGGCTGTGAGAAGCTAGTCACCGTGTACAGCTGCGAGAAGCTAGTTACTGTGTACGGCTGTGAGAAGCTAGTTACTGTGTACGGCTGTGAGAAGCTAGTTACCGTGTACGGCTGTGAGAAGCTAGTTACCGTGTACGGCTGTGAGAAGCATGTTACCATGTACTGTTGTGAGAAGGATGTTACCATGTACGGTTGTGAGAAACTAGTTGCCATGTGTTCGGTTGGGGCAAGTTGAGATAAGCGACTGTGAACGGGTTGCTAAGATGGATGACTGTGGGCAGTTAAATTGTAGAGATGGTTATGGTAACTCGTTAACATGTACGGCTGTGAGCGGTTACTTTGTAGTGTCCGGCTATATGCAGCTAGTTATAGTGTACGGTTATACGTCGGTAGTTTTAGTCCGTTGAAAAATTCATAATCACACCTGAATTAGTTTTGCGTGATAACCGTTTGTTATTTATTTTGCTTTCAAATTTTGCATGCAATCTTAGAATATTGATGATGTTATAGTAATATTTTTTGCTCTGGAAAATTTGATCTAGCTTAAAAGTTTTCTTCTTTAGGCTATATTAAATTCACCCTGTTCGAATGTGACACCATTTGAGGATATATACATTAATTTGGTGCGGTCTTTCACGTAAAATAGTTTGGCTATTGCAGAAACACTAACTTCAGGAAAATGCCGTGCACAAAACTGAATTGTTATTGAACAACACGACGCACCACGGCCTTGGCATTAATTACCGAAGGGAAGGCGTATCTTTATTAATTTTGTGAAGACTCAGTAGACAATTTGTTGACTTTAAATACCAACATTTATATCTAAGTTACAATGAGTTTGAAATGCAAATTTATAACTATGCAAAAGGTTATTTTTTTACTATGTCAGCACTTCCTTAGGGAATCCAAGATGGGGCATTTATATTGTGATATTCATGACCCAGAGAGACGAACGCAACTCGCGCTTGGTCTTAATAGATCGTCATTTTCTCGTTGGAATAAACAAGACTCAGAGTGCACTCATGTCAATCAAGGAAGGATAAGGAAAGTCGACAGCTTTGACATGGATGTCATAAAACGTGAGATATTGAAAATGTTTGCTAATAATGTACTTGTTACTCTCAGGAATTTGAAATTAAAATTGCATGCAGACTGCAATATTGACATTTCTAGAAGTACTCTATGGAAGATTGTGTGAGGAGCCGGCTTCACTTTCAGAAAAACTGTTGGGGGCAGGAGTATTATTTGTGAAAAACCACACTTGGTCATTGCTCGAAGCAAATACCTGAGACAGATCCGTGAGCGGCGGAGTCAACGGTATGATATTGTATATTTGGACGAATCATGGGTCAACGCACACCACACCTATGCTAAAGAATGGCAGTCAGTAAATGGCAAACTCAAAAGAACAATTCCGAGCAGCAAAGGCCAGCGCATTATATTAACGAATGCTGGAAGCACTGAACACGGCCTTGTCCATGATGCAGGACTTATTTTCCAATCAAAAAGTACCGACGGTAGGGACTACCATACTGAAATGAATGGAAACATTTTCTGGCACTGGTTGGAGAACGATCTTTTACCAATCCTGGAGAGACCTTAAAGCATAGTCATGGATAATGCATCATACCACAATGTCGTATCAGAGGAAGACAAAATGCCTACTGCATCAAATACAAAAAAAGCAAATTAGGACATGGCTTGCGAATGAAAATGTCAAATTTGACGACACATATTTAAAACCCGAATTATTACAACTTGTGAAGAATACGAATAAGAAAGAGGTGTACCATGTTGACAAAATCATTGAGAAATACGGCCACACCTCTCTTCGACTTCCTGCATATCATGCGCACCTTAATCCAATCGAACTTGTCTGGGCTCACGTCAAAGGACAAGTTGCAGAACAGAACATGACGTTTAAAATGTGTGATGTTGAAGTTCTGACACGCGAGTCTCTCTCAAAAATAGACATTCCGTTCTGGAAGAAGTGTGTTGAACATGTGTTGCGGGTGGAAGATGAGTACTGGAAACGAGATGGATTACTATTTGTCCAGCCAGTAATGATTATCAACCTCTTGGAATCGTCAGATTCAGAATGATTAAAATTAAGATGAATTCAATTCCAGCTGCAGTTAGGACGTCCTGGGGTCTAATGGTGACCGAAGGACAAGACTAATTGTAACCAATTGAATTCATGTTTGCAAATACACATAACGAACAACACCCACAATTAAGCACTATGTAGATACGCCTCTGACAAGAATTGCAGTAAACTTGAAAATGTAACACGATTACTGTAAACTCTAAAATTTGAATCAACGTGTGTGATATCGTCATAAAAGATCAAAGGAATTCGCTGATGTGCAAAATCTGTTGTGTTTGTGGAATAAAAAATACCAAAATCTTTGCGTCATCAATATTCTAAGATTGCATGCAAAATGTGAAACCAAAATAACAAGCGGTTATCACGCAAAACTAATTCAGGTGTGATTATGAATTTCTGAACGGACTATAGCTATAGTGTCCTGCTATACGCAGCTAATTATAGTGTACGGTTATATGAAGCTAATTATAGTGTGCGGTTATATGCGCTAGTTATAGTGTATGGCTATATGCAGCTAGTTTAGATGTACGGCTGTGAGCAGCTCGTTAAAGTGTACAGCTATATTCAACTAGTTAATGTCTATGGCTGTGAGAAGCTAGTTGTAGTGTAATGTAAATTATACCTTTTCGTAATATATGTAATACATACATACTTTTTTGTATAATTTATAACGCAGATTATGTAATAGAAAAGCATGACGGGATTTTATTATCTAATTGATTGTTACTTTTGTTACTTTCTTTACAGAAGAGGCCCTCTAGCAGTCTACCTCACAAATCTCGTAAGTGCTCGTTACATAATTAGTCCCCCTGTTAATGTTGATGTCATGTCAAGGACAATGACCTGAGACATTTGCTCCTTGAACCGGAAGTAAAGTCAACTACTTTGTGTTCGATGTTATGAAGTGGGAAAATGAACTATAAACAGGGGGAATATTTAGAAATTGGGGATTATAAATTAAATGGCTCAGGGAGGAACAGTCGAACAAAGACTTAAACACGTGTAGTCTGAGTGCAAAAACTGTGCATGAGAAGTGGGATTAGGTTGAAATAGCTTGCATAACATGGACAACTGATCAGTGGGAAGCTCGAGATGGTTTAGATTAGACTTTTAAGGATTTCAAGATGCTAGGGGAGGGGACGCGAAAAGATGAGAGTAATGATAGCATGTGGTTTGTTGCCAACTTGAAAGTGTGTTCAGCAAAGATGACCAGTGAAGACGATGGGAGAAAAACATATAGAGACCCCTGATAAAGACCAACTGTGACGTTTGATAAAATAAATGAATAAACTTAATTCAGTTGAAACTTATTAATAGACCTGTGGAAATGCAGATTATAGTCAAGATCATTCTATAGGCAGTGCGCGGGTTTGGGTGAGAGAGAGAGATAGTTAATTAACCTAGACATTGTATCGGAAGAGCATCCGTCCGTCCGTCTGTCTCTCTGTCTAATCTATGTATCTATCTGTTTGATTGTCCGTCCGTCTGTCTGTAATTTATCTGGTTGTCTGTCCATTTGAATACCCCTCTCTACTCTCTGTCTGTCTGTCCGTCCGTCCGCCAGAATACACCTTTCGGTCTTTTTCTGTCCGTCCGTTTGAATACGCATCTCTGTTCTCTGTCTGTCTGTCCGTTCGTCAGAATACCCCTCTCTGTCTTTGTCTGTCCGTCCGTTTGAATAACCTCTCTGTCTTTGTCTGTCCGTTCGTCAGAATACCCCTCTCTGTCTTTGTCTGTCCGTCCGTTTGAATACCCCTCTCTGTTCTCTGTCTGTCTTTGTCTGTCCGTCCGTCAGAATACACCTTTCTGTCTTTGTCTGTCCGTCCGTTTGAATACCCCTCTCTGTTCTCTGTCTGTCTGTCCGTCCGTCCGTCTGAATACCCCTCTCTGTCTTTGTCTGCCCGTCCGTTGGAATGCGCCTCTCTGTTCTCTGTCTGTCTGTCCGTCCGTCAGAATACACCTTTCGGTCTTTTTCTATCCGTCCGTTTGAATACGCCTCTCTGTTCTCTGTCTGTCTGTCCGTTCGTCAGAATACCCCTCTCTGTCTTTGTCTGTCTGTCCGTCCGTCAGAATACCCCTCTCTGTCTTTGTCTGTCCGTCCGTTTGAATACCCCTCTCTGTCTTTGTCTGTCTGTCCGTCAGAATACCCCTCTCTGTCTTTGTTTGTCCGTCCGTTTGAATACCCCTCTCTGCTCTTGTGTGTCTTTGTCTGCCCGTCCGTCAGGAAACCCCTCACAGTCTGGCTGCCTATCTGTCTACCCAGATAGAACTGAACAATTTATTAGTACAGAGTGTATAAGGAAGAGATTATGTAAATGAACAAACCACTGACAAATGTTCACAAGTATTTATATAAGTATATCTGAGATCACGGACGACAAAAAGAGAAGATACTAGATATCTTGTTGTCATGGCATGGAAAACAGTCAACAAACAGAATTGATACGATGCACTGTGCACAGAAGATTGTGGAAGGACATGATCGCCTACGCCAACCGATATGGCCCATGATGAGATCTGGCGAGAGTTTATACTTCTGGTAGCTGAATGCACCAAAATGTAACCCTGTGTGTTTACTAGTTCAGTGTACATTCATTATGTATCTGTTATGTTGTTGACTGTTTACCGTGTCATCACAACAAGTTATCAAAACATCTTTCTCTCATTGTCGTCCGCAATATCTTTTTCCATGTAATCAAGCATTCCAACCTTTCTCTTGCTGTGATGTGCCTGCTTCATGATGTTTATAAAGAGCTCCCTTTTCATCTTGGCTTTAGTTGTTGTCAAGTATATGAAAACAGCTCCCCCCTTACTGATAGCGGCTGCAATTGTTGGTTTTTGCCGTTTCTACCAGATGCTCCCTACCCAACAGATGAAGGATATGTTATTTAATAGCAGAGCAGGTTAGGGCTCGTTCTGCAACAACTAGCTTTATATGAAAATATAGACTGAAGCAGTTACTCTTACCATCCTGTGTTTCAGAGACACATTTGATTGGGACATTTATGGTTATGGTTAGTCGAAGGCTCCAGTATCACAGGAAACAAATTAAAATCCATAATTATTCAACCGCCATTGTCAGTTCAATCATCCGAATTAACATCTTATCTCATTGAAGGATCCAAACAAGGAAAGGCAGCTGCAGTCTCCATTAATAGCAGCTACAGCACACGCCAAAAGACATAAAGTCAAGCGGCACCAAAAGTTAACGCAGCTTAACTGCCCTTTGTCATACGATATAATCATTCTTCGTAAACAATCGAAATATCGAAACACGATCTGGATTAAAAAAAAACACACACACACACACACAGAGCTCACGGTGTACACTAAGCACTAAACTCAGTTGCTCTAGCAGCAAGCCAGGCTTGGAATATCAGGAAACTGTAACAAGGAACACTTTTCAGACTGAGGCTCAATGGTTCCTGCCGCCTGTCCGCCATATTGACCGGAAGTATTGGACAGTTATCGTATCTGATTCTCGTTGAGTGTTTTCAAGAACCAGAACCAATGCCTCTGGTATGAGTTGATGACATTTACAGTAGATGCTTTCAACTTTCAATATGGTAATGGTATAAATGCTGCTCTCTGGCTTCAGGGAAGAGCTGGTTTACGTAGGGGAAGAGTCTGTTTGAAACAAAAATAATGGAATGAATATTTTAAGTAATCGCACTCGTCATTTGTAGATAAGTAATGAAACTTAGATACTGCACTTGTACGATTTAAAAAAAAAATAAATAAATAATAAAACCAAGATACTGTACTAGTACAATTTTGGATAAATAACAAAACTTAGATGATGTACTAGTACAATTTTGGATAAATAATAAAACCGAGATATTGTACTAGTACAATTTGCAATAAAGAATAAAACTTTGATACTGTACTAGTGCAATTTTGGATAAATAACAAAACTTAGATACTCTACTTAGTCGAATGTGTGAGGTGCAAACATTTACAGACACCTATTGTCTAGACGGGCATTCTTGGTCGTTTTGTACAGTGTGTGGTGGGAGTAGCAAAGGCTGCACCGTCATCATCGGTACGTGTCACGGCAACTGTTCACATGGGATTTATGGACACGACTGCTCCGGGTCTTGTCTTAGTGTTAGTTCTTTATGTGAGGAAAATCCGGAAAATGCCAAACTTGCAAACATCCTGGCTATACCTGTGATGACACTTGTCCTGATGGTAATTTTGGGCTACAGTGCGAACAGACATGTTCTGATGGCTGTGACATCATATGTGACACAGAAAGAGCAGACTGTACGCGCAAGGAAGCGTACTACGGGCCAGACTGCACTCTCAAATGTCCTGACAACTGTTTCAACGACACCTGTGAACAGTCAACCGGGATCTGTTCATGCAAGGGAACGTTCTACGGGTCAGACTGCACTCTCAAATCTCCGTACAACTGTTTGGACGATATCTGTTAACGGTTCATGGGGGCCGGCGTCTCGTATGTCGATGATTCCCACGTTAAGAAGAGTCTGCTGACTACAACAAACCCAAGCATATGGATACCTTAATGTGTACTGGATATTTTCTTTCTGTGCTGGACATGGTTCATTTCTTGGTGTGTTTCATTGCTAGCCAAGGCTCATATCTTGGCTTGTGTGTGTGTGTGTGTGTGTGTGCTGGCCATGGCTCATATCTTGGTGTGTGTCATGTTAGTCATATCTCATATCTTGGAGTGTCCGTGTTAATCATGTCTCATATCTTTAAGTGTGTATGTGTTTAGTCATATCTCATATCTTAGTGTGTATCTGTGTTAGTCATATGTCATATCTTTGTGTTTGGGCTAGTGATATCTCATATCTCTGTGTGTATGTTTATGTTAGTCATATCTCATATCTTTGTGTGTGCATGTCTGTGTATGTCACATCTCATATCCTTGTGTTTGCATGGCTATGCTAGTCACATCTCATATCATTGTATGTGCCTATCTATGTTGGTCATATCTCATATCTTTGTGTGCATGTCCATGTTAGACATGTGTAATTTCTTTGTGGGTGCATGTCTATGTCAGTCATATCTCATATCTTTATGTGTATGTTTATGTTAGTCATGTGTCATATATCTTGATGTATGTCAGTGTTAGTCATGCCTCGTATCGCTATGTGCATGTATGTGTTTGTCACATCTCATATCTTTGTGTGTGCATGTCTGTGTTAGTCACCTCTAGTGACTCGGGCAGATGGTGCTCGTAAACCTGGGAGGGCCGACCATCTAAGGGCAGAATCCCCCTACAGAAAAGATCACCTGCTGCCTTGCAGGAAGATTGGGGACAATCAAAGGCTAGGGAAAGCAAACCTGAATAAAATGCTGGCCGAAATCGGATGCACTGGGCCACTGGCGCAGAACACAGTGCAACGTTTTTAACGGGTGTTCAATCAGAGTGGATCTGGCAGACTCTAATTGTGATGTTCTGTTTGTAACACACCTAACCTGACAGCTGAGTTCATGTGAGGAGCTTGAATCCTACTCTGATTGGGTCCTGATCGCAGAGAGAGAGAGAGAGAGAGAGAGATACTCTACTAGTCCAATTTTGGATAAATAACAAAACTTAGATACTGTACTAGTCCAATTTTAAATAAATAACAAAACTTAGATACTGTACTAGTTCAATTTTGGATAAATAATAAAACTTAGATAGTGTATGAGTACAATTTTGGATAAATAATAAAACTTAGATACTGTATGAGTACAATTTTTGATAAATGATAAAACTTCGAGTTTCGCTCCTTATTTGGGGAATAAATAATAACAATTTAAAACTCGTTATGAAATAAGAATTAACTGGACTTTGAGCGACTCCACATCTAATCATCATCACCATCATCAAGTGCCATGCCTGCTGGCGTAGGTGATCGTGTATCTCCACAACTTTTTTTTTTTTATCTCGGCAGTTATTTATCATTGCTGTTGTTGACATTCTGCCAAGCTATTCTCTTAAGCTGACTCATATCTTTTCTCTTTGCTTCCCTCTATCTTTTCGTCCCTCAATTTTCCCTATTGCCACACAATTCCAGCTGTTTTCTTCTCATTGCATGGCCAAAAATTGATGATTGTTTCTTACTAATTTGGGAAATTAGCTATCTTTTTACTATGGCTTTTTAAAAGAACGTTTTCTTAGCTGTCCATGGTATTTTTAACATTCTTCTGTAGAACCAAATTTCTACAGACTCCAGTGATTTTCTTGTCTGTTGTCATAATGTCCATGATTCACATCCATATGTTAAGCCTGGCTCTACATAACATTTCGGAACTCTCTTGTTTCTATTGTCAAAAATGGAATGCACAGTATTTTCCTCAGTTTTGGGAAGCTGCATTCCCCTGAGCCATTCTGCATCTCCTCTGTTTACATCTACCAATTGAGGTTAACATTGTTCCCAGATATTTAAATTCATTTACCTGCATTAATATTGTCCCACTTGTCTTTATTGTGCATTGCGTTGATATCTTTGTTCTTGTTGTTACATTACTTCTGCCTTTTTGCGATTAAGACTGAGCCCTTTATTTTTGCTTTTCTTGACTTTAAGTAAAAAAAAGTAAAGTACCCCCATTACGCCAAGTGACGTAAAGGGAATATGGTGTTAGGAAAAATGGAAAAAAAAATTGAAAAAATGGTATAGCAAAAGCTTTACGTGATTAGTAGACGACACAGATTTGAACGACGTTTCGGCCCAATAGGCCTTCAGCAGGAACAAACAAACAACACGCACACACAGATATGTAAGTAAATAAAACTAATGCTACATAGCTAACTAACGAAACACCCAAAACAAAATAATCCAAATAGGTTAAAAAAAAAGAAAATGACGTCCCTGTGTCGTGGACCGTGGTCAGAACGGGAAAAGGGCGAGTCACACGGGTCTAGCTGTAATTATACCCTCTGGTCAGGTGAAGGGTTTTAAAAATTCACGAGCAGGGGGAACGCTGTCTAGGTAACCTCGACTGCAAAGACACTGACAATGTCTAAAAGTATCTAAGGGCCCGTAAATACATGTATACACACACATAGATGCGTGTATACATATATACACGTACAAATAGACATGCACCTACTTATACATATCAACATACATCTACATATACATACATATACATATATATGCATACAAACCTGCACACACATACAAGCATATATATATATATATATATATATATACATATATATATATACCCATACATATGTACACACACATGCATGTGCACACCCATACAGGGACAATCATATATGTGTAGAAATGTGCGCACAACGCACATATCACCAGAAGGGTACACACCGGGGTCAGTGTGGAAAAACAGAGGAGAAAGAATAGAACAGTAGAATAACAGGCGCTCAAAAGGCTGAGAGTGGGGTACAATAAAAGCATATCAGTTGTAAGTAGCACAGAAAAAAGAGGTGTAGAACACCGAAGTGTCTCAATGGGGACTAGTGGAGGTGAGCTATGAATGGCATGGCATAGTAGACAGATTAAAGAGCCCAGGCATGGACAGTAGAGAAGGCTATGCAAAAGGGAAGGAGTAACGGAAAGGGAACTATGTGTACGGATGTGATACATTCATGCCTCGTGGGATCAGCGAGCCATACTGGACTATGAGGCGGTTCTCCAAAGCGAATCGGCTGCGGTCGCCAGAGTGACAAAGGACAATACCAGTGATACGGAAGTCGTCTTTGCCCTTGTGATCTGGGAAGTTGAAATGGGAAGACACTGGATTGCCAGTATTCTGTTGAACATCTCGTAGATGTTCACAAAATCTTCTCGCTAATCGTCTTCCAGACTCGCCAATGTACGTCATATGGCATCGTTGGCAGTTGATGGCATAAATGATGTTGCGGGACACACATGTGAAGCCATGCTTGATCTCGAACCGTCCATTAGGGAATAAGACCGAGTCAGTAGGGAGCACATAGGCACAGGTGATACAGTTCCGACCACAAGGGGCCGTACCGAAGTGTTGATGGTCGGACCGAGGGAGATGGCTCCTAACCAGAATATCTCCCAAATTCCTGTCGCGCTTGAAGGCGATCATCGGGGGATCACTAAAAAGTAGACGGGTAGTGGGGATCAGAGAGGAGAATGGAACGGTAGCGGTTGAGTATCTTCACAGCAGATAAATTGTGAGGGTGATAGGTAATGGTGAGTATAGTTCTCTCAGAAGGGGGGGAGGGGGCGGTTGGAAGGAGGGAGTGCCTCAGGACGGGAGATAAGGAGGACTCGCTTAAGGGCAGACTGGAGGATCGAATCTGGATAAAACCGGCGGCTGAAGAAACCAAACATGAGGTGAGCCTGTTGGAGGAAATCTTGGTCATCCTGGCAGATGCGACGGAGACGCAATAACTGTGAGAACGGAATTGAATCACAAGAAGGTGAATGTGATGAAGTATCGAGAAGATAACAATGAGCGTCCGTAGGTTTATAAGTAGGTTTACCGAGGTGTGGAGACCAGAAGTGTCAAAAGAAACAATAAGATCTAGGAAGATAACAGAGGAGGTGGATATACAAGATGTGATCTTGATAGCTTTGTGATAGCTACCAATGTAGTCGATAAACTTGGAGAGGTCATCCTCAGGGAGATCGGTAAGTCAGAAACAGTCATCAATGTACCGGAGGTATATGATGGGAAGGGGACCTTGATATGAATTGAGAATATGGTGTTAGTGACCATAAATTGTATAGACCCTCGGTACATGATTTTTAGGGTAATGTGATCGGTATTACACCCGTGCTACTTTAATTTCCCAGAAAAAAAATCCGGTACCCATTAATTTCTTCACTATAATGTCTAACATTTCTTGTAACTCATTTTCACTCTTAGCGATTAAGATTATCATCAGCATGCCTCAGATTATATATATTATGACCTCCAATTGTTATTTCAGGCATGCCCATTATGGATCTTAAAATAAAATCACTGTACATGTTAAATAAATCTGGTGATAGCAAACCACATCTAATATGTGGACATATAATAATACAACCTTCAGATTCCAATATAATAACAGTACAATATTAAACTTGGGAGACGCGATAGATCAGTGGTTAGTGAACTGGACTACAAAGGACAAAACGTAGGGTTCGATCCCAACCGACGGCTCCGGTACACCCAGCCTTTAATGGGTACCGGATTTTTTTCTGGGAAAGTAGGCGGCATGGGTGTAATACCGACCACATTACCCCAAAAATCATGTCTGTAAAATTTAAGGTCACAAACACCATATTCCCCATACGCCACCTGGCGTGACGAGGGCTCTTTACTTTACTTACAATATTAGACTTGGACTCCGCTGATTTTATTTTTTTCTTTCTAGCATTAATTGAGTTTACAAAAATTACCAAACGTTTTTGAGAAACAAAAGGACATTAAGATTTTACTTGTAATATTTGGAGAAATGATTGGAATTGTGAGAAGTTTCAAACTATCTCCACCTCTGTACATTTCCTTGTACGATTTCTGTTTTAATTCAATGACAAACATGCTCTTGTGTAGCAAGAATGTCGGGGTCATCTGCCAGTCGTGCAGACCGGATAAACACTGATCTCTCTACTTGGGGCTGGTATCCTTTTGTTCTCGCCCTTGTATGCCGGACTATTATCGTACTCATCATCATGTGCCATACCTCGTAGGTGATCATGTCCCTCCACAATCTTCTATCTACAGTGCATCGTATCAGTTCTGTTGTTGACTGTTTTCCATGCCATGACACCAAGCTATCCAGTATTTTCTGTCTTTGTCGTCCGCGATCTCTCTTTCCTTTTATTTTACCAGTTGTAACCAAGTATTCCAACTTTCCTCTTCTCATGATGTGACCGAAAAATGTTGGTTGCTTCTTTATGATGTTTTTTAAGAGCTTCCTTTTTGTGTTGGCCTCTTTGAGAATTTCCTCATTGGTCTTTTTAGCTGTCCAGTGAACTTTCAACATTCATCTGAGAAATCCCATCTCTGTGGCCTCTAATCGTCTTTTCATTTGTTTGTCTACTGTCCATGATTCGCTTCCGTAGGTCAGAATTAGTTCTACATAGCACAGATGAACTCGCTTTCTCATTTTTATTGACATAGATTTGTTGCATAAGATATTTTTCATTTTCTGAAATGCTATTTTGGCCTGAGCTGTTCTGCTTTTTATTTCTGTACTAGAGGCGCTTATTTCTTTTATCTGGGGATACTGGTTGGTCTCGAGGCAAGACGCCGGCCTTGAGACAGAGAGGTTGTGGGTTCAAATCCTGGCTACACCTGTTTGGATTACAATTCCTCTCTACGGCAACCACCTCCTGGTCTCAGCAGCGAGGCTCGGCTTGAAACGTCAATTACTCATCCACGGAAACAATTTGTCAGATGTAAAAGCTGGTGAACGAAAAAAAAAAAATTCGTTTATCTGATTTTATACGAGGATCTCAGAACAATGCTCTAACTCCGTGTCACCCGCGATGTTTCGTGAGATATTAACCGAAAGCGAACTAAAAGAATATTTGAGTTATGATAAGCATGTTACGTCATTGTTAACCTTTCCTCAACGACGGAATACATTCTGCTCGTTCAGAAATCGCCATCAACGTTACTAGTAGAGTAAAAACTGATGCTAGCATAGCAAGACAGGCACGGTCATGGAGCCCACAGGGAAAGAGAAAGCCAGGAAGACCCAGGAATACATTAAGAGAAGTCTTGAAAGCTCTCAATAGCTTTGGTCTAGACTGATGATAAGTAGAGAAAATGTCCAAGAAGAGGGATATTGGAGAGACCTTCTCTGTGAGCTATGCTCAAGTAAGGGCTCTCAGTGGCGTTGATTGATTGAGAGGTAGAGTAGTCTAACCACTAATTTAAGAGTCTTCTTCACATCCTCATTTATCTTTCGGGTTCGAATTGGATATAAAGCTCTATCACGGCATTATCCCCAAGTCGACAAACCATTTTATTTGTCGTCTCTATGTTTGTAAAAAAAAAAAAAAAAAAAAAAGAAGAAAAAAGTAAAGTGCCACCGCCATGCCAAGTGGCGTATAGGGAATATAGTGTTAGTGACCGTAAATTTTACAGACCTTCAGTCATGCGGTCATATGACTAACGATGACTTAATCCGTGGTAGCGATTGTGACTATAAAGTTAATTGACTGTGGTCATGTGACTGACAATGGGGTTAGCTTAAGTCGTGGTGGCGACTGTGACAGTGGGACTGGTTGTAGCCATGTGACTGACAATGGGGTTAGCTTAAGTCGTGGTGGCGACTGTGACAGTGGGACTGGTTGTAGCCATGTGACTGACAATGGGGTTAGCTTAAGTCGTGGTAGCGACTGTGACAGTGGGACTGGTTGTAGCCATGTGACTGACAATGGGGTTAGCTTAAGTCGTGATAGCGACTGTGACAGTGGGACTGGTTGTAGCCATGTGACTGACAATGGGGTTAGCTTAAGTCGTGGTAGCGACTGTGACAATGGGATTGCCTGTGGTCATGTAACTGATAATGGGGTTAGCTTAAATGGTGGTAGCGGCTGTAGCAATATGACTGTCTTTGGCCATAAAACTGACTGTGGCAGTGAGATTGACTACAATAATGGGACTGACTGACTGACTGACTGATTATGTCATGTAACTGATTATGTGACTGATTGTGGTCCAGTGACATAAACCCAACTATGGTTATGTTGCTAGTTGTCGTCATATGATTGATTATCACAATATGCATGACCAGCACAGACACCGCCTGTTATTGAGGTATTTTCCTCTCAGAAATGACAAGAAAACATTTTCTCAGAGACAGTATGGCTCGTATTAACAGTCTTCTACTTTTCTCTTTCTCACTGGTAAAGGTATCATGGTATATCATTTGTCGTTCCTGAACTGCTCGAACTGTCTGAATTAGTGATTTTCCTTTATTGTTACATGTAACTATCACTGCATCTATCCATCTTCTTCTGGGTCTTCCTCTTGGTCTTTTTCCATGCATTCTCGAGAAGAACGCCCTTGATGGTGATTGGTGAGGATTTATTCTGACCAGGTGGCCAAACCATTTAAGTTGTTATTATTCTATATATATTCTTTGCAGGGTTTTGTTCCTAACATTATTGCTCGTAAATGATCCTATGATCATAGAAACAGCCACGTGACAAATGCAACACGCAGCTGCTTATTTTTAATCCAAATGTGGCATTTGAGTTATAATCTTGGTCAAATGTTAATCAAGTATAAAGTTTGGGGTGTGGAAATCCAAATTCTAGTACATTCAACGCATTCTTAAAGTTGATATTTCATGGAGCTGTGCTTTTCATCCGGGAAGTGTTTCTATATTTAGATTGCTTACGATGAATGATAATATCGTATGACGGACAGTTCAGCTGCGTTCACTTTCGGTGCCGCTTGGACTTGTGTCTTTTGGCGTGTGCTGTAGCGACTATGATGAGGACTGCAACCATTTTCTTTGTTTGGGTATTCGATGAGATGTTTATTCGGATGATTCCACTGGCACGGGCGGTTGATCAATTATGGATTTTAATTCGTTTGCAGTGATACCGGGGCCTTCGAATAACTATAAACTATAACTATAAACTATCACTATAAACTATAACTATAAACTATAACTATAAACTATAACTATAAACTATAACTATAAACTATAACTATAAACTATCACTATAAACTATAACTATAAACTATAACTATAAACTATCAACTATAAACTATCACTATAAACTATAACTATAAACTATAACTATACACTATTAACTATAAACTATCACTATAAACTATCACTATAAACTGTAACTATAACTATAACTATAACTATAACTATAACTATAACTAGAAACTATAACTAGAAACTATTAACTATAAACTATCAACAATAACTATAAACTATAACTATAAACTGTCAACTATAACTATAACTATAAACTATGAACTATCAACTATAACTATAACTAGAAACTAGAAACTATCAACTATAACTATAACTAGAAACTATAACTATTTCAAGGAAGTGGTTACCATTTTGTGACACCACACACACGAAAACATCAAACCTCTAGTTATAGTAAATATTTAGTGTATGAATTTCATTTTAGTAGAACAGTGCTTGCAAAACTGAGAGTCTCTGTGCTACAATATTCAGTGTTGACCACAAGTTTTTACATTTTAAGACACAGCTTCTTCTAGCCAACACGAAAGTATAATAGAAAATGCATGCGCGTTTAGTATTTCTGGAGAGACGCAAATGAGCGAATTAACTAAAGCATCAATGACAAACGTTGTGCTACCAATGCCAGACCTGGATCCTAGATGCAAGAATAATAAGAAAAATAACCTCTACAGAGATGAAATGTGTTAGTCGAATGACAGGAAACAGTCTGAGAGATAATATCAGAAATGAACTGAGAAAAAAAGCTAGGAATAGCCCCCCGCCATAGAATATATAAGGAAACAACAGATAAAATAGTTTGGCCACGTGACAAGGCAGAAAGAACAAAACACAACACAACGAGCCTTCAACAAACGTTGTGAGAACACCAGACCCAAGGGTTCACCACGAAAAAGATGGGTCGATGGAATATTAGAAGCACTAGGAAACATAACAGCAGCAGAGGCGAACGGAAGAGCAAAAGACCACAAATTATATAGCTCCCCTCGACGCTGAAAGGCAGATGAGGAAGGAAAGAGGAAGAAGAAGAAGATCAATGACAAACGGATGTGGTACCCCATATCCTTGCTGTTATACGTTACTCTTGTATTTTATTTTTACTCATTGATGTTTCGCCAGCTCACTGTGTTTTCACTGTGCCATCATGCCTTCAACACTTGCGGGATATGTATGTTTATATTATGCTATTTGTATATGTTATTGTTTATGGGACGTAAATGTAAACAAATATGTTGGTATGCAGTTTAAAAATAACTGCGTGATAACATCCATGCTTCCAGCGTGGCGGAGAAGTATTACAGCTGGCGCTTATATCACGGGAAAAGTTGTCGTTCCCTGCCAGGGGTCATGTCTCTGATAAATGGTAAACATTCCAAGGAAAGGAAAACAAAATAAAACAACGGAGGAATGGCGGTGTGGTATTCAAGCAGAATGTTAACCGGAAATACAAGCTAACACCAGGACAGACACTGAGAAGTTCCTCATGGGAATTGACCTTTAAGCTGAACACAATGGCCACGGGGGAAAATAAAAAGAGAAAAAAAAATCCCTCGCGTATCTCTTTTGTTACTTTGTCTACCCCTCTTGACAAGACACGCCGATGAAGAGATACATATATCTTGTTCTCAGTGTTTGATATATGTGGATGTAACACCAAGAGCTCTTTAGTGTAATCTTCTGCCACTCTTGACATATGGAAGTGAATCCTTGACAATCATCATCATCATCATCAAGTACTGTGCCTACTGGCGTAGATGATCTTGTCCGTCCACAACTTTCGCGACAGTTATTTATCATTTCTGTTGTTGACCTTCTGCCGAGCCATTATCTTAAGCTGTCTGGTATCTTTTCTCTTTGCTTTCCTCTATCTCTTCGTCCCTCAATTTTCACAGCTGTTACAATACATTCCAGCTGTTCCCTTCTCATTACGTGGCCAAAAAATGATGATTGTTTCTTCTTAATATTGGATATTAGCTCTCTTTTTGCTTTGGCCTATCTTTCAGAGCATTTTCATTAATCTTCTTACCTGTCCATAGTATTTTCAACATTCTTCTGTAAAACCACATTTCTACAGCCTCCAATTATTTTCTAGTATGTTGTCCTATTGTCCACGATTCACATCCTTGACAATTAGACACAATATAATCATTGAATGCCATAAAAATATATTTTTACAGAAAAACGTTTGAGGAATACGTTGGTCTTTTTTTAAAAACAAATGTTTAATGTAACGAGGAGATTCAAATAGCAAAAAACGAAAAGAGAACTTGATGCCAACATCAGCAGGAAACGATAATCGTTTTTCGTCATGTGGACAAGAAGTGGACAGCTAAATTATGTTGTAGTAAGAAGAGTCCATGTTTGGGCATTAAATAAGAAGTAAGAGCAGAAAATTGAAGCCTTTGAAATGTGGATCTATAGAACATGACGGACAATTTTGGTGGATGGAAAAGAAAACAAATCAGGAAGTTTTAAATCTGATGAAAATTTAAAAAAATATGACTTAACACAATTCGAAAAAGACAACTAAAATGTGTGTCGCCTGTAAAGAGATACTAGCCTATTAAATGTCATCTTTTTAAGGGAAGCTACAAGGTAGACGAGGCAGAAGCACACCTAGGCCGGCCAAAATTTGACTGATAACATCAATGTAGAACATATGGCAACATGCACTATCGGGACAAGGGACAGAATAAGATGGTGCTCCATGGTAGCAAACCCTCAGTGTGATGACTACTGGAGTGGTCATACGGTGAGAAGGACGCAAAATTCAGTTCCTAGTCTGTAAGGAGTTCATCAGGGTAAAAGCTGGCAAACGCAAAAAAAAAAAAAAAAAAAAAAAAAAAAAAGACAAAAAAAAACCTCTGAATACAGTAGAGAGAGCTTACCTATTTGTTTAAGAACAAAACAAGGCCTACATAAACCAGCAGTGAATCGCAGGACATGGCAGTTATTGTATATGCTTTATGTACCACCTTCGACAAAGTGGACGACAGACGATATCTTGCAGCTAATGGATACGAGAAGAATAAATAAAGAAAATAAAGATGAGTATAAGAGATTAAATTAAGAAATTGTAGTATTTTGCAATGAAGCAAAGAAGCATGGCTAAAAAAGAGATGCAGAGAGATTGAAATGCAACAAAAAAGGAGATGCTAAAGCTATATACAAACAAACTGAGGAATTAACAGGTAGAAAAAACGCAATAAAAAATGGATGTCTAAGATCAAAGGAAGGAGAACTCTTGATTAATCAAGAAAACATAAGGGAACGATGGACAGAATACATTAAAGATCTTTATAATGATGAACGAAAGGAGGTAAATATTAAGGATAATGGAGAAGGGCCAGAAATACTCAGAGAAGAAGTGGAAGACGCCTTGCGCAATATGAAAGCAGGAAAAGCTCCTGGACCAGATAATATAACTAAAGAAGAGATTGAAGCCATGGGCGATTTTGGAATAGAAATAATAACAAAAATATTGAATGATATCTACAACAGCGGATATATACCAGACGACATGCTCTAATCAATATTCATAGCCCTACCAAAGAAATCGGGTGCGATTGAATGCGATGATCATCGCACAATAAGCCTTATGAGTCATATGACTATGATATTACTAAGAATCATCATGCGAAGCGTGCGAAAACAAAATCAGTCCAGAAATTAGGGATGAACAGTGTGGTTTTGTTAGAGATAAAGGAACAAGCAATGTCATTTATATCATAAGATCTTTAGTAGAAAGAGCCATAGAGGTGAAAACAGATCTATACCTATGTTTCATAGATTACACAAAGGCATTTGACAAAGTAAAACGCCAAGAAATAATAAAAAATTTAGAAAGCATAAACGTAGACAGCAAAGATCTAAGAATAATAAAGAACATGTACTGGCAACAAATAGCGGCCATAAGAACTGGAAACCAATTGGGAATGTTTCAACAAATAAAACAGGGTGTTAGACAGGGTTGTGTGCTGTCACCAGATTTGTTTAATATTTATAGTGAGATTATTTAAAGATCCATAAGGGACATGCCTGGAATAACAATTGGAGGTCATAATATAAATAATCATTGTATGCTGATGATACAGTCTTAATCGCTAAGAGTGAAAATGAGTTACAAGAAATGTTGGACATTATAGTGAAGGAAAGCAAAAATAAAGGACTCATCCTTAATAGCAAAAAGACAGAGGTAATGGTAACAACAAAGAAAAAGACATCACCTCAGTGCAAAATAAAGACAAGTGGTACAATATTAAAACAGGTAAATGAATTTAAATATTTGGGAACTTTGTTAACCTCAGACGGAAGATGTACAAAAGAGGTGAGATGCAGAATGGCTTAGGCAAAAGCAGCTTTCCAAAAAATGAGGAATATACTATGCAATCCACTTTTGACAATAGAAACAAAAAAATAGTTCTTAAATGTTATGTAAAGTCAGTCTTAACATATGGATGCGAATCATGGACAATAGGACAACATACAAGAAAATCACTGGAGTCTGTAGAAATGTGGTTTTACAGAAGAATGTTGAAAGTACCATGGACAGCTAAGAAGAGTAATTAAGAGGTTCTGAGAGAGGTCAAAGCAAAAAGAGAGCTAATTTCCAATATTAGGAAGAGATAATCATCATTTTTTGGCCATGTAATGAGAAGAGAACAACTGGAATATATTGTAACAACTGGAAAAATTGAGGGATGAAGAGATAGAGGGAAGCAAAGAGAAAAAATAACAGATAACTTAAGAGAATGGCTTGGCAGAAGGTCAACAACAGAAATGATAAATAGCTGCCGAGATCGAAAGTTGTGGAGAGACATGATCACCTACGCCAGTAGGCCGGGTACTTGATGATGACCACCTTCGACCAGTCAATAACTTGTCGTAGACTGATTTACTGGCTGAATGGCTAGCTTAAACTGGTTGACATAGAGGTTTACTGGATGGCTGACTGGCAAGTTGCCTGGCTGGCTTAAACTGGTTTACAGACTGATTTACTGGCTGACTGACTGGTTGCCTGTCTGGCTAAAACTGGTTGACAGAGAGATTTACTGGATGGCTGACTGACTGGCAAGTTACCTGGCTGGCTTAAACTGGTTTACAAACTGATTTACTGGCTGACTGACTGGCTGACTGGCTGACTAAGTATCTGACTGACTGGTTGCTTGTTTGGCTAAAACTGGTTGACAGACTGATTTACTGGCTGACTAACTGGTTGCTTGTCTGGCTAAAACTGGTTGACAGAAAGATTTACTGGATGGCTGACTGACTGGCAAGTTACCTGGCTGGCTTAAAGTGGTTGACAGACAGATTTACTGGCTGGCTGACTAACTGATTGACTAACTATCTAACTGACTGGTTGCCTGGCTGGCTAAAACTGGCTGACAGACTGATTTACTGACTGGTTGGCTAAGGCTGGGTGATAGACGGATTTACTGTCTGGTTGGCTGATTGACTGACTTATTGGCCTAGAAAAAAACTGGCTGGCTGACTAGCTGACTGACTGGCTAGCTGACTGACTGTCTGATTAACTGGCTGGCTGATAGATTTGCTGATTGACTGACTGGCTGGCAGGTTGGTCATGTGACTGGCTGGAGGAGATAAGGGAAGTGATTTAAAGAAACGAGAAAGAAAATACGGGACAGAGAACAGTTTGGAAGGACATAGCAATAGTCATGCTAACTTAGTAGTGAAAGTTCGTAACATAAAGATCACCTATTGGGAAATTTCAGAGTTTCTGAGAAAGCAATATCCAATTTTTAACCACAGATGTTATATATATATATATATATATATATATATATATATATATATATATATATATATATATATATATATATATATAATATCATTAAGACAGTTTCTACAATTCACTTAGAATAATTAATATAATAAGCATGAATATTTTATCATTAAAGTTTACATTTATGTGTGGTGTTACAAATTGAAAACACTTTCTGAAAATATCAATTTTACTAATGAGAGCAATGTACTAGGCTCAGGAAATCTTCATTTACAATGCTTCACAATTATCAATATTGTAACTAAAATTGCCACTTTGAATTGAAAGCAAACAGCTGTGTCTTGGCAGCACTATTGTTTATCGTACTGTGCATGCATCTGGAAGATGGGTTTCACAGTTGGTAGATCTCTTGTGCGACTGCTAGCATAACAAGTCAGTTTCTTTTTGCTGATTGTTTTTTTTTCCTGCCTGTTTTTCGTTAACAAAATGTCAAAATAATTACATTAATTTTCTTTAACAGGGTTGTATAAAATATTGCCAGTTTGGATGTTTCCTTTTCTGAAATTCATTGTCATTCCGATCCATTCACGACCATTAAATGCACACATCTTTCATTATTAGTTTGGCTTTTGTTCTTAACGCGTTGCTGTGTCGCCATGTACCACCCAACTTTCCCCATTAAAATACCTATGCTATTTTACCTGACCACATGGCTCCTTCACCGAGGTGGTCGCATTCTGCCTGTCATGTTATATTTCCATTTAGTTTCCTGTTGCATGCTTACCGCTAAGCTGTCTCTCTTATTAACCTGCAAATATGACTTCTCATATGTTTGTTTATTTTTATGTATTTTCTTGTTGTCTGCATTCCTGACATTATTACTAGCGTGTTAAGTTTCACTCAGTTACATTCTTATATTCCTCCCTTAGCGCACTGCAGGCATATTTATATATATTTTTTATTGTACATGTCATGCTCAGTTACTAATTCCATAAACATAATCTGTTTATTTTATTTGTTTATGGTGTTCCAAACAAAGTATGGACAAACAAATTATAATTATTTAATTCATGTTTACTTATACCATTGAGGTAGGGACTGGTTGGTCTGGAGGTAAGACGCCAGCCTCAAGACAGAGAGGTTGTGGGTTTAAATCCCGGCTGCACCAGTTGAGATTTTTATTTATGATTTCTCCCTACGGCAACCGCCCCTGGTCTCAGCAGCGAGGCCCTGCTTGAAATGCCCATTACTCGTGGATGGAAAAAAAATATGAGTACCTCCGAAGTTGGAGTTATCTGCCTGTGCGGCGAGGGACCCCTGTGCACATGGTTGCCAGGGAAAAACGGATTAACACGCAAAATTCATTTCCTAGTCTCTAGGGACTTGGCCATAGGTAAAAACTGGCAAACGTGCACCAACCCACAAAAGAAAAAGTACCAATGAGGTTACAGAGGTTTTTTTTTCTTTTTCTTTTAAAAAATGATGGCTGCATTTCCGTAACGCAGCAATTCTTTTATTGAAGAATACAGTCAAAACTGTATGTCCAGGGAGAACTAGTGTCTCCCTATATCTACTAACAATTGTTTCGGTACAATGTAATATTGCTTTCTCCAACAGGACAAGCTGAATGCGGCGAGGCATACTTTCCACAATTGTTTTTGTAGGCAATTGTGAGATCAGACTTTTTCGGTATATTTCATCAATTTTCTTCTGTTTTCTAACCTCTTCGAGTCCACTTTTGTAAAAATACAAATAATTCTTGAGCAGTGCCCACACGTTATCATTTGGGTTTACGTTGGGACGGTCGCTGGCCAACTTTAGTGCTGTCAGATTCTTCTCTTACAGGCATGATTTGGGCATTGTCATGCTGAAATGTGCACCTATCGGGGTACATGATATGCACTCATGGCAGAAGGTGTCTTAGCATGTTGATGCATCTTTATCTCGCAAGAGTTCCTGTGAGAACACACAGTACGATTGAACCTCTTGATGACACTCCTCTCCAGTGATAAAATCCTGGATTTGTTTCGTTCGCTTGTACACAAAGTGCATCCTTCGGTGCACATACCGAGTGTAGGGTGACGCGTTACCTCCGTGATTTTCTCACTATTGCTGGACAAAGTAGGACTTTACTGAGGGCAAGGCACCTCACAACAGCAGAGCTAGAAGCTGTCAGCGAACCATAGCTGATCGCTTGCATCTGGATCGGTGAACCAGAACAATCCAGACACTACTGCACGTCTTCACGGTCCTCTGGAAAAGACTAACCTGTCTAGTCTAGCCAAGCGAGTAGAGAGATCAAAAGGGGAAGGCAACCCGGTACAAAAATGCCGTGCTGCGGTCGGATGTGTTGGGCCTAAATACGCAAATAAACTACAATACAACGCACTACACCTAAGGAAGAATGACGAAGTAAACGTTCAATTCCTTTGGTAGTCATCGGGTGAAGGACAGAAAGAAAGAAAGAAAGAAAGAAAGAAAGAAAGAAAGAAAGAAAGAAAGAAAGAAAGAAAGAAAGACTCTGCCAGGCACGTGTTTACCCTCGAGTCGATGCAGACCAACATCATCTGCTATACTGTATATTTATGAGTTAAAAACTCGGTTTAAAAGGAGGAAAATCATTGATAGTGCATTTTGATAACTTTTCTGAGTGAATTTTCGATAACTCTTCTGAGAGTGACACAGTTATCTACACAATTGGGTGCGTTATTCCGGGCTCGTGAGCTTTCATGGCTCACGTTGAAAGTAGAACTATGAAGGAAGACATTAATGTTTTCACATTGATACAAGTAGTTTGACCATGGAAATTATGGCTGTCGCTCAGGTCATTAAGATGGGTTGAGACACAATCTTAAATACATGTATTTCTTCAGTGACTCATTGAGTCTGCTCAGAAAGATTGCAACTGAATGCGTTCGACGGCAGTGGTTAGAGTCTCTAGGTAGGTCCATACTAACAAAAGTTTGCTTCATGTTCGTGCTAGGCGCTCAGATGTAAGAGGTAACGAGAGTGGTGACACACTTGACAGTTTGTTGAGTGCAAATGGCATTGAACCGCGCTGACATTCTGAATAACCTCAGTGACACCGCACGAACAAAACGAGTTAAAAACCGACAGTGGATGCACAACCATGAACAGACTACACGAATGTCATGTGAAGTTCGGAGATGCCAGTAGACGCAAGCGCTACGCACGAATCCAAAGAAGACTTATCGGCCAATATAACATCGATGTCTTTAGTCGCATCTCGTTAAGGGATATACTGTAGAAGAGATCTGAGCACTTATGGACTTGTCCGATGTGCAATGAGGATGACCTGTCGACAATACGATACTAAACTGTACTATTTCAGTGTCTGTAGTTCAAATATTTATTTGAGCAAAGTAAGACCGAGGGAACATTCATAACAAATTGCGTTGTCCCATGGCAGGATTGCATGTTCGTGACACCGGTTCAAGCGCGTCTGCTTCGAGTTTCTGAGAGCAGTGGTGACCAAACTGTGCGCGCGTGTAGTTCATCCTTTGTAGCTTCCACTTAACAGTGACTTTAGAGGGTATCTCTGAGCCTCCTTCTCGATCATGCACTGATGTATTTTTTTACTTCGTTTTTTATTGGCCTATCCAGAACGATTTGGGCAAATACGCCCACGGTATTTAACGGCCAAAATTCTTGGTTTCCAACTACCTTTTTTTCTCTGGAATCCATTACCTGCTTTTACTGACAACTCTGTAGACACTTGGCTCGGGAATGTTCAAGGCTCTAGAAATGTTTGATTTCCTTCAGTCCAATGCCGTTGAAAGTAATATTCGGGGAGACTCATCCATTTCCTGCCACCAGCATTTGGATTTGTCGTCTGCTCTATTATCAAATTTGCGCTAATTTTTTTTCCTGACTTTTATTTGTGTGTGCAATCTCTAGAAACACACTCTAAAGGTTCACCTCAAACAAGAAGCAGACAGATTCATAGAGAAAGAGAATACACGACGAAAGAAAAGAAAAGAAAAAATAACATTTCTAGGGGCGCTGAAAAATCCAAAGTCAACTATGACTGACGGAGGCTACTATGTATTTGTGTGTGCTCACATAAGAAGAGAACAATTTGAAGGCAGATTCCAGCATATCATGCCAGCAAGAAGACTACCATTTCCACCTCCTCTTTCTGCTAAACTCAGTAGATGTTAACCAATAGAAAGGTACAAGTTCGGTACTGTTTTATAGAACATAATTCCATTGTCCTTGTGTAGTTTAGTACAGAGGTTCCCAAACTGTTAACATCCGCAGATCCCTTTCCCTGCTGATCATATACCAGCAACGTCCTCAAGACAGTTAAATCATATAAGTCGGGTACACTCTGATTCTTTTGTTTATTTGTCGATAGGTAACTATTTTACGTGCAGAAATGAAGTTCAGTAATAATAAAAAATATAAGAGAGGTTTGATGTGGAAACAAAATGCATTTGCATACTTAGCTTTAGAAAAGACATGTCCACAATTCTTTACGAACAATCATTTCATATACTCAGAAAATACTTCATGTCTGTTTTAAAAATTATATGTCATTAAACAAAAACGTATCTTTAAAAATTGCGAACAGAAAAATCGTTATAAACACAAATAAATATTAAGTCTATGTGGATACTGTCATTTTATTATTTGTAACCACTGAGTAGACACACAGTATCCTTGGCTTTTCGCCCTTGCTAATGTTTGGTGGCGCCCCTGGGAGTCACGACGCACGCTTTGGAAACCACTGGTATTGTTATAATATATATATATATATAATAATAATAATAATAATAAGCGTAAAATTATATATATATATATATATATATATATATATATATGAGAGAGAGAGAGAGAGAGAGAGAGAGAGAGAGAGAGAAGAGAACATTGTTCAGGTAGGCAAAGGCAGTAGTAATCGGCTCCCTCATTGAGATTGAGATACGTGCACAGAACAGACACAAATGACGAGATTTGATAAAATATCTTCGCAAGGATTGAGACTGCTAGAAGGAAAATTTCGAAACAGGGAAAGAGTATCTGAGCCTATTGGTGGACTATGGATCGAAAGGTCGATATATATAATATATATATATATATATATATATATATATATATATATATATATATATATCTATCTATCTATCTATCTATCTATTGACCTTTCGAGCCGTAACCGGCCCATAGGGCGTAGACCAAGATACACCTTCTCCTATATGAATTTTTGTTCTAGCAGTTTTCTTTTAAAGATATTTTATCAAATCTCGCCATCTGTCTCTGTTCTGTGCAAGCAGTTCTATCTCATTGAGGGAGCCGATTCCTGCTGCTCTTGCCTCTCTCATCAATGTTCTTTTCAGTGTCTCCCTGGGTCTTCCTCTTTTTCTTTTACCTGTTGTTTCCCATATGAGGGCTTGCTTTGCTATTCGATTATTATCTCTTCTCATCACATGTCCAACGTATGACCATCGTCTTTTCTTTATTACTGAAGATATTAGTGGTTGATTGGCGATTTCTCTAATTTCCTCGTTTGTTTTGAATTCGTTCCATTCTATACCAAGTATTTTCCTTAGACATTTATTTTCGAATGCGTTCAACTTTGTTTCTATATCTCTTGTTGTTTTCCAGCTTTCACACGCATACGTAAGGGTTGATAGTACATTTGATTTGAATAGCCTAAGTTTTGTATTTGTGCTAATGAGTTTTGATTTCCACAACTTTTCAAGGCTTCTGAAAGACATTGCTGCTTTAGCCAGTCTGATTCTAATTTCTTTGCTCGTATCCCCTTCTCGATCAATGTGACTTCCAAGATAGATAAAGTGATCGATCTCTTCTACTGGTTTGTTTTCCATGTATATTTTGTCACTTGTTGGAATTAAACTTTTCATGACTTTAGTCTTTTCATGATTGACCTCAAGCCCAATTTTGCTGGCTATTGATGATAGTTCATTTGTGTTTTCCTGCATCGTTTTTATCTGACTGCTGATGAGAACTATGTCATCAGCAAAGTCGAGGTCCTCCAAATGGTCTCCTTGTATCCATTCGATGCCTTTATTACCAGTGCAGCATTTCTTCATTATGAAGTCCATAACAATTCCAAATAACAAGGGCGATAAAATACATCCTTGTTTAACCCCAGTTTCTATTGGGAAACATTCGCTCAGTCCTTCCTCTGTTCGAACTGCACATGTGTAACCATCATACATGTCTTTGATAATATTTATGATTTTTGATGATATATATCTATCATCATCATCGAGTGCCGTCTCCGCAACGAAGGTTGGCTACCATGGAGCGCCATTCTGATCTGTCTCTTGCTTTGATGGTGCAGGTTGTCGTCGGCTGATTTGTCCATCTTTTGATGTTACTCGTCCATGTTAGTCTTGGTCTGCCTCTGCCTCTTTTACCTTGTATTTTCCCCTCCAGTATTACTTTTAGTAGGCTATTGTGCCTTTTAACATGGTCCAAAAAATCGCATTTGTCTTGTTTGAATTGTGCTTAGTAGTTCTCTTTTCATTTTTAGTTGTTTTAAGACTTCATGGTTTGTTATCTTTTCTTTCCATCCAATTCTACCTATTCTTCTATATATACACACATTTCAAAGGCTTCAATTCTCTGTTCTGTTTTCTTGCCTAATGGCCACGTTTCTGCACCATATATATATATATAAAACAGAAAGTGCGATAAAGAGAAAGAGCGCAACAAAGTATTCGTATTAAGCACTCTATTGTACATATATAAACATATTCAGACACACAATTTGGGGTTAACTTCCCTACCCCTTTATCGCAGTAGTTTTGATTGCATTCATTAATAATTCACGTCATATAATTTCAGTGGCCTGCAGCATAGTCTCTTGCTTGTTAATAACAAGTTGATATAGTTGTTGCTGCTCGCTTTTATTTGTGTTATTTAGCGAGTAGGCCACTGTAGGCGGCAGGCAAAACATCGTGTATTTGTGTTTGTGTGTGTTTTACTAGAGATAGATAGAGGGAGGAAGGGGGAAAGTTGATGACAGTAACAGTTTGCTGGCTTTGAGTGGGAGTGCAAGGGAGGAGGGAAGAGTCTGTGGGAGAGATTGCAAGGGAGGGTTGCTAATGAATGGGGTCAAACACTTCGAAGTGGGATTTTGATAGAGAGTGAGAGAGAAAGTGAGATATTTTACCAGAGAGGAGTTTTGCACAATATAGATTTTCAGAAACAGGAGTTTGCACAAGAGAGATTTTCAGAGAGAGAAGTTTGCATGAGAGAGATTTTCAGAGAGAGGAGTTTGCATGAGAGAGATTTTCAGAGAGAGGAGTTTGCATGAGAGAGATTTTCAGAGAGAGGAGTTTGCATGAGAGAGATTTTCAGAGAGAGGAGTTTGCATGAGAGAGATTTTCAGAGAGAGGAGTTTGCATGAGAGAGATTTTCAGAGAGAGGAGTTTGCATGAGAGAGATTTTCAGAGAGAGGAGTTTGCATGAGAGAGATTTTCAGAGAGAGGAGTTTGCACAAGAGAGATTTTTAGAGAGAGGAGTTTGCATGAGAGAGATTTTCAGAGAGAGGAGTTTGCACAAGAGAGATTTTCAGAGAGAGGAGTTTGCATGAGAGAGATTTTCAGAGAGAGGAGTTTGCATGAGAGAGATTTTCAGAGAGAGGAGTTTGCATGAGAGAGATTTTCAGAGAGAGAGAGAGAGAGAGATAGGAGTTTGCATGAGAGAGATTTTCAGCGAGAGAGTGAGAGAGAGAGAGAGAGAGGAGTTTGCATGAGAGAGATTTTCGAAGTGGGATTTTGATAGAGAGTGAGAGAGAAAGTGAGAGATTTTACCAGAGAGGAGTTTTGCACAATATAGATTTTCAGAAACAAGAGTTTGCACAAGAGAGATTTTCAGAGAGAGGAGTTTGCATGAGAGAGATTTTCAGAGAGAGGAGTTTGCATGAGAGAGATTTTCAGAGAGAGGAGTTTGCATGAGAGAGATTTTCAGAGAGAGGAGTTTGCATGAGAGAGATTTTCAGAGAGAGGAGTTTGCATGAGAGAGATTTTCAGAGAGAGGAGTTTGCATGAGAGAGATTTTCAGAGAGAGGAGTTTGCACAAGAGAGATTTTCAGAGAGAGGAGTTTGCATGAGAGAGATTTTCAGAGAGAGGAGTTTGCATGAGAGAGATTTTCAGAGAGAGGAGTTTGCATGAGAGAGATTTTCAGAGAGAGGAGTTTGCATGAGAGAGATTTTCAGAGAGAGGAGTTTGCACAAGAGAGATTTTCAGAGAGAGGAGTTTGCATTAGAGAGATTTTTCAGAGAGAGAGGAGTTTGCATGAGAGAGATTTTCAGAGAGAGGAGTTTGCATGAGAGAGATTTTCAGAGAGAGGAGTTTGCATGAGAGAGATTTTCAGAGAGAGGAGTTTGCATGAGAGAGATTTTCAGAGAGAGAGAGAGAGAGAGAGAGATAGGAGTTTGCATGAGAGAGATTTTCAGCGAGAGAGAGAGTGTGAGAGAGAGAGGAGTTTGCATGAGAGAGATTTTCAGAGAGAGGAGTTTGCATGAGAGAGATTTTCAGAGAGAGAGAGAGAGAGCGGAGTTTGCATGAGAGAGATTTTCAGAGAGAGAGATGAGTTTGCATAAAATAGATTTTCGGAGAGAGAGAGATATAGGAGTTTGAATGAGAGAGATTTTCAGAGAGTGGAGTTTGCATGAGAGAGATTTTCAGAGAGAGAGAGAGCGGAGTTTGCATGAGAGAGATTTTCAGAGAGAGAGAGAGGGGAGTTTACATGAGAGAGATTTTCAGAGAGAGAATTATGCATGAGATAAATTTTCAGAGAGAGAGAGAGGAGTTTGCATGAGAGAGATTTTCAGAGAGAGAGAGAGAGAGGAGTTTGCATGAGAGAGATATTTTTAAAGAGAATGTTGGAATTTTTTACAGAGAGAAGAGGAAAGAAAGCGAGAGAAAGAAAGAGAAAGATGTATTTTTCAGAGAGAGAGAGAGAGAGAGAGAGGTTTGCATGAGAGAGATTTTCGGAGAGAGAGAGAGGAGTTTGCATGAGATAGATTTTAAGAGAGGGAGAGAGGAGTTTGCATGAGAGAGATTTTCGGAGAGAAAGAGAGATAGGAGTTTGCATGAGAGAGATTTTCGAAGTGGGATTTTGATAGAGAGTGAGAGAGAAAGTGAGAGATTTTACCAGAGAGGAGTTTTGCACAATATAGATTTTCAGAAACAGGAGTTTGCACGAGAGAGATTTTCAGAGAGAGGAGTTTGCATGAGAGAGATTTGCAGAGAGAGGAGTTAGCGTGAGAGATATTTTCAGAGAGACGAGTTTGCATGAGAGATTTTCAGAGAGAGACGTGTTTGCATGAGAGAGATTTTCAGAGAGAAAGAGAGAGAGGAGTTTACATGAGAGGACTTTCAGAGAGGGAGAGAGGAGTTTGCATGAGAGAGATTTTCAGAGAGAGAGAGAGATATGATGTTGCATGAGAGAGATTTTCAGAGAGAGGGGTTTGCATGAGAGAGATTTTCAGAGAGAGGAGTTTGCATGAGAGAGATTTTCAGAGAGAGAGAGAGAGAGAGAGAGTGATAGGAGTTTGCATGAGAGAGATTTTCAGAGAGAGGAGTTTGCATGAGAGAGATTTTCAGAGAGAGAGAGAGAGAGAGATAGGAGTTTGCATGAGAGAGATTTTCAGAGAGAGAGAGAGAGAGAGCGAGATGAGTTTGCATGAGAGAGATTTTCAGAGAGAGGAGTTTGCATGAGAGAGATTTTCAGAGAGAGGAGTTAGCATGAGAGAGATTTTCAGAGAGAGGAGTTTGCACGAGAGAGATTTTCAGAGAGAGGAGTTTGCATGAGAGAGATTTTCAGAAAGAGGAGTTTGCATGAGAGAGATTTTCAGAGAGAGGAGTTTGCATGAGAGAGATTTTCAGAGAGAGGAGTTTGCATGAGAGAGATTTTCAGAGAGACAAGTTTGCATGAGAGGAATTTCAGAGAGGAAGAGAGGAGTTTGCATGAGAGAGATTTTCAGAGAGAGAGAGAGAGAGATAGGATTTTGCATGAGAGAGATTTTCAGAGAGAGGGGTTTGCATGAGAGAGATTTTCAGAGAGAGGAGTTTGCATGAGAGAGATTTTCGGAGAGAGAGAGAGAGAGTGATAGGAGTTTGCATGAGAGAGATTTTCAGAGAGAGGAGTTTGCATGAGAGAGATTTTCAGAGAAAGGAGTTTGCTTGAGAGAGATTTTCAGAGAGAGAGAGAGAGAGAGAGAGAGAGATAGGAGTTTGCATGAGAGAGATTTTCAGCGAGAGAGAGAGAGAGGAGTTTGCACAAGAGAGATTTTCAGAGAGAGGAGTTTGCATGAGAGAGATTTTCAGAGAGAGAGAGAGAGAGAGAGATAGGAGTTTGCATGAGAGAGATTTTCAGAGAGAGTTTTCATGAGAGAGATTTTCAGAGATAAAGTATGCATGAGAGAGATTTTCAGAGAGAGAGAGAGAGAGAGAGCGGAGTTTGCATGAGAGAGATTTTTAGGGTGGGAGAGAGGAGTTTGCATGAGAGAGATTTTCGGAGAGAGAGAGATATAGGATTTTGAATGAGAGAGATTTTCAGAGAGTGGAGTTTGCATGAGAGAGATTTTCAGAGAGAGAGAGAGAGAGCGGAGTTTGCATGAGAGAGATTTTCAGAGAGAGAGAGGAGTTTACATGAGAGAAATTTTCAGAGAGGAGAGAATTATGCATGAGAGAAATTTTCAGAGAGAGAGAGAGAGAGGAGTTAGCATGAGAGAGATTTTCAGAGAGAGAGAGAGAGGAGTTTGCATGAGAGAGATATTTTTAAAGAGAATGTTGGATTTTTTTACAGAGAGAAGAGGAAAGAAAGCGAGAGAAAGAAAGAGAAAGATGTATTTTTCAGAGAGAGAGAGAGAGAGAGAGAGAGAGAGAGAGAGAGAGAGAGAGGAGTTTGCATGAGAGAGATTTTCGGAGAGAGAGAGTGGAGTTTGCATGAGATAGATTTTCAGAGAGGGAGAGAGGAGTTTGCATGAGAGAGATTTTTGGAGAGAGAGAGATAGGAGTTTGCATGAGAGAGATTTTCGAAGTGGGATTTTGATAGAGAGTGAGAGAGAAAGTGAGATATTTTACCAGAGAGGAGTTTTGCACAATATAGATTTTCAGAAACAGGAGTTTGCCCGAGAGAGATTTGCAGAGAGAGGAGTTTGCATGAGAGAGATTTTCAGAGAGAGGAGTTTGCATGAGAGATTTTCAGAGAGAGACGTGTTTGCATGAGAGAGATTTGCAGAGAGAGGAGTTTGCATGAGAGAGATTTTCAGAGAGAGGAGTTTGCATGAGAGATTTTCAGAGAGAGACGTGTTTGCATGAGAGAGATTTTCAGAGAGAGAGAGAGAGAGGAGATTACATGAGAGGACATTCAGAGAGGGAGAGAGGAGTTTGCATGAGAGAGATTTTCAGAGAGAGAGAGAGAGAGATATGATGTTGCATGAGAGAGATTTTCAGAGAGAGGGGTTTGCATGAGAGAGATTTTCAGACAGAGGAGTTTGCATGAGAGAGATTTTCAGAGAGAGAGAGAGAGAGAAAGTGATAGGAGTTTGCATGAGAGAGATTTTCAGAGAGAGGAGTTTGCATGAGAGAGATTTTCAGAGAGAGAGAGAGAGAGAGAGAGAGATAGGAGTTTGCATGAGAGAGATTTTCAGAGAGAGAGAGAGAGGAATTTGCATGAGTGAGATTTTCAGAGAGAGGAGTTTGCATGAGAGAGATTTTCAGAGAGAGGAGTTAGCATGAGAGAGATTTTCAGAGAGAGGAGTTTGCACGAGAGAGATTTTCAGAGAGAGGAGTTTTGCCTGATAGAGATTTTCAGAGAGAGAGAGAGAGAGAGATAGGAGTTTGCATGAGAGAGATTTTCAGAGAGAGAGGAGTTTGCATGAGAGAGATGTTCAGAGAGAGGAGTTCTCATGAGAGAGATTTTCAGAGAGAGAAGTTTGCATGAGAGAGATTTTCAGAGAGAGAGAGAGCGCGGAGTTTGCATGAGAGAGAATTTCAGAGAGGGAGAGAGGAGTTTGCATGAGAGAGATTTTCTGAGAGAGAGAGAGAGATAGGAGTTTGAATGAGAGAGATTTTCAGAGAGTGGAGTTTGCATGAAAGAGATTTTCAGAGAGAGAGAGAGGAGTTTACATGAGAGAGCTTTTCAAAGAGGAGAGAATTATGCATGAGAGACATTTTCAGAGAGAGAGAGAGAGAGAGAGAGAGGAGTTTGCATGAGAGAGATTTTCAGAGAGAGAGAGAGAGAGAGAGGAGTTTGCATGAGAGAGATATTTTCAAAGAGAATGTTTGATTTTTTTACTGAGAGAAGAGGAAAGAAAGCGAGAGAAAGAAAGAGAAAGATGTATTTTTCAGAGAGATAGAGAGAGAGAGAGAGGAGTTTGCATGAGAAAGATTTTCGGAGAGAGAGAGAGGAGTTTGCATGAGAGAGATTTTCAGAGAGAGAGAGATAGGAGTTTGCATGAGAGAGATTTTCACAGTGGAGTTTGCATGAGAGAGATTTTCAGAGACAGAGAGAGAGAGAGAGAGAGAGAGAGAGAGCGGAGTTTGCATGAGAGAGATTTTCAGAGAGAGAGAGAGGAGTTTGCATGAGAGAGATTTTCAGAGAGAGAGAGAGAGATAGGAGTTTGCATGAGAGAGATTTTCAGAGAGAGGAGTTTTCATGAGAGAGATTTTCAGAGAGATAAGTTTGCATGAGAGAGATTTTCAGAGAGAGAGAGAGCGGAGTTTGCATGAGAGAGATTTTCAGAGAGGGAGAGAGGAGTTTGCATGAGAGAGATTTTCGGAGAGAGAGAGAGAGAGAGAGATAGGAGTTTGAATGAGAGAGATTTTCAGAGAGTGGAGTTTGCATGAAAGAGATTTTCAGAGAGAGAGAGAGAGAGAGAGAGAGAGAGAGAGAGAGAGAGCGGGGTTTGCATGAGAAAGATTTTCAGAGAGAGAGAGAGAGAGAGGAGTTTGCATGAGAGAAATTTTCAGAGAGAGAGAGAGGAGTTTGCATGAGAGAAATTTTCAGAGAGAGAGAGAGAGATAGAGAGGAGTTTGCATGAGAGAGATATTTTTAAAGAGAATGTTGGATTTTTTTACAGAGAGAAGAGGAAGAAAGCGAGAGAAAGAAAGAGAAAGATGTATTTTTCAGAGAGAGAGAGAGAGCGAGAGAGAGAGAGAGAGAGAGAGAGAGGAGTTTGCATGAGAGAGATTTTCGGAGAGGAGAGAGGAGTTTGCATGAGAGAGATTTTCAGAGAGGGAGAGAGGAGTTTGCATAAGAGAGATTTTCGGAGAGAGAGAGATAGGAGTTTGCATGAGAGAGATTTTCAGAGAGAGAGAGAGAGAGAGAGAGAGAGAGAGAAGTTTGCATGAGAGAGTTTTTCAGAGAGAGAGAGAGAGAGAGAAAGATAGGAGTTTGCATGAGAGAGATTTTCAGAGTGGAGTTTGCATGAGAGTGATTTTCAGAGAGAGAGAGGGAGCGGAGTTTGCATGAGAGAGATTTTCAGAGAGAGAGAGAGAGAGAGAGAGTAGTTTGCATGAGAGAGTTTTTCAGAGAGAGAGAGAGAGATAGGAGTTTGCATGAGAGAGATTTTCAGAGAGAGGAGTTTTCATGAGAGAGATTTTCAGAGAGAGAAGTTTGCATGAGAGAGATTTTCAGAGAGAGAGAGAGAGAGCGGAGTTTGCATGAGAGAGATTTTCAGAGAGAGAGATGAGTTTACATGAGAGAGATTTTCAGAGAGGAGAGAATTATGCATGAGAGAAATTTTCAGAGAGAGAGAGAGGAGTTTGCATGAGAGAGATTTTCAGAGAGAGAGAGAGAGAGGAGTTTGCATGAGAGAGATATTTTTAAAGAGAATGTTGGATTTTTTTACAGAGAGAAGAGGAAAGAAAGCGAGAGAAAGAAAGAGAAAGATGCATTTTTCAGAGAGAGCGAGAGAGAAAAAGAGAGAGAGAGAGAGAGAGGAGTTTGCATGAGAGAGATTTTCGGAGAGAGAGAGAGGAGTTTGCATGAGAGAGATTTTCGGAGAGAGAGAGAGGAGTTTGCTTGAGAGAGATTTTCAGAGAGAGAGAGAGATAGGAGTTTGCATGAGAGAGATTTTCGGAGAGAGAGAGAGATAGGAGTTTGCATGAGAGAGATTTTCGGAGAGAGAGAGAGATAGGAGTTTGCATGAGAGAGATTTTCGGAGAGAGAGAGAGATAGGAGTTTGCATGAGAGAGATTTTCGGAGAGAGAGAGAGATAGGAGTTTGCATGAGAGAGATTTTCAGAGAGAGGAGTTTGCATGAGACAGATTTTCAGAGAGAGAGAGAGCGGAGTTTGCATGAGAGAGATTTTCAGAGAGAGAGAGAGAGAGAGGGGAGTTTGCATGAGAGAGATTTTCAGAGAGAGGAGTTTGCATGAGAGAGATTTTCAGAGAGAGAGAGAGAGAGAGAGAGATAGGAGTTTGCATGAGAGAGATTTTCAGCGAGAGAGAGAGAGTGTGAGAGAGAGAGGAGTTTGCATGAGAGAGATTTTCAGAGAGAGGAGTTTGCATGAGAGAGATTTTCAGAGAGAGAGAGAGAGAGAGCGGAGTTTGCATGAGAGAGATTTTCAGAGAGAGAGATGAGTTTGCATAAAATAGATTTTCGGAGAGAGAGAGATATAGGAGTTTGAATGAGAGAGATTTTCAGAGAGTGGAGTTTGCATGAGAGAGATTTTCAGAGAGAGAGAGAGCGGAGTTTGCATGAGAGAGATTTTCAGAGAGAGAGAGAGGGGAGTTTACATGAGAGAGATTTTCAGAGAGAGAATTATGCATGAGATAAATTTTCAGAGAGAGAGAGAGGAGTTTGCATGAGAGAGATTTTCAGAGAGAGAGAGAGAGAGGAGTTTGCATGAGAGAGATATTTTTAAAGAGAATGTTGGAATTTTTTACAGAGAGAAGAGGAAAGAAAGCGAGAGAAAGAAAGAGAAAGATGTATTTTTCAGAGAGAGAGAGAGAGAGAGAGGTTTGCATGAGAGAGATTTTCGGAGAGAGAGAGAGGAGTTTGCATGAGATAGATTTTAAGAGAGGGAGAGAGGAGTTTGCATGAGAGAGATTTTCGAGAGAAAGAGAGATAGGAGTTTGCATGAGAGAGATTTTCGAAGTGGGATTTTGATAGAGAGTGAGAGAGAAAGTGAGAGATTTTACCAGAGAGGAGTTTTGCACAATATAGATTTTCAGAAACAGGAGTTTGCACGAGAGAGATTTTCAGAGAGAGGAGTTTGCATGAGAGAGATTTGCAGAGAGAGGAGTTAGCGTGAGAGATATTTTCAGAGAGACGAGTTTGCATGAGAGATTTTCAGAGAGAGACGTGTTTGCATGAGAGAGATTTTCAGAGAGAAAGAGAGAGAGGAGTTTACATGAGAGGACTTTCAGAGAGGGAGAGAGGAGTTTGCATGAGAGAGATTTTCAGAGAGAGAGAGAGATATGATGTTGCATGAGAGAGATTTTCAGAGAGAGGGTTTGCATGAGAGAGATTTTCAGAGAGAGGAGTTTGCATGAGAGAGATTTTCAGAGAGAGAGAGAGAGAGAGAGTGATAGGAGTTTGCATGAGAGAGATTTTCAGAGAGAGGAGTTTGCATGAGAGAGATTTTCAGAGAGAGAGAGAGAGAGAGATAGGAGTTTGCATGAGAGAGATTTTCAGAGAGAGAGAGAGAGAGAGCGAGATGAGTTTGCATGAGAGAGATTTTCAGAGAGAGGAGTTTGCATGAGAGAGATTTTCAGAGAGAGGAGTTAGCATGAGAGAGATTTTCAGAGAGAGGAGTTTGCACGAGAGAGATTTTCAGAGAGAGGAGTTTGCATGAGAGAGATTTTCAGAAAGAGGAGTTTGCATGAGAGAGATTTTCAGAGAGAGGAGTTTGCATGAGAGAGATTTTCAGAGAGAGGAGTTTGCATGAGAGAGATTTTCAGAGAGACAAGTTTGCATGAGAGGAATTTCAGAGAGGAAGAGAGGAGTTTGCATGAGAGAGATTTTCAGAGAGAGAGAGAGAGAGATAGGATTTTGCATGAGAGAGATTTTCAGAGAGAGGGGTTTGCATGAGAGAGATTTTCAGAGAGAGGAGTTTGCATGAGAGAGATTTTCGGAGAGAGAGAGAGAGAGTGATAGGAGTTTGCATGAGAGAGATTTTCAGAGAGAGGAGTTTGCATGAGAGAGATTTTCAGAGAAAGGAGTTTGCTTGAGAGAGATTTTCAGAGAGAGAGAGAGAGAGAGAGAGAGAGATAGGAGTTTGCATGAGAGAGATTTTCAGCGAGAGAGAGAGAGAGGAGTTTGCACAAGAGAGATTTTCAGAGAGAGGAGTTTGCATGAGAGAGATTTTCAGAGAGAGAGAGAGAGAGAGAGAGATAGGAGTTTGCATGAGAGAGATTTTCAGAGAGAGTTTTCATGAGAGAGATTTTCAGAGATAAAGTATGCATGAGAGAGATTTTCAGAGAGAGAGAGAGAGAGAGAGCGGAGTTTGCATGAGAGAGATTTTTAGGGTGGGAGAGAGGAGTTTGCATGAGAGAGATTTTCGGAGAGAGAGAGATATAGGATTTTGAATGAGAGAGATTTCAGAGAGTGGAGTTTGCATGAGAGAGATTTTCAGAGAGAGAGAGAGAGAGCGGAGTTTGCATGAGAGAGATTTTCAGAGAGAGAGAGGAGTTTACATGAGAGAAATTTTCAGAGAGGAGAGAATTATGCATGAGAGAAATTTTCAGAGAGAGAGAGAGAGGAGTTAGCATGAGAGAGATTTTCAGAGAGAGAGAGAGAGGAGTTTGCATGAGAGAGATATTTTTAAAGAGAATGTTGGATTTTTTTACAGAGAGAAGAGGGAAGAAAGCGAGAGAAAGAAAGAGAAAGATGTATTTTTCAGAGAGAGAGAGAGAGAGAGAGAGAGAGAGAGGAGAGAGAGGAGTTTGCATGAGAGAGATTTTCGGAGAGAGAGAGTGGAGTTTGCATGAGATAGATTTTCAGAGAGGGAGAGAGGAGTTTGCATGAGAGAGATTTTTGGAGAGAGAGAGATAGGAGTTTGCATGAGAGAGATTTTCGAAGTGGGATTTTGATAGAGAGTGAGAGAGAAAGTGAGATATTTTACCAGAGAGGAGTTTTGCACAATATAGATTTTCAGAAACAGGAGTTTGCCCGAGAGAGATTTGCAGAGAGAGGAGTTTGCATGAGAGAGATTTTCAGAGAGAGGAGTTTGCATGAGAGATTTTCAGAGAGAGACGTGTTTGCATGAGAGAGATTTGCAGAGAGAGGAGTTTGCATGAGAGAGATTTTCAGAGAGAGGAGTTTGCATGAGAGATTTTCAGAGAGAGACGTGTTTGCATGAGAGAGATTTTCAGAGAGAGAGAGAGAGAGGAGATTACATGAGAGGACATTCAGAGAGGGAGAGAGGAGTTTGCATGAGAGAGATTTTCAGAGAGAGAGAGAGAGAGATATGATGTTGCATGAGAGAGATTTTCAGAGAGAGGGGTTTGCATGAGAGAGATTTTCAGACAGAGGAGTTTGCATGAGAGAGATTTTCAGAGAGAGAGAGAGAGAGAGAAAGTGATAGGAGTTTGCATGAGAGAGATTTTCAGAGAGAGGAGTTTGCATGAGAGAGATTTTCAGAGAGAGAGAGAGAGAGAGAGAGAGATAGGAGTTTGCATGAGAGAGATTTTCAGAGAGAGAGAGAGAGGAATTTGCATGAGTGAGATTTTCAGAGAGAGGAGTTTGCATGAGAGAGATTTTCAGAGAGAGGAGTTAGCATGAGAGAGATTTTCAGAGAGAGGAGTTTGCACGAGAGAGATTTTCAGAGAGAGGAGTTTGCCTGATAGAGATTTTCAGAGAGAGAGAGAGAGAGAGATAGGAGTTTGCATGAGAGAGATTTTCAGAGAGAGAGGAGTTTGCATGAGAGAGATGTTCAGAGAGAGGAGTTCTCATGAGAGAGATTTTCAGAGAGAGAAGTTTGCATGAGAGAGATTTTCAGAGAGAGAGAGAGCGCGGAGTTTGCATGAGAGAGAATTTCAGAGAGGGAGAGAGGAGTTTGCATGAGAGAGATTTTCTGAGAGAGAGAGAGAGATAGGAGTTTGAATGAGAGAGATTTTCAGAGAGTGGAGTTTGCATGAAAGAGATTTTCAGAGAGAGAGAGAGAGAGGAGTTTACATGAGAGAGCTTTTCAAAGAGGAGAGAATTATGCATGAGAGACATTTTCAGAGAGAGAGAGAGAGAGAGAGAGAGGAGTTTGCATGAGAGAGATTTTCAGAGAGAGAGAGAGAGAGAGAGGAGTTTGCATGAGAGAGATATTTTCAAAGAGAATGTTTGATTTTTTTACTGAGAGAAGAGGAAAGAAAGCGAGAGAAAGAAAGAGAAAGATGTATTTTTCAGAGAGATAGAGAGAGAGAGAGAGGAGTTTGCATGAGAAAGATTTTCGGAGAGAGAGAGAGGAGTTTGCATGAGAGAGATTTTCAGAGAGAGAGAGATAGGAGTTTGCATGAGAGAGATTTTCACAGTGGAGTTTGCATGAGAGAGATTTTCAGAGACAGAGAGAGAGAGAGAGAGAGAGAGAGCGGAGTTTGCATGAGAGAGATTTTCAGAGAGAGAGAGAGGAGTTTGCATGAGAGAGATTTTCAGAGAGAGAGAGAGAGATAGGAGTTTGCATGAGAGAGATTTTCAGAGAGAGGAGTTTTCATGAGAGAGATTTTCAGAGAGATAAGTTTGCATGAGAGAGATTTTCAGAGAGAGAGAGAGCGGAGTTTGCATGAGAGAGATTTTCAGAGAGGGAGAGAGGAGTTTGCATGAGAGAGATTTTCGGAGAGAGAGAGAGAGAGAGATAGGAGTTTGAATGAGAGAGATTTTCAGAGAGTGGAGTTTGCATGAAAGAGATTTTCAGAGAGAGAGAGAGAGAGAGAGAGAGAGAGAGAGAGCGGGTTTGCATGAGAAAGATTTTCAGAGAGAGAGAGAGAGAGGAGTTTACATGAGAAGTTTACATGAGAGAGATTTTCAGAGAGGAGAGAATTATGCATGAGAGAAATTTTCAGAGAGAGAGAGAGGAGTTTGCATGAGAGAAATTTTCAGAGAGAGAGAGAGAGAGATAGAGAGGAGTTTGCATGAGAGAGATATTTTTAAAGAGAATGTTGGATTTTTTTACAGAGAGAAGAGGAAAGAAAGCGAGAGAAAGAAAGAGAAAGATGTATTTTTCAGAGAGAGAGAGAGAGCGAGAGAGAGAGAGAGAGAGAGAGAGGAGTTTGCATGAGAGAGATTTTCGGAGAGGGAGAGAGGAGTTTGCATGAGAGAGATTTTCAGAGAGGGAGAGAGGAGTTTGCATAAGAGAGATTTTCGGAGAGAGAGAGATAGGAGTTTGCATGAGAGAGATTTTCAGAGAGAGAGAGAGAGAGAGAGAGAGAGAGAGAGAAGTTTGCATGAGAGAGTTTTTCAGAGAGAGAGAGAGAGAGAGAAAGATAGGAGTTTGCATGAGAGAGATTTTCAGAGTGGAGTTTGCATGAGAGTGATTTTCAGAGAGAGAGAGGGAGCGGAGTTTGCATGAGAGAGATTTTCAGAGAGAGAGAGAGAGAGAGAGAGAGTAGTTTGCATGAGAGAGTTTTTCAGAGAGAGAGAGAGAGATAGGAGTTTGCATGAGAGAGATTTTCAGAGAGAGGAGTTTTCATGAGAGAGATTTTCAGAGAGAGAAGTTTGCATGAGAGAGATTTTCAGAGAGAGAGAGAGAGAGCGGAGTTTGCATGAGAGAGATTTTCAGAGAGAGAGATGAGTTTACATGAGAGAGATTTTCAGAGAGGAGAGAATTATGCATGAGAGAAATTTTCAGAGAGAGAGAGAGGAGTTTGCATGAGAGAGATTTTCAGAGAGAGAGAGAGAGAGGAGTTTGCATGAGAGAGATATTTTTAAAGAGAATGTTGGATTTTTTTACAGAGAGAAGAGGAAAGAAAGCGAGAGAAGAAGAGAAAGATGCATTTTTCAGAGAGAGCGAGAGAGAAAAAGAGAGAGAGAGAGAGAGGAGTTTGCATGAGAGAGATTTTCGGAGAGAGAGAGAGGAGTTTGCATGAGAGAGATTTTCGGAGAGAGAGAGAGGAGTTTGCTTGAGAGAGATTTTCAGAGAGAGAGAGAGATAGGAGTTTGCATGAGAGAGATTTTCGGAGAGAGAGAGAGATAGGAGTTTGCATGAGAGAGATTTTCGGAGAGAGAGAGAGATAGGAGTTTGCATGAGAGAGATTTTCGGAGAGAGAGAGAGATAGGAGTTTGCATGAGAGAGATTTTCGGAGAGAGAGAGAGATAGGAGTTTGCATGAGAGAGATTTTCAGAGAGAGGAGTTTGCATGAGACAGATTTTCAGAGAGAGAGAGAGCGGAGTTTGCATGAGAGAGATTTTCAGAGAGAGAGAGAGAGAGAGGGGAGTTTGCATGAGAGAGATTTTCAGAGAGAGAGAGAGAGAGATAGGAGTTCGCATGAGAGATATTTTCAGAGAGAGGAGTTTTCATGAGAGAGATTTTCAGAGAGAGAAGTTCGCATGAGAGAGATTTTCAGAGAGAGAGAGCGGATTTTGCATGAGAGAGATTTTTCAGAGAGAGAGAGAGCGGAGTTTGCATGAGAGAGATTTTCAGAGAGGGAGAGAGGAGTTTGCATGAGAGAGATTTTCGGAGAGAGAGAGAAATAGGAGATTGAATGAGAGAGATTTTCAGAGAGAGGGAGAGAGGAGTTTGCATGAGAGAGATTTTTCAGAGAGAGGGAGAGAGGAGTTTGCATGAGAGAGATTTTTCAGAGAGAGGGAGAGAGGAGTTTGCATGAGAGAGATTTTCAGAGAGGGAGAGAGGAGTTTGCATGAGAGAGATTTTTCAGAGAGAGAGAGAGAGCGGAGTTTGCATGAGAGAGATTTTTCAGAGAGAGGGAGAGAGGAGTTTGCATGAGAGAGATTTTCAGAGAGGGAGAGAGGAGTTTGCATGAGAGAGATTTTCGGAGAGAGAGAGAAATAGGAGATTGAATGAGAGAGATTTTCAGAGAGTGGAGTTTGCATGAGAGAGATTTTGAGAGAGAGAGAGAGAGAGAGAGAGAGAGAGAGAATTTGCATGAGAGAGATTTTTTTAAAGAGAATGTTGGATTTTTTTACAGAGAGAGGAGGAAAGAAAGCGAGAGAAAGAAAGAGAAAGATGTATTTTTCAGAGAGAGAGAGCGAGAGAGAGAGAGAGAGAGAGAGAGAGAGAGGAGGAAAGAAAGCGAGAGAAAGAAAGAGAAAGATGTATTTTCAGAGAAGAGTTTGTATAATATGAGATATATATATATATATATTTTCTGACAGAGAAAGAAGCTTGCATGAGAGAAAGATTTCTTTGATAAAGAGAGAGATAGATAGATAGAGAGTGTGGTTTTTCAAGTCCAATGAACTCGCACTCAAAGTGTTGTCTGCCGTGCTCCTGTACTTGGCGAGGGACACGTGAACGCACATCTGCGGGGAAGCTCAGGCGACCTGCAGTCGCAATGGCAGGATCAACGCACCATCAGCTGCCCAAGACCTTTCAGTTCTACCTCCTCGTTGATCTCCCCTGGTAACACCCTGCGTCGAGATGAACTTCTAATAGAAGCTAAGATCACCGTGTTCCCTGGTAACACCCTGCGTCGAGATGAACTTCTAATAGAAGCTAAGATCACCGTGTTCCCTGTCGTGGTGTCTCTTACTGGTATAGAAGACGAACTATTGCAGTAGATCTGGACTAGACGAACTCCAAACTTTTCCTATAAAAATTGGGAATGTCAAGAAAGCCTATACGGCCCCGCCAGTGAGTGAAAGGGCACCCTGCCCGCATCAACTCGTTGCATTATGTAAATAATAACACACTTCTGCTGGTGTAAAAATTAGAGGGGTGGGGGAGAAGTGATGTTGAAACAAAATTAAATACCGCGGGCTTCACTAGAGATGGTTATTGTGTCCGTACGCAAACAAACAACAAACAACCAAAACCGAATTTGACACGCGGCGCTCAATCCTCGCTGTTGCAAGCCAGGGTTGATCAAACCCTCTTTCACGTCATGCAATGTTCCAAATACAGGCTCCACAATTGGTCTACAACGCTTGGATATTTCTGTTTTGCATGTTGTGCCTACTTCTTTGCGAGGCACGATTTGTTCAACCTCAAACTAAGTCTTTCAGGTTATATTAGACAGTAATTACTATACAAAATTAAAAAAGAAAATCAATCTTGATTGACGTAAACAACGTTTAATGTGATAACTTGGATGCAGGGTAGAATGTGACGCAACTCATTGGACTCTCTTTTCTTAGCGAAGGTGAGAATCTAGAAAAGCTGCGGTTACGGAGAGCGCCGGATTTGTTTTCACTTTGCAGCGAAAATATTATCACATCAATAGTAGATATTGTTGTTGTGTTCGCCAGCTTTCAACTCTGACGAAGTCCCTAGAGACTAGGAGCTGAATTTTGCGTGTTAATCCATTTTTCCTTGGCAGCCGTGTGCACAGGGGTCCCTCGTCGCACAGGCAGATAACTCCGACTTCGGAGGTACTCATGTTTTTCCGTCGATGAGTAACTGACGTTTCAAGCCGGGCTTCACTGCTGAGACCAGGGGTGGTTGTCACAGAGAGAAATCATAAATAAAAATCCCAACCGGTGTAGCCGAGATTTGAACCCACAACCTCTCTGTCCCGAGGCCGGCGTCTTGCCTCGAGACCAACCAGTCCCCCATGGACTGGTAATATGAGGAAACTGCAACAAGGAACACTTTTCATGCATAGCCTGCAATGATTCCTGCTGCCTATCCACCATATACCAGAAGTTCACGTTTTCCCGAAAGTGATGATCATCATATTTCTTTAAAAATGTATAGCGCTTGATGATGTTAGGTCATCGTTGTTGACTCCAATTTCGAACATATGAACACACAGTTAGTCGTCAGATTATCCCCGTCGCACATCAAACAACAGACCGTAAGATTAGCGTAAGGCCGATTTAGGGATTTACCATGAGCCATTACGGTGACGTAGCAAACATAACAATGTCGCAAGCACAGCAATGACGCGCCTTTTAGATTCTTGATTACTATAGTGAATGTAGCCTACGACGAACAGAACACGGTGCAAATTCCATAAAGAGATAAAACTGCGGCTGACGAAGCATTTCACATTAATGAGAACATATAATAACTTGCGTCAAGCAAATCCAACAACGGTCATGAACAGCACCAATGTGACGTAAAGCGCAGAACAAGCGTAGACGATGGAAGGGTGCATTCACAACACTTGATTTGTCGAAAATGGAATATTGCCGGTGTACGACATTGTTTTATCGGTGCAGATGTAATAAGTAGATCATCATCTTGACTTTAACGCATAGGAGTGCAATGGAGAACTGAAATTAATCAGACATCGAGTGCACTTTCTGCAGTGATCGAGAGAACGTGGACTAGATCCACCATCTTAGAAACGGAAGTCAATAGTTTAATATAAAAAGGAATTGAAGTCAACAGTCACACCATATACAGTTTACGATATACGGATGCCAAAGTTTTATCAGCAGAGACATAGGATGAACTACAAGAAATAGTAGACATAATAGAAAAAGAAAGCAACAAGAAAGGTCTCAGTCTAAATAGTAAGAAAACAGAAGAAATGGTCACATCGAAGAAACAATCAATACCATCATGCAGCATAAAATAAACAGGACAAATCCGAAGCAAGTGTAACGCGTTACATACTTGGGAACAATAATAACATTAGATGGAAGATGCACCACATAAATAAAAAGCAGAATATGTCAGGCCAAAATAGGATTTTAGAAAATGAAAAAGTACCGGGCCTACTGGCGTAGGTGATCATGTCTCTCCACAACTTTCGATCTCGACAGTTCTTTATCATTTCTGTTGTTGAACTTCTGCCAAGCCATTCTCTTAAGCTGTCTGGTATTTTCTCTCTGTGTTTTCCCTCTATCTCTTCGTCCCTCAATTTTCCACTTGTTACAATATATTCCAGCTGATCTCTTATCATTACATGGCCAAAAAAATGATGATTGTTTCTTCCTAATATTGGAAATTAGCTCTCTTCTTGCTTTGACCTCTTTCAGAACATTTTCATTACGCGTGGCCGTGCGGTTAAAACCAATGTTCCGCTGGCTGAAAAGCTGACGTACGGTGTTCGAAGCCCGCGGTAGACAGAAATGATTTTTTCTATCAGGGGTGAAATAAAAATCCCGAGTCGCACACGTCGTGGCGACTGCTTGACAAAGCGGTTGCCATCCCTCTGGTTCTATCGTTGCCGATTGTTTTGTCGTTTTTTTAGTTTTCTAAGCTGTCCATTGTAGTCTCAACATTCTTCTGTAAAACCACATTTCTACAGACTCCAGTGATTTTCTTATATGTTGTCCTATTGTCCATGATTCGCATCCGTAAGTTAAGACTGGCTCTACATAACATTTAAGAGGAAAAATAAAAAAAATAAAAAAAATGGTATGTAAGAAGCTTTACGTGATAAGTGGACGACACAGACTAAACAACGTTTCGGCCCAATAGGCCTTCATCAGGAACAAACAAAAAACACACACACAAAACTAATAACGAAACAACCAAAACAAAAACCTTTACTATAACATTTAAGAACTCTATTTCTTGTTTCTATTGTGAAAAATTGATTGCATAGTATCTTCCTCATTTTCTCGAAAGCTGCTTTTGCCTGAGCCATTCTGCATCTCACCTCTTTTGTACATCTTCCGTCTGAGGTTAACAAAGTTCCCAAATATTTAAATTCATTTACCTGTTTTAATATTGTTCCACTAGTCTTTATTTTGCACTGAGGTGATGTCTTTTTCTTTGTTGTTACCATTACTTCTGTCTTTTTACTTTAATACTTGGTTACAATTGGCAAAATACAGAGAAAGAGAGATCGCAGACGAAAAAGAGAGAAACTATTAGATAGCTTGGTGTCATAGCATGGAAAACAGCCAATAAAACTGATTCCAGGTAATGTGAATAGAAGATTGAGGAAGGACATGATCGCGTACACCAGCCGGTAAGGCATCTGATCATGACGGAGATCACTGGATGAAATGTGCACGGCTGTTTCTGTACTGAATATTTCATGTCTCCCTTGAGCTGAAACAATTCCCCTTCCTTTCCCATCCCCTCATCCATAAACTCTCACCACGCCCCTGACTAGACTCTCCCAGCGCCGCGGCAATATGCTGGCGTACTTTATTGACAAAATCAGCGATTAGCTGTGACGGTTGAGCGCGACTCCTGCAACCGTGATACGCAGGAAGCTCGGCGTCCATTGTTTAGCTAATCCATGCCACAGAACTGCAATTTTCCAGCCCTGCGGATTACGATTCGAGATCCGACAAGCGTGAGAACAGTTCCAACCGCTGTCAGGGCCTTCGTACCGCTATCAGTTCTGTCCTAAGGGGCCTCCCGAGCCTTCTTATCTTCTTACCCACCTGCGGCCATCGCCTCCCATATTTTTGTTATAGAATTTGTATCCAGTTTTTGCACACTGTAGCCTTTGTCACGTGATTGTGACACGATAATTGAACAGACTTTTTTGTTAACACCGGAGCCGTTGGCGAGTGTTGATCGAGAATGAGGGAATGGGAAAAAAGGGGTGGGAGTGGGGGTAGATTTAAATGTATGGAAGATATACTAAAAGTTTTGTGTGTGTCTTGTTCTTCTTTCTTCCTCATCTGCCTTTCAGCGTCGAGGGGAGATATAATTTGCGGTCTTTTGCTCTTCAGTTCGCCTCTGCTGTGTTATGTTTCCTAGTACTTCTAATATTCCATTGACCCATCTTTTTCGTGGTAGACCCTTGGGTCTGGTGTTCTCACAACGTTTGTTTGTTGAAGGCTCGTTGTGTTGTGTTTTGTTCTTTCTGCCTTGTCACGTGGCCAAACCATTTTATCTGTTGTTTCCTTATATATTCTATGGCGGTGGCTATTCCTAGCTTTTTTCTCAGTTCTCATTTGTGTGTGTGTGTGAAGTTATAATTAAAGGGTTGGTAGGTTGAGGTACCCGAGAAGTGAAGACGGCGTTTGTGGGTGTGTGTGCACGTGTGTATGTGTGGAGATATATTTAGATATAGAAAGAGGAAAGACAATTGATGACTAGAAACCCTAGGGACTTTGTTGCAGATATCAAAATGAATGAATAAAAGCCTGAAGCAGTTGATATGTACTGAAATAAACATAAGAATAGGAATGGCAACAATTAATTTTAATGCCATGAAAAGTATACGAACATCAAAACATATAACTCCAGGGCTAAAACTAAGAATAGCAAAATCTTACATCTTCTCAATATTCCTGAATGGTGAAGAAACATGGACAATAGAAAGAAAACGGAACAGAAAATTGAAGCCTTTGAATGTGGATTTATAAAAGAATAGGTAGAATTGGATGGAAAGAAAAGAGAACAAATGATGAAGTTTTAAAACAACTAAAATGAAAAGAGAACTAACAAACACAATTAGAACAAGGCAAATGAAATTTTTGGTGCATGTTTAAAGAGACAACAGCCTACTAAAAGTAATATTGGAGGGACAATACAGGGTAATGGAGGCAGAGGCAAACCAAGACCAACACGGACAAGTAATATCAAAAGATGGACAAGCCTGGCTATGACAACCTGCACCATCAAAGCAAGAGACAGCGGAATGGCGCTCCATGGTAGCCAATCTTCGATGCGGAGACGGCACTCGATGATGAGTTGATTTAAATTGATTTAAATATATTTTGAAAAATTATTTTAAAAAAGATCAATTGTCATCGATAAAGGCTCAATTTTTGCGTGAATGATATTTTAGTAAAATAACTTTCGTATCCAATAAAAAAAAAAAATCACAGACAGTAAAATTTGAGATTCTCCCGTGTGCAATATTCAGTTTTTGACCACGACTACTTTCAACACGTAAGAAATGATAATCTCTTATAGGCAACTTTCATGTAAAATAGATGAAGCATATGCATTTGATGGGGAGCCGCGATAGCTCAGTTGTTAGTGAACTGGACTACAAAGGACTTCCAGGTTCACCCAGTCTTTAATGGTTACCGGATTTTTTCTTGGGAAAGTAAAGCGACACGGGCGTAATACCGACCACATTACCCCACAAAATCATGCGCCGAAGGTCTGTAAACGTTATGGTCACTAACACCATATTCCCTGCGCCACTTGACGTGACAAGGCTCTTTATTTATTTATTTATTTATTTTTTAACGTGCATTTATTTGATCTTTTGTTTTAAATAACGCATAGCAACGACTGAATTAAAGTATTAGTACATTAACAACAGCTATGTAAAAGTAAAGTAAAGTACCCCCGTCACGCCAAGTGGCGTATAGGGAAATATGGTGTTAATGACCCTATATTTTACAGACCTTCAGCACATGATTTTTGGGGTAATGTGGTCGGTATTACGCCCGTAAAAACAGCTATATAGTCAGTCAAATATCTGTACACGTTTTAACATATATAATGTGTTGTTTGGTGTTTTATTAAAGGACGACTTTCTCTCATGGCTGTAGTAGCAAGATTGTGGCGTGTGCGAATGTTAATGTGGATGAACATGTGACGTGTGCGGCTGTTAATGTGAATGAACATATGACGTGTGCGGCTGTTAATGTGAATGAACATATGACGTGTGAGGCTGTTAATATGAATGAACATGTGACGCGTGCGACTGCTAATGTGATTGAACATATGACGTGTGCAGCTGTTAATGTGAATGAACATGTGACGTGTGCGACTGTTAATGTGAATGAACATATGACGTGTGCGGCTGTTAATACGAATGAAAATGTGACATGTACGTGACATATCCATTTATGCTGTGTACAAATTTCATACTTTTTGGATTTGTTGTTCCTGATAAAATCGATGCGGTGCATTACTTTCTGGATGCACTAAGTAGACTCCTGATGCAACAGAGCTTGTCAAATCATTGGACCGCTATCACCATTATTGTGAAAAAAAGGAAATAACTCAAGAGGTAAAACTGGCACTCTACGATACAATCTTTATTCCAACGTTGTGCTACCAATTTCAGCCCTGGACCCTAGATGCAAGAACAATAAGAAACATAGCAACTACCGATATGGAATGTGTTGGACAAATGACAGGAAAGAGCCTGAGAGATAAGATCAGAAATGAAGAACTCATAAAAATGCTATAAATAATTCCCGCCAAAGAGTACATAAAAAAAGAAAACAACAGATAAGATTGTTTGGCTGCGTGGAAAGGCAGAAAGATCGAAACATAACACAAAAGATGGACAAGTCAACCTAATAAACGTAATATTGGAAGGGAAAATACAGGGTATAAGAGGCAGAGGCAGACCAAGACTAACATGGACGAGAAGCAACAAAAGATGGACTTAAGTCAACCTATGGCAATCTGCACCGTCAAAGCAAGAGACAGAGTGGAATGGCGCTCCATGGTAGCCATCCTTCGATGCGGAGACGGCACTCAGTGATGATGATGATCATCACGTGCTTGAGAAGAACATGAGGTTGTCTTAGTACAAGAAACATGAACAATGAAGAAACACATTTAGTGGTGCGCACTTTTCGAACGTTATGTCTTACTCATTCTGGCTCAGGTACGGCATTGTTCGCTTATGTGGCATGCGCGTCCCTCCGCCCAAGACAAAATAGACCTCCCAGTTCGAGAGGAAAGTTCTCTCAGCCAGAAACCCTCCAGACTATACCCTCGACACAGTCTCGGGTTGCGTAACTCTATTCTCCGCTATTATTTTTCTCTGCTTGTTTAGGAAAATAGGTTTGTGAGGAAAGGCATGCGGGATTCCTGGACGCGAAGAGAAGTGGACTCAGGGTTTAAAATAATAAACTTAGAGCTGAGAGGAACTGAAGATGGGTACCGTTCAGTGCGATTGTGCGTTCTTACGCTAAGTGAATGCATGACTAGAATGGTATAATATTTGTACAGAATACGATATAATGATGGGGAAAGATAATTTTACCTTCGTAGGATTTTATATTTTTTAATTTATGTGAAATCTATATTGGTTTTATTTTGTGTCCTTATGAATGATTGTGATGGGGTAGAGACATAAAAAAACGAAGCTTCTGTAAAGCTGACGAAAGGTTGGCAACAGAACAATAATACAAAATTGTATTGTTACTTCTTTACGTAGATAAGGGACAACACCAAATAAAATGACATTGCGACTCAGTGGGCGTGGGACAGTGGACAAACGATACACAAATAAAAGGAAAAACATTTTTGTCCTTTTGATGGCATTTTGAGCCGTAACATCGTTTTGACTTTGTTGTGTCTCACCTAAATAAAGTGTAACTATACCATTTTAACAATTATTCTTGCTCATATCCATCCGAGGATTGAGAGCCGCGTTAGCTCAGTGGTTAGGGAACTGGACTACAAAGGACAAGAGGTAGGGTTCGATCCCAACCGACGTCTTCCGGGTTCACCCAATTTTTAATGGGTACCGGATTTTTTTCCTGGGAAAGTAAATCGGCACGGGCATAATACCGATACATTACCCCAAAAATCATGTGCTGAAGGTCTGTACAATTTATGGTCACTAACATCATATTCCCTATATGCTACTTAGCGTGACGGGGGTACTTTACTTTTACATCCAAGGATTATGATGTCACGTTCAGTGTGACCTAAACAAAAACCCTTTCAAGTGAGAACCTTTGCGGCCTAATGGTTAGTGCATTGACTACTGTTCAGAGGGGTCTAGGTTTAATTCCCTGTTGTGATGATTTTTATTTTTCTAACAGAGGCGGCCTCAGAGTTCACCCAGCTTTGAAAATAGGTACATAATTGTTTTTGTTTTTGAGAAAGTAGGAGATCTGACGTGATACGGATCAACATCTTCATCATCGTGTGCCATACCGGTTGGCGTAAGCAATCATATACTTCCACAATTCCCTGCCCTTACTGCGCTATTTCAATTCTGTTACTTGACTGTTGGCTGTGACATGGCACCAAGCTATCTAGTATCTTAATTCTTTGTTGCCCGCGATCTTTCTTTCCCTGTATTTTGCCAGCTATCCCCAAGTATGTAAGCAATACGCATCACATCATTATTAAAACGTACCGTAGGTTATTTAGAAAATAAAAGTACACTTATAACATAGATACTCCATATAAATACACTACTTACATATATTACATACAGACGCACACACGTGTAGGGAACACGTACTTTTACTTACTTCAAATTAGGCTACATAAAGATGTCTATATGTAGCCTGACTAATATGTACCCCGACTATCGAGGCTCCAGTAGTTTAGTCGACAATCGTCCTCACTTGACATTAATAACCTCCAGAGTGCTCAGCACATTCCCCAGTATGAAACAAAGGCCGCCTCACAACAGCGAAGACACCGAAGATAGCTTCTGTTTAGATGCGCGAACTCCTCATAACCGGAGGAGACATTCATTTCATCATCCTTAGTTGCCTCTTACGGCATGCACGACAAATAAAGTGGTTCTATTCTTTTCTCGTGGGTTCTGTCCCCCCCCCATCCCTCCCCGTTCTATTATTTTCTCCCGGGTTATATTCTTTTCTCTTCTGCTCTATTCTCTTCTCCCGGTTCTATTCTTTTCTCCCGGGTTCTATTCTTTTCTCCCCTCTTCTATTATTTTCTCTCCTCTTCTATTCTCTTCTCCCCGGTTCTATTCTTTTGTCCCGGGTTCTATTCTTTTCTCCCGGGTTTTATTCTTTTCTCCCGGTTCTATTCTTTTCTCCCCTGACCGAGGTCGGGGTCACGGTACCCCCCGACTACACTGACGCATGTGGTATATTTTTCCCATGCTCCACAGAAACCTCCCGGTAACCCTAAACAGCTAGGAGCAATACTGTGTAATAATTTTATTTCTGTAATTGTTACGCATAGAGAACTATCATTCTCCATGCAGAATTCAACCGCCCGCTCCCAATTATAAGAGTCTGGAAGTCATAGAATAGTAATCGTTAATGAACGAACACCTACGATCTGGCGAAGACCAAGGATTTGATTGGATTAGATCCTCAATCAATCAGGTTCACTCAGCATCATAAAACTTTTTTTTTCTTTCTACCGCAGATTATTTCCTTCCGTCCGTCCGTCCGTCCGTCCTTCCTTCCTTCCTTCCTTCCTTCCTTCCTTCCTTCCTTCTTCCTTCCTTCCTTCCTTCCTTCCTTCCTTCCTTCCTTCCTTCCTTCCTTCCTTCCTTCCTTCCTTCCTTCCTTCCTTCCTTCCTTCCTTCCTTCCTTCCTTCCTTCCTTCCTTCCTTCTTCCTTCCTTCTTCCTCCCTCCCTCCCTCCCTCCCTCCCTCCCTCCCTCCCTCCCTCCCTCCCTCCCTCCCTCCCTCCCTCCCTCCCTCCCTCCCTCCCTCCCTCCCTCCCTCCCTCCCTCCCTCCCTCCCTTCCTTCCTTCCTTCCTTTCTTCCTTCCTTCCTTCCTTCCTTCCCATCCTCCCTCCCTCCCTCCTTTCTCCCTTCTCCCTTCCTTCCTTCCTTCCCTTCCTTCATTCCTTCCCTTTCTTCCTTCCTTACCTTCTTCCTTCTCTTCTTCCTCCCTCCCTCCTCCCTCCTTCCTCCCTTCCTTCCTTACTTCCTTCCTCCTTCCTTCCTTCCTTCCTTCCTTCCTTCCTTCCTTCCTTCCTTCCTTCCTTCCTTCCTTCCTTCCTACCTTCCTTCCTTCCTTCCTTCCTCCCTCCCTCCCTCCCTTCCTTCCTTCCTTCCTTCCTTCATTTTTGCTTCAAGCTGGAGAGATATTTTTTTACCTCCAGTGAGAACTATATGTTTTTTTTGTTTTACATTCACGGATAAGTGTATATTTATGTACCAGCAGAACTGTATTTTCACCAAGTTCATGCAAAAATAAATAACCAGCCGTCGAGTTTGTTTCTCCTCCGTGAACTGCACCTGTGACTCTTGCAGTCACTTTTCACCTGCGCCTAAAGTTAGCATATTTTAATAGCTCGATTGTTCGACACTCTTTATTATTGCATCTCCAATTCTTTATTTTGTTAACTCTCGGGGATAAATATTATTTCGATGTTGATATTGTTTAGATGGAAGGAGGTTGAGGCAGTTGTTGCAGACGTCGAAAACATCCGTTTGTTTTCATCTCAAAGGGACTCTTTAGTTATACTCTTGTCAACTGCCAGCGTTTATGGATATCGTGAGTTTTGACATCAGAAACAAGTAAAAGAATTCTTAAATGTTATGTAGAGCCAGTCTTAACATATGGATGTGAATCATGGACAATAGGACAACGGACAAGAAAATCACTTGAGTCTGTAGAAATGTGGTTTTACAGAAAAATGTTGAGAATACCATGGACAACTAAGAAGAGTAATGAAAACGTTCTAAAAGAGGCTAAAGCAAAAAGAACGCTATTTTTTTTAATATTAGGAAGAAACAATCATCATTTTTTGGCCACGTAATGAGAAGAGAACAACTGGAAAATACTGTAACAACTGGGAAAATTGAGGAACGAAGAGATAGAGGGAAGCAAAGAGAAAAAAATACCACACAGCTTAAGAGGAATGGCTTTGCAGAAAGTCAACAACAGAAATGATAAATAACTGCCGAGATCGAAAGTTGTGGAGCGACATGATCACCTACACCAGCAGGCCCGGTACTTGATGATGATGATATCGTGAGTCTAGATTACTCTGTAACATCCCACTCATTCTAAAAATTGATATTTTATGGAAGTTTCAATTTCTGACACTTCACACAAAACATAGCGTTGTTATTTAAAGTTAATATTTATGTTTGAAATATTTTAGCAGGATAGTTCTCCCTACAAAAACATGATACGATTAACAGACTGAGAGCTTACTGGTATGCAATATTCCATTGTTAGCCAGAAACGTTTTTAAATTTTAAGACAAGTTTTTTTTTTTTTTTCGAATCAATATTGATATAAACGTCCGTGCGTATTTTTATTTGCTTAGAAAGACACTATGATTCCATTGGCACGGGCGGTTGAGCAATTATGGATTTTAATTCGTTTGCCCGTGATACCGGGGCCTTCCATAACCATAACGCAAATGAGGGGGCCTCGGTATCCTGGTTGGGAAAACCACTCGGATTTCGAACAACCCGTGTTCGATTCACGCTGGAAGCAGTGTGAGTTGTACTCGTGGTTGAAAAAAAAATACCCCCGCGGTCGACCCAGCCACTGACAGAAATGTGTACCAGGGTAGTATACTCTGGGAAGTGAGGAAAGCCGCCTCGCATCGTGAGTTTCGATGCTTGAAGCGACACTATCCAGAAGTCTCCGAATACTTCTGGATATGCGGCCGAGCACATATGGGTGGAAACTCGAACGCTAAGACACCGATTTAAGTCTCGCCATCTTTACCTTCTTTTATCATCATCATCATGTGCCATACCGGTTGGCGTAGGCGATCATGTCCCTCCACAATCTTCTGTCTACAGTGCATCGTATCAGTTCTGTTGTTAGCATTTTCATGCCATGACACCAAGGTATCCAGTATTTTCTCTCTTTGTCGTCCCCGATCTCTCTTTCCTTTTATTGTTTCAGTTGTAACCAAGTATTCCAACTTTCCTCTTCTCATGGTGTGCCCGAAAAATGTTGATTGTTTCTTTCTGATGTTTTTAAAGAGTTTCCTTTTTGTGTTGGCCTCTTTGAGAATTTCTTCTTTGCTCTTTTTGGTTGTCCAGGGAACTTTCAAAATTCTTCTGAGAAAGCCCATCTCTGTGGCCTCTAATCGTCGTTTCATTTGTTTGCCTACTGTCCATGATTCGCTTTAATAGGTCTGAATTGGTTCTATATAGCACTGATGAACTATCTTTCTCATTTCTATTGACGCAGACTTGTTGGATCAGATATTTTCATTTTCTGAATTGCCATTTTGGCCTGAGCTATTCTGCGTTTTATTTCTGTGGTGCATCTTCCGTCTGATGTTATTACTGTGCCCATGCATTTCAAACGTTGCACTTGTTTCAGATTTGTCCTGTTTATTTCTATAGTGCATGATGGTGATGATTGTTTTTTTGATATGACCATTACTTCTGTTTTCCTACTATTCAGACTGAGATAAGTTTTGTTGCTTTCTTCTACTATTATGTCTATCATTTCTTGTAGTTCAGTTGCCTCCTTTTTCTTACACAAATGAGCAAACCAACTAAAGCATCGATGACAAACAACTGTGCAAATTATTAATGTATTTTTTTTGCAATCTGTTAAAGTAACAATAATCGTTGATACTTTTTTAAAGCGCTAATTTTAATGTAATCCATAATTTTAAATAGATGTATGAAATGTTCTCTATCTTTTATGTAGATCATCCATCACTCGGAGACTTCAGCCAATATTTTACATTCCGTCAAACTTCATCACTGCTGCTTCTGAAACTTAATTCTTATAGTTTACTTTTTACTTATCGGTACAGCCTTTGCTGATCGAAACTGGCGTAATGCTGCCAATATTATGCACAAAGTGTGCTGACTGTAAAACAATATGGATATTAGTAACATCCCATTTCGCTGTACGTCAAAGTACTTCAAAGTACGTACAACGTGATCTGACGTTTTTCTTCTGTACTGGCAGCCTATACTTTTTTGTCGTCGGGCTCCACTTTTATTGTTTGGTAATCTTTCTTTCTTTCTTTCTTTCTTTCTTTCTTTCTTTCTTTCTTTCTTTCTTTCTTTCTTTCTTTCTTTCTTTCTTTCTTTCTTTCTTTCTTTCTCTTTCTTTCTTTCTTTCTTTCTTTCTCTCTTTCTTTCTTTCTTTTGAAGTTCCTTTACTTAATATACGTTTTCAGTATTTGCTGTCAATGGTATAGCTCCATGGATGTATTCAATTAGTGATATTTGTTATTGTTATAAAAATAAGGGATCAGTTCATCAGCAGGGGTAACCTTTTCGTTGAGATAATTCCTGAAGTGAGTCTGTGAAGCGATGCTTGGAATGTTTTTAACCTTTTACAACCTGCACTTCCCCGCACAGCTTGTTGGCTATTCCGTTTCCTCTTGACCCCGCAATTAAGCCACGGGGGTCACAGTACGAACCACTTCTCACGGGTAGTATTATGATATCGGCTGCCGAGTAACGAATAATTCCAGCATGATCTTTACATTCACACCAGAAAATTAGATGTAATTGTATCACCCGCCAGGGCTACTACGACTGTGGTTCCAATCTAGATGATGTGCTTTAGTAGTTTTGTTCAGTGTTTCTCGACCTAGTGTTGGACTGACCCTCTAGGTCCTGGAGGTCGCTATTTAGCCGTGAAGTCTGAAATAAACTTTTCATCGGATGTTCACTTCTCTTTACTTCTTTGGTTATGGAAGGCCCCGGTATCACTGCAAACGAATTAAAATCCATAATTGCTCAAACGCCCGTGCCAGTGGAATCATCCGAATTACTAACACATCTCCCAAACAAAGAAAGGTAGCTGTAGTCCCCATCATAGCAGTCTCAGCACACGCCAAAAGACATAAGGCGAAACCTCACAGAAAGTGAACACAGCCAACTGTTCCCTGCCATACGATATCATCATTCATGGTAAACAATTGGAATATCGAAACATGATCAAAACGGATGACACACACAGCTCACGGTGTGCACAGAGTTCCAGTAAGTCAGTAGATCAAGCAACAAGTTCACTTCTCTGTCTTTAGTTAGCGGCTGGGTTGTCCCACATGGCACGTTCTCGTCACTCATAGCACCCTTACATTTTAGAGGAAACATTCATTTATACATCTTGGTAGGGTATCAAAGCAGTAGGGCTGTTGTAGAGGGGGAGAGGTTTAAATCCCTGCTTTGTCTAGATCATACGCCCAACTTTCAACCGACAGCGTCTCACACGTGAGAATGGCTTCATCTTACACTATTGGACCTCGCTTTGCGCTCTTTCTAGATAGAAGTCCGAGATTTTCACCATGTCATGAAAAAAAGAAAGTACATTCCATTATTTTTCTGTTCTTTCTTTTCTTCTGTTCTCTTTTTAAAAATGTGTGTCCTTCTTCCTCGTCTTATTTCTTTTTCCACTTATTGTTATTCCCACTCCTCATCATCATCTTTATTTCTTCTCACTTTCTCTATTTCTTGTTGCATTTCTACTTATTTCTCATCCGCATGCCGCTACAATTTAGGAAATTAGATATCACAGTTTGTGACAATTTACCCAGCCGTTGGCAGAAATTTGTACCAGGGTAGTACTCTGGGAAGGTGAGGATGGCGATACCGCCTCCCATTGTGAGTTTCGATGCTTGAAGCGACACTATCCAGAAGTCTCCGAACACTTCTGGATAAGCGGCCGAGCACGTACCTTTACCTTGTGTATTCCAATGTGATGGTATGCACCGAATCATTATTGTCTTGAAATGTGGCACAGCGGCACTAGGGTTGTCCTCAGCGCAGAGACCTCAAGTTCTGGAGATACATGTTTTCTAAATGGTCGTGTGACGTTAATAGTTTAAGAACAGTGTATTGTCATTCTCACTGACCGTAGAGTGGTAGCTATTAGAGAACAATATCTATATTGTTGTAGGCTCAGAGGTCTAGAGATGAGTCATTTCACCTCTGGACGAGAAGGTCCTGAGTTCGATTCCCACGGCATGCGATTGACAATTTAAAAAATAAATCGAACCCGTGGTTTCTTCGTGGCTTTGCCCTCCCCTGGTCTCTGGTTAGTGAGATTCGATGACTAGTCCTAGTTGATAACAGCAGAAAAAAAGAGGTCCCGTTTACACTTTGTGCACGTTAAACAACCCATGGGCTTTGGTAGACAAAAAGAGTAGGACAAAAATGGCCGCTACCCGGGCAAAGGTAATTATTTAAAAAATTTACCAAATCGTAGAAACTCTCGACAATAAAAATGAGAGTATCTCTGAAGTCGGAGAATATCTGCCTATATAGCGAGGGACACACAACACAAGAAGAGATAGAATACCAAATGAAACCATAAGAAAAATGGTAGGAACAAAACCCTGCCAAGAATATATAGAACTACTTCTTCTTCCTCTTTCCTTCCTCATCTGCCTTTCAGCGTCGAGGAGAGATATATTTTGCGGTCTTTTGCTCTTCTGTTCGCCTCTGCTGCTGTTATGTTTCCTAGTGCTTCTAATATTCCATCGACCCATCTTTTTCGTGGTCGACCCTTGGGTCTGGTGTTCTCACAACGTTTGTTTGAAGGCTCGTTGTGTTGTTTCTGCCTTGTCACGTGGCCAAACCATTCTATCTGTTGTTTCCTTATATATTCTATGGCGGGGGGGGCTATTCCTAGCTTTTTTCTCAGTTCTTCATTTCTGATCTTATCTCTCAGACTGTTTCCTGTCATTCGTCTAACACATTTCATCTCTGTAGACGTGTTATTTTTCTTATTGTTCTTGCATCTAGAGTCCAGGTCTGGCATTGGTAGCACAACGTTGGGATGAAGATTGTATTGTATAGTGCTCGTTTTGCCTCCAGAGTTATTTCCTTATTGGACAATAGTGGTGATAACTGTCCGATGATTTGACAAGCTTTGTTGCATCTTGATTCTATCTCTGCTATATGAGAATTATCGTTTGTCGTTAGACTTCCTAGGTATTTGAATTCCTCTACTTGTTTTAGTTGTCTGCCTTCTATAGTTATGCTGATGTTCTGTTTATTTTTGGCGACATTCATGACTTTTGTTTTGTTGATGTTGATTTTCATGTTGTATTTTGTGCCTGAGCTGTTGAGTTTGTTTAAGTGTTCTTGTCGGTCTTCTATTGTTTCATGTATTAGTGCCTGATCGTCTGCAAATAATAGCTCGTTTTAATCTCCTCTGTCTCTGATGGGTTGGCTAGCTTGCATATATAGTCCATGTATGTAATAAACATTAGGGGGGATAGTACGCACCCCTGTCTTACAACTTCGAAGTGGTCTGTGTAGCCTGCTGCTGTTCTGACCCTGCAGCTGCTGTTGACGTAGAGACTTTTAATAAGGTTGGTTAGATGTTGGCTTACTCCGTATGTTGTTAGTATCTCCCACAGTTGTTCTCTGTTTACTCTGTCGAATGCTTTTTCCTGGTCAATGAAGGCTATGTATAAGTTTTGATTGTGTTCTGTCGTTTTTTCTGCAAGCTGTTTTAATATGTTATAGAACTACAACAACTTAAATGGTTTGGCCACCTGGTCAGAATGAATCCTCATCAAACATCATCAAGGGCGTTCTTCTCAAGAATGCATGTACAAAAAAAACCAAGAGGAAGATCCAGCAAAAGATGGATATATACAGTGACATAGACGTGTAACAACAAAGGAAAATCACTAATTCAGACAGTTCGAGCAGCTCAAGAACGACAAATGAAATAACCACGACATCTTTTAGGTATCAGTGAAAAGAGAAAAGAAGAAGATGGTGAGGGACACATGAGCATGCGGCTGCCGGTGTAAAATTAAGAATACGTGACATTCACACAAAATTCAAGTCTTCCGGACTTTGGTAGAGATATAAAGCTGGCGAGCGGAAATAAATAATGCTGATACCAAAGGTCGTGTCGAATGTTAGTTTGAGAACAGTGGATATATTAAATGTCTTCTGATGTTAACAGTTTTTTTTATAATTTTTTTCAATTTCTGTGTATCAAAGGCTTTACATTGTTAACATCTTAAGAGCAGTGTCATTATCAAAAGTCGTAGAATATTAAGTTTGAGAATAATGCCCGTCTGAGTGATCGTCGAGTGTCAACAGTTTGAGAATAATGCCCGTCTGAGTGATCGTCGAGTGTCAACAGTTTGAGAATAATGCCCGTCTGAGTGATCGTCGAGTGTCAACAGTTTGAGAATAATGCCCGTTTGAGTGATGGTAGAGTGTCAACAGTTTGAGAACAATGCCCGTCTGAGTGATCGTCGAGTGTCAACAGTTTGAGAATAATGCCCGTTTGAGTGATTGTAGAGTGTCGAACAGTTTGAGAATAATGCCCGTTTGAGTTATCGTAGAGTGTCAACAGTTTGAGAACAATGCCCGTCTGAGTGATGGTCGAGTGTCAACAGTTTGAGAATAATGCCCGTTTGAGTGATCGTAGAGTGTCAACAGTTTGAGAATAATGCCCGTTTGAGTGATAGTAGAGTGTTAACAGTTTGAGAATAATGCCCGTCTGAATGATCGTAGAGTGTCAACAGTTTGAGAACAATGCACGTTTGAGTGATCGTCGAGTGTTAACAGTTTGAGAATAATGCCCATCTCACTGCTTTGATAATGTTAACAGTTTGAGAACAGTGTCCATCTCACTGGTCGTATAATGTCCATCTAGTTGGTTTCATAATATTAACAATTTGAGAACAATGTCCATCTCACTAGTTTCTTAATGTTAACAGTTTGAGAACAGTGTCCATCTCACTGGTCGCATAATGTCAACCGTTTGAGAACAATGTCCATCTCACTGGCCGCATAATGTTAATAGTTTGAGAACAGAGTCCAAATTGTTTTCCCTACAAATAATACCCATAGGGTCGCAGTCTGACAGGTCCGCTATATATCTTATTTATCGTTGCATCATTGCCCATTTAGTGCAACTGAAACTGACTGCATCAAAGGGGAATAACCTTTAAGAACAACACCGTGAACACGAATTGAGAACAAATAAAGCAGGAAGTCGCTAACATATGACGCTGCGTTTTAAAAAATGTCTGGACCTCTCTTGCTAATGTTTGCTATTGAGACAATTTGTGGAAATTGCATGTTGTCGTTTTATCATCGTTACTTTTTGCAACCACTTGTCACTTTCCAATAATCTGTTATTTTCTCACAAATTGTCACTTTCTCACCGTTAGTTTCCCCACAAACTGTCACTTTCCCACAAACTGTCACTTTCTCACAAATTGTCACTTTGTCACCGTCACTTTCACCACAAACTGTCACTTTCCCACAAACTGTCACTTTCTCACAAATTGTCACTTTGTCACCGTCACTTTCCCTACAAATTGCCACTTTTCTCACCGTCACTTTCCCCGCAAATTGTCACTTTCTCGAATTGTGATAATTTTATTAATAATTGTTTCTCTTCTTTCATTATTTTCTCGTCGATTTGTCGTTTTCATAATCGTCACTTTCTCACCATCGTGTTATGAAACCCCGATACACCAAACCGATGTTGCGTCTTTCACGAACCCTATCACTGGTTAAATCTGCTTTCCTCGACATTAGAACCTTATAAACGAATAAACAAAGCAGGGAGGACACCGGTAACTAAGAATCTGTTCTATTACGCCATCTGGGCAGCAGTACATTGCAGGTAAATATTTTCCCGTTGCATTCACCGTCCGGGGAGATAAGTGCTAACCGACAGTGTAGAGTTGTAACATCTGAATGCGATTAGGCTAGTCTTCAATATTCTGACCTTCACTATCTCTTCTAGTCCTGCATCACGTTTTTCAAAAGAAAGGAGACAAATAATAATAATTGAATATTATTATAGAGGGAAACTTCTGAGGCGATAATCAGCGAATCAATTCAGAGGAAGAGGTATGTTTACAGCACTCGGAAAAAATAACAAATAATCAAGAACAGAAAAGAAAAACAAAGAACAATATATGGACCGAACCCGTACTCGGGGCACAGCGCCTTGCTACGAAAAGCCAAACGCTAGGGAACACTGCCACTCAGCTAACTAAAAAATTAGCTATCGTGGACAATGTCTTTCACGCATGTGTTGTCTATGTTGCCTATAGCATAAGGCAGCAATCGCAGCTCGGAAATACATTGTGTTTCTGCATCTTTCCTATTAACTGAGAACGAGTTCGATCCTACTACGGTCCATATATTGTTCTTTGTTTTTTTTTTCTGTTGATTATTTGTCATTTTGTCCGAGTGCTGTAAACATACCTCGTCTTCTGAATTGACTCATTTACAGAAGAAAGAAGCTATGCCTTGACGCTGTTTCGTCATCACCGCCATCTATAGAGATAGACCTGTTCGCAACCCTACTAGCTTGACGTCACAGGTCGAAGTTCAGCTTTGCGAGTTATAGATTTAATCTGTAGGTTGACAGAATCTTGCTCACAACCCCCTTTGCTAACAGCCCCCGTCACGCCAAGTGGCGTATAGGGAATGTGGTGTTAGTCACCATAAATTTTACAGACCTTCAGCAGATGATTTATGGGGTAATGTAGTCAATTACGCCCGTGCCGATTTACTTTCCCCCCAAAAAATCCGGTACCCATTTAAGGCTGGGTGAACCCGGAAGCCGTCGGTTGGGATCGAACCCTACACGTTGTCTGACGTGAGTGGTGTGTAAATATCACATATGACGTTCTAGTGATGTAACATTAGGGTTGATGGACATAAGGACAAAAGACAGAATGCTCATTAAATCTGAGGTATTGAGATGAGTGTAATAAAAGGTAGAACACCTGATAGTCCATTGATTATACTGCAAGTTGCATTCTCTAACTTCCTGCACAGCTTGTCAGAATTTCGTGCTGAAAGGGAACTCTAGATACATGGCAACTTACATCAGGGACTTTCAGATGTTGATAGAAAACTCTTGATATATGGCAACTTACATCTGGGACTTTCAGAAGTTGATAGAAAACTCTTGATATATGGCAACTTACATCAGGGACTTTCAGAAGTTGATAGGAAACTCATGATATATGGCAACTTACATCAGGGACTTTCAGAAGTTGATAGGAAACTCTTGATATAGGGCAACTTACATCAAGGACTTTCAGATGTTGATAGAAAACTCTTGATATATGGCAACTTACATCAGGGACTTTCAGATGTTGATTCTGGTAGAAAACTCTTGATATATGGCAACTTACATCAGGGACTTTCAGAAGTTGATAGAAAACTCTTGATATACGGCAACTTACATTAGGGACTTTCAGATGTTGATTGAAAACTCTTGATATATGGCAACTTATATCAGGACTTTCAGATGTTGATTCTGGTAGAAAACTCTTGATATATGGCAACTTACATCAGGGACTTTCAGATGTTGATTCTGGTAGAAAACTCTTGATATATGGCAACTTACATCAGGGACTTTTAAAAAGTGATGCTGATTGGGAAATGTTGGTACATGACAGAACGTTGCTTGTTTGTGTTCACTCGATGATTAAAGGAGTATACCTTTTAGCCATCGGCCCTTAAAAGAACGTTAAGTGGGCGTGTTTGAACTGTGTTGTGGTTTGCAGTAGAACTATGATATAAACATATGTGCCTTTTGTCCAAGCACATCTGATAGCATTTTTGAGTACCGTGTTGCCTTCCCTCTCGATCCCAACTCACTTGGCCGGACTAGACTGGTTAATTTGTGATTGGAGACAATCACTGAGAGCTGGAGTAGAGTCTGGGTGGATCTGGATCACAAATCCTGGCACAAGCCATCAGCTATGATTCGCTGTCAACTTTAGCTCTGCTGCTGTAATTTTCCTTGGCCTCCACAGAACTATTCAACAGGGGCAATGTGGTCAACAATGCAGACTCCTGTCGAGCTGCTGTTTCAGTCCTTTGGTTTTTTTGCACTTTATAGAGGTTGGCGGAACGGGGAGGGGTGGGGGCGCTTTGTCAAAACTCAATGCGTTGCTTTCTGCATTAGACCAGAAAACAGAACAGAAAATTGAAGCCTTTGAAATGTGGATCTATAGAAGAATAGGTAGAATTGGATGGAAAGAAAAGAAAACAAACGGTGAAGTTTTTAAAACAACTAAAAATGAAAAGAGAGGAGCTAAACATAATTAGAACAAGACAAGTGAAATTTTTGGGACATGTTAAAAGACACAACAGCCTAATAAAAGTAAAATTGGAAGGGAAAATACAAGGTAAAAGAGGCAGAGGCAGACCAAGACTAACATGGATGAGTAACATCAAACGATGGACACAAAGTCAACCCTATGACAATCTGCACCATCAAAGCAAGAGACAAGAGTGGAATGGCGCTCCATGGTAGCCAACCTTCGATGCGGAGACGGCACTCGATGATGATGATATTGGTTGTTATACAATCTGATATTGGTTGCTATACAATCTGATATTGGCTGTTATACAATCTATCGCCAGGAGACTGTTTGGTCTACGGGTAAGACGTCGGCCTCTGGACAGGAAAGTTCCTGGACTGGAATCCCACCACAGACGGTGGACATTTTTCAAGAATCGAGCCCTCGGTTTCTCCCATTTCCGGTCTCTGGGTAGCGAGATTCCATGTCTAGTCCTCTAGAGAAACGGCGAAAAACAGGAGATCTTGTGTGCACTCGCGAACGTTAAAGAACCCTTGGCAGTTACATTCGGAAAGAGAAAGCCAAAAATGGCCCCTGTCCGGTAAAATAAAATAATAGATTTAAATGAAATCAAAATTGTGAAGTTAATCTACCCATCTGTGTCGAAGACGGATAAGTTGGGCCAAAAAGCGTAGATATCGCGGCGATGTCGCAAACTAGCGACACAGTACGTCCACGCCCACTTCGGTGAACGCTAAGAAGAAGAGAAGATGAATCTATCGTCCATGTTTGACATATTGCAACGGTTGGAGGAAGAAGAATATATCGTCCATGTTTTACATATTGCAACGGTTGGAGGAAGATGTATATTGCGTCCCTGTTTGACATATTGCAACGGTTGTAGAAAGAAGAATATATCTTCCATGTTTGACATATTGCAACGGTTGGAGGAAGATGTATATTGCGTCCCTGTTTGACATATTGCAACGGTTGTAGGAAGAAGAATATATCGTCCATGTTTTACATATTGCAACGGTTGGAGGAAGATGTATATTGCGTCCCTGTTTGACATATTGCAACGGTTGGAGGAAGATGATTATATCTTCCATGTTTGACATATTGCAACGGTTGGAGGAAGATGATTATATCTTCCATGTTTGACATATTGCAACGGTTGGAGGAAGATGAATTATCTTCCATGTTTGACATATTGCAACGGTTCGAGGAAGATGAATATATCTTCCATGTTTGACATATTGCAACGGTTGGAGGAAGATGATTATATCTTCCATGTTTGACATATTGCAACGGTTGGAGGAAGAAGAATATATCTTCCATGTTTGACATATTGCAACGATTTAAGGAAGAAGAATATATCTTCCATGTTTGACATATTGCAACGATTGAAGGAAGAAGAATATATCTTCCATGTTTGACATATTGCAACGGTTGGAGGAAGATGTATATAGCGTCCCTGTTTGACATATTGCAACGGTTGTAGGAAGAAGAATATATCGTCCATGTTTTACATATTGCAACGGTTGGAGGAAGATGTATATTGCGTCCCTGTTTGACATATTGCAACGGTTGTAGGAAGAAGAATATATCTTCCATGTTTGACATATTGCAACGGTTGGAGGAAGATGTATATTGCGTCCCTGTTTGACATATTGAAACGGTTGTAGGAAGAAGAATATATCGTCCATGTTTTACATATTGCAACGGTTGGAGGAAGATGTATATTGCGTCCCTGTTTGACATATTGCAACGGTTGTAGGAAGAAGAATATATCGTCCATGTTTGACATATTGCAACGGTTGGAGGAAGATGTATATTGCGTCCCTGTTTGACATATTGCAACGGTTGGAGGAAGATGATTATATCTTCCATGTTTGACATATTGCAACGGTTGGAGGAAGATGATTATATCTTCCATGTTTGACATATTGCAACGGTTGGAGGAAGATGAATTATCTTCCATGTTTGACATATTGCAACGGTTCGAGGAAGATGAATATATCTTCCATGTTTGACATATTGCAACGGTTGGAGGAAGATGATTATATCTTCCATGTTTGACATATTGCAACGGTTGGAGGAAGATGAATTATCTTCCATGTTTGACATATTGCAACGGTTGGAGGAAGATGATTATATCTTCCATGTTTGACATATTGCAACGGTTGGAGGAAGATGAATATATCTTCCATGTTTGACATATTGCAACGGTTGGAGGAAGATGATTATATCTTCCATGTTTGACATATTGCAACGGTTAGAGGAAGATGATTATATCTTCCATGTTTGACATATTGCAACGATTTAAGGAAGAAGAATATATCTTCCATGTTTGACATATTGCAACGATTTAAGGAAGAAGAATATATCTTCCATGTTTGACATATTGCAACGATTGAAGGAAGAAGAATATATCTTCCATGTTTGACATATTGCAACGATTGAAGGAAGATGAATATTGTGTTGGTGTACAATAAAGTTGAACCAGACTGGTGGAACTAGATTGCTTGGATGGCCAGTAAAGCCTTGGGAGCTATAATATAATTAATGGGTTCTGAGGTTACCTACTTGCCTCTTGGTCACACGTCGCTTGAGTATTTCGTTACGTCCTGATTATTTCAGGTATTCTTGTGCGAAACGGCGCAAATGTAATTAACAAGAGCCCAAGTGTCTGTCTTCGTGTGGGCTAGGCTGTTAAGCCCTCGGTGTCATTTCTACAACTCGTTCATGCCTTGGCTTGGCTTCCACAAGAAAAAAACTCGGATTCTTGATATCACTGTCTTGTTTACTCCAGGGTTTTAATGGGATGGCAATATATTTTGAAAATTAATGGTAAATGTGTGCCTCCGTATGGCAGCTTGTCTTATTTAAATCACATACAATTTGTCTTAGTGCAAGATATCAAGGTTCGTGTAAGCCTCATATTAAAAATGAATTAATAGCGTCAGTTATATATTCACCTTTCATTTTATCATTGAAGGCTCGTTGTGTGATGACAGATCAAAACACAACACAACGAGCCTTCAGTAAAAGTTTTGAGAAACCGGACTTATAGGCCAAACAGGAAAAAAGATGGATTGACGGAATACTAGAAACATTAGGAAACATAACAGCAGCAGAGGCAAACAGAAAAGCAAAAGACCACAAATTATATCTCTCCTCACAAATATAATCACAAATATAAATTATAATTATATTATTTTATTTAAAAAAATTATATCTCTCCTCAACGCTTAAAGGCAACTGAGAAAGGAAAGAAGAAGTTTATCATTTTATTATACATGGAAAATGTCGCAATCGTAATGGTTTCATTCATTCGTTTTCCTCTCGGACAGAAGACGGCACATAGGGTAAAAGGCATAGTTATCCATGATTGAGATCTGCTGCTACTTTTTGTAGTCATTATTGCCTTTTAGTCTCGTGTTTGAACTTTCCCTAGTAATTGTTCTGCGTAGCGATTCTCTTGGTCTGTGTTGTTTTCTTTTACCAAATGATATCCACATGAATGCCTGACGGGGAAGTCTTTCTTTGTTCACTCTTAGCACTTGACCTATGTATTTCCAACGCCTTCTTTTCATAAATCTAGTCACGTGTTCTTGTAATGGCATCCAGAATACACTATTTTTATATACGCAATTTAATGTCATTTTGTGCAGTCTCTGTATAGATAGTTAGCGTCGTTTTACTCTGTCTTATCTGGATAGTCAGTGTTTTTATTGATTCTCCAATCTACATCTTGATGTTTCCTGCCCACTTTAGCTACTGGCTACCCCTGCACTTTGTATTTTCCCTATCGAAGATGACTTTCAGTAAATTACTAGCAAGGGCTATGTCACACTGGGAGCCGCTATAGCTCAGTGGTTAGTGAACTGGACTACAGAGGACAAGAGGTCGTGTTAGATCCTGATCGACTGCTGCAAGGACGTAATACTGAGCACATTACCCCAAAAATCATGTGCCGATGGGGGAGGGGGGGGGGCTTGTTGGTCACGAGGCAAGACGCCAGTCTCGAGACAGAGAGGTTGCGGGTTCAAATCCCGGCTCCACCAGTTGGAATTTTATTTATGATTTCTCTCTGCGGCAATCACACTTGATCTCAGCAGTGAGGCCCGGCTTGAAACGTAAATTACTCATGTACGGAAAATATGACTACCTCCGAAGACGGAGTTATCTGCCTGTGCGGTTAGGGACCCCTGTGAATACTGCTGCCAAGGAAAAACGGATTAAAACGCAAATTCAGTTTCTTGTCTCAAGGGACTTCGTCAGAGGTAAAAAGCTGGCGAACGAATAAAAAAAAATATTAATTAATTAAAAGTGCCTATGGTCTGTAAAAAATTATGGTCACTAACACCATACCCATATTCCCTATACGCCACTTAGTGTTACGTGGCTCTTTGCTTTTACTTTACTATATCACCTTATGTGTCAAAAAAAATTCTCTTTTCGTGTTTACATTGTGTTTAATGTCTCCGTCATTAATTTCAGCCTTTTGAAAACGTGACTATTTGTTTCCTTCTCAGTCCACAAAACCTATCCATTCTTCTAAATACCCACATTTCAATGGTTTCAATTTTCTCTTCTTATATTTCCATATGTTATATCCATGTTTGTGCACCATACAAGAGTACGTGTAATATTCGTTTAAATGGTTCTTTGTTTGTGTATATCTAGTGGTCTATAGGCTTTTATTATTTTAGCAATTGCCTCATTCATTGCTACATTTTATTAATGTGTGATTATATTTGAATTTCATCTATTATGTTTATGTTATGTTTTCCGCTTTTGTGTTCCAGGCAATTGAGACCGGATATCGTATGCTAGTTGAGAGAAATATAGTCTCCCCTGTCAGAAATGGCGAGGTAAGTCAGCTTTGATTAGTCTGTGCTCCCACTTATAGTCTCGATCAACGGAAGTCACTTCAGCGTTCAGGTGATGCTTTGATTGATCTACAGGTCTGTCATCAGGCGAAGTTCCAGATTTATTCAGATGAAGCTGTAATCGATCTTACTAGATCTTTGGATCAGTACGACAGCAAAGCTGGCAGGATTTTCAAGATAGCGCAGACCTGCTAATCTGCAGGGCCTTTATCAGACCAACTCTCTAGTATTCTCCATGTTAAATTGTAGCCGATCTTGCTAGAGTCACAGGTCTGTTCTCATAAGAAATCTCATTATTTTATCCAGGCTGTACTTGGCACTTATCTTTTTGGATTTGCAAGTCCGTCCATGTAAAGCAGGAGAGAAAGCTAAATGCATTCCATATTCGATGTCTACATCGTATTCTTGGTATCACCTGGAAGGATAATGTGACAAAAGTGGAGGTCAAGACTTGCACAGGCCTCCCGAATATCATCTACACGCTGCTCAAACAACGTAAGTTAGGCTGGCTTGGACATGTACACCGTATGAAAGATTGCCACATACCGAAATATATACTCTACGGACAACTGGCAGATGGTAAAAGAACTAGGGGGCGCCCAAAACTTTGATTTGTAGATGTGTGTAAAAGCGACATGAATACTCTGCACATAAACCCTGCAGCATGGGAAGACAAAGCTGCAGACCGCAATCTCTGGAAACACACTCTAAAGGTTCACCTCAAACAAGAAGTAGACAGATTCATAGAGAAAGAGAATACACGACGAAAGAAAAGAAAAAATAACATTTCTAGGGGCGCTGCAAAATCCATAGTGAATTATGACTGACGGAGGCTACTAACGTCTTGAGATAGGGTTGCACAAGTTCCACTGGTTCTCAGGTCTAATGACTATAGGTCGGGTTTGCATTGGTCTTTCCTTTCCGGATCGAAATGATAGTGGTTGTCGTTTCCGGGTCGGGATGGCATCTTCTTTGACCTGCAGGTGTGTCTTCTCTATGCCGGTCAGTATTTTCCAGGATACAAATAATAATAATAAATAAATATTATTATATAGGGAACTTCCGAATCGATAATAGGGAATAATAGAACAAAGAAGTATGTGTTAGCACTCGGAAAAATTGACATACAAACAACAGAAAAAAAACGAAGAACAATATATGGTCCGAAGCGGGATCGAACCCGTACTGACATCGGTGCCAGGGAGTACGGGTTCGATCCCGCTTCGGACCATATATTGTTCTTCGTTTTTTTATGTTGTTGTTTGTCTGTCAATTTTTCCGAGTGCTAACACATACTTCTTTGTTCTATTATTCAGTATTTTCCAGACAGGTCAATCTTCTCCAGACAAGTCTGTTCTTCTCTGAGCAGGTCAGGATTTGCCAGACAAGTCAGTCTTCTCCAGACAGGTCTGTTCTTCTGTAGACAGACCTGTTTTTCTCCATGCAGGTCAGTATTTGCCAGACAGGCCAGTCTTCTCCAGACAGGTCTGTTATTCTCCAGACAGGTCTGTTATTCTCCAGACAGGTCTGTTCTTCTGTAGACAGACCTGTTCTTCTCCATGCAGGTAAGTATTTGCCAGACAGGCCAGTCTTCTCCAGACAGGTCTGTTATTCTCCAGACAGGCCTGTTCTTCTCCATGCAAGTCAGTATTTGCCAGACAGGTCAATCTTCTCCAGACAGGTCAGTTTTCTCCAGACAGGTCTGTTCTTCTCCAGGCAGGTCTGTCTTACCGAGACTGGTCTAGTGGACAAAAGTATTTCTTCTGGTATAAAGACTTCAGGTCAAGTTGCAGCTTCATCTTTTTGCCTCTTTTCGTCAACCCCTTGCCAAGTCTAACTTCGCAGGTCACACTTATATCATCATGAACCATTTGAAGGTCAGGTTTGGAGATATCAGTTGTTTGTATGAACCGTTTGTAGGGTGGTGGGTAGGAAAAGTGGGTCGGTTAGGATGCATAAAAGTGGGTTCTTGATGTCCGCCCTTTACCTTCCTGCCACTTCTGTCCTGAAATAGGGGTAGAACGTGCTTGTCCTGCAGAGTTAAGGCTCTTCAACGGAAAACTAAAAAAAAAGAAACAGGATTTACATATATTATTTTGTTTGTTGTAAGTGAAGGCTTGTAGGATAAGATTTGCATACTGTTTCCTTTTGTTCTGTAGGTAATGTAGCGCGTAAGTGGGGATTGTGCTTATGTTATCACTGATAGGTTTTATGATTTTTTTTCCTCTGTGATTATTCCCTCTGACTATTTATTTCTCCTAACTATGCTCCTACCTCCCTGTTTATCTTTCTTTCTTTCTTTCTTTCTTTCTTTCTTTCTTTCTTTCTTTCTTTCTTTCTTTCTTTCTTTCTTTCTTTCTTTCTTTCTTTCTTTCTTTCCTTCCTTCGTTTCTTTCTTTCTTTAAATCCATCCGTCTGTCGATAGGCTCATTGTCGTTCAGTCCACCCACCTGTCTACCTGTTCGTTCGTCGGTCCAGATATCTGTCTTCAATGCAGATCACTCATCCATCCATCCATCCATCCATCCATCCATCCATCCATCCATCCATCCATCCATCCATCCATCCATCCATCCATCCACCCGTTTATCAATTCATTCATCCATCCATCCATCCACCCATCCATCCATTCATTCATCTATCTATCCACCCATTCATTCATCTATCCATCCACCCATTCATTCATCCATTCATCTATCCTTCCATCCATCCATCCACCCATTCATCTATCCATCCATTCATTCGTTCATTTATCCATGCACCCATCCACCCATCCATCCATTCATTCGTTCATTCATCCATGCACCCATGTACCCACCCATCCATCCATCCATTCATCTCTCCATTCGTTCATCCATCCACTCATCCATCCATTCATTCATTCATTTATTCATCCATCCATCCATCCATCCATCCATCCATCCATCCATCCATCCATCCATCCATCCATTCATTCATCCATCCATCCATCCATCCATCCATCCATC